>JBBBDQ010000596.1:0-135000 GCA_037127315.1 Ascarosepion bandense | reverse complement strand
TCGACTTCTGACTTCGACTGTGACTCGACTTCTCTTCTACTGTCGACTTCTGGAGACTGTCAAAACTGATTCGCAAGACTGTGTTTTTCGCAGTCTTTATATATCTTCCAAAAGCGGAAATTGTTTCTTCCGGTTTTTTCTTGATCACGCGACGCCTACGCGACGCCTACGTAAATTCTCAGAGACACCTGTTCTGTCTGCCTCTTGCGGCCATTTCCGCTACTGCCGGAAATAAGGTCAAACAACCATCCGTTCCTTTCAACGGCCGGAAGACACCCCCGCTTGTATCAGCTTCCTTCTTCGGGTGGGGCGGGATTGTTATATTACAATAACATGGTGATGATAACAGTAAAATCATTAGCCTATAAATATTGTACATAACATTTACTTAGTTTATATTTACAAACAAATTCTTCATTGTTGTTTTTAAAGTAAAGCTCTTCTTTACACCAGTGTGAATTTGAGGATGTAAGCCACAAATATTCTTTCAAAGTGACATTTACTCATATATATCTATATATTATCATATTATTTATGATAACTCCTTGTATATTTCCCTATCCATTCCTAAGTTTATGCCATTATATATATATATATATATATATACTAGCATCATAGCTCGGTGCTGCCCGTGCAAATCAGAACATTTTAGTAGTAGAAGATGTCGATGAGAGGAGTAGATGTATTTTATTTTACGTATGGGTCTGAAATATTAAATCTGAAAAATAAAAAAGACTTAAATAACTAAATTAACCATTGGCACTTTTTTTTACATATTTTGTTTTTGTTTGAAAAAACACTTTTTTTAAAAATATTTCTTTTGTTTCAAAATTATGGGGAAAAATATTCACATTTTTTTGTTGACCAAATGAATTTTTGAAACATCAGAATAAAAATTAAATATAAAGGCTCAATTTTTTGTTTGTTTGACACGTGTGATTCGATTTCTGTGACATAATTTAGCAACCATCTTAGATCTTAGATGTTTTACAGAGCAAATGTAAACAATTGGCTCCATTGGCCAAAGAGTGCGAAAGGGAAAATTTACTGAACTTAAACTCAAAAAGTATGTGTCGACCTGGCTTCCCTGTAGATATGTGTCCCTAGAAAGTTTGAATGGCGTAGCTTAAAAAATGTAGGTATGCATAGGGAACAGTCACACACAGACTCACAGATTGCCTTTTATATATATATATATATATATATATATATATATATATTGAATTAATGAATTGTTTACTTTTCAGGGTCATTTGGTTTTTCTCTGCTTCTCAAATGACCCTGAAAAGGGAACACATTAGAATAATGCTGTCACAAAACTTAAAAATTGGCAAAACTGAAATAACACTGCTCAGCTAAGTAACAAGTGCCTTCACATTAATTCTATTACCACTCTATCCTTATCTTAAAATCAAGCACTTTATGACAAAAAATCTGCTTGCCTAAAATGTCTTTCCACCAGTAAACTACTGAAAAAAGCAATTTTAGCACAAAACATCCTCACAATTTAAACTATATATATATTCAGTTATGAATTTGAATACTCTCGGCTACTGGCATGTGTTTACATTGTATATAACACGCTAAAGTCTGCCTTTCTCTACCAAGTGCCCATAGCTCATAAGTAGAATTGCTGACTGATGTCAATTTGGTCGGGTTTCAATCCTTGCTAGAAGCAATCAGGTGTCTAACTGTACTGATGAGCTGTGATACAGTGAAACAGATCTGTCTGCAGATATATATATATATAGGATTAATGTAGAGAAATTTGTCACATAGCTGAGCAGGTTCATGCTGATTTCGAAGTTTTGTCAAGAAGCTGTTATAACATGGTCACAAGTCGGGGTTAAGTTTTTGATCTACTGTGGTTGGTGTAATTTGATATTTTGTTGTGGGAGTGGCTTACAGGTGGTTAATTATTTTTGATTGCTTTTGAGGTGATTTCTTTTTAATGTTGTATCATTTGCAGGTGTTTGATTTCTCATTATTGCTTTTAAATGTATGCGTGAATGGGTGTCCACTTAATTGCTTCATTGAATAGGTATCTGCTTAATTGTTTATTGTTTTTAATTGGTGTTCTTGTCATTTAGGTTGACCTCTTATTATTGTGCAGGCTTGGCTTTTTTCCTCTTGTGTTGGTATATATGACTTCTTAAAGGATTTCTCTTTAGTTTGTAGATGTGTGGTGGTGAGTATTTGTGTTTGTGAACTTTATGTGTGATTTTGTTTTCTTTTGGTGGTGGTTATATTATCTTGTGTTTTTTTGTCACATGGTCAAACTGAAAGAAATGCCTTTCAACATAGCTGTATGTTGATAATGTAAAGCACTGAAGAGGAAATAGAATCTTTCTGCTCCATACTGCACAATGCCATAGCTCAGTGTAAAACACAAGAAATTAAAATTATCATGGGAGACCTGAATGCCAAAGTAAGCAAGAAGAGGGAAAGTGTAACTGTTGACAACTTCAGACCAGAAAAGCACAATGACGAAGAAGAAGAATGGGTTCAAGAGTGCACAGCAGATAACTAGGTACTAACCAACATTTGGTTTCAAGGACACATTTGCAAAACTTATTCAAGTGCCAACTGTGAAAGCGACCACCTCCTAAACTATAGTTGAAACTTTAGAGATTGAAGAAGCCTAGTACAACACATAGACTGCAATGCAACAGACTCATGAACATTATAAACCTGCAGGAAAATTACATGGATAAGTGTATAATATACATATGAAAAAAATACGAGGAACAAATTGGAAATAGAAACTCAAAATGGGATAAACTAAAGGAAGCATTAGTTACATCAGCAAGCGACATTGTTCCAAAACAGATGTAGAAGAAAAAAATGAGTGGAACACAGATGAGATTCTTGATATGATGCAAAAGAGACAGAAAACAATGTCAAGACATGAAACAGAATATAGAAAACTACACAAGGAAATAAGGAGCAAATGCAGACAGGCTAAAGAGGAATGGCTCAACACTGTCTGATATCTCCCGGACACTCGAGGCCTTCCTCAGCAGGATCACTGATGGAGAAAATCTAAAAGTAAGCTGAAAAAATCTTTCAAACAAAAATTTCATGCAGTTAATGTCAACCAAGTACAGAAATTAAAAAGATTTAAATATCTGAAGTCAACACATGAAGTCCATAACCCCACTGAAAGAGCAGTTGTCAACATCAGTCAACATTAGCTGAGTACCTCTGAAGAGTCAATGTTGAACAAGGGTCTCAACTTTACAATGACCATCAGGCAGATACTTTACTTAGACATCATTGCCCAAATTGAGGAAATGGCCTCAAACATCCTTCAGACTCAGGTGGATGAGCTAAGATGGAAAGCGAGTCAGACATTGGAGAAAGCTGAGCCACTCAAATCAAACATCACAGAAGAGGAGGGACTGGCAATCAAGACCCTACAGAGGAATGAGAACATTATAATACTACCAGCTAAAAAAAAGCAATGCATCTATAGAGATGGACAAAACAGAATACACTGAGAAACTGGAAGACTTCATTAGAAGTGGTAGCTATAGCAAGGTAAAGAAAGACCCTACGTTGAAAACAGAATGACAGCTGTTACAGATCCTAATCAAGAACAAGGATTACTTCTAGCCTAAGACATACAGGAAGTTGTCTCAATGCCACAGCAAGCTACCTCACATATAAAGAGAAAAAGGCACAAATTAGAGGATTTCAAGATCATATTATTAAAGCTGGTAAAATTTCAGATTGAAAAACAACAAAAAAATGGAACAATTGATACCTCATATGCAGAAGGAAAATCAAGAAAAACAGTTCAAATTTCAGAAAAAAGTGTTGGAACTAGTAATTTGAACAAAAATCAGTGAAAATGAATCTTCTTTCATAAAACAAAATTTTGAGTGCTAGAGAAAGTTTTACGTACTCTCCCAAGGAAGACATAACATGTGCGTTTTACTTTAAAATATATGCTGATATTTTAATACAGATTAGTAAGGTTTGATCGACACTAAAAATTTATTTTTCTAAGAAAACTTCACACAATTAAGCATACTAAGTTTCTTAATGTTCTGCTGAAGAAGACTAGTGAACCAACATTCACCGAAGCAGTGAAACTACTCACTGATCTTTTCAGTCAAAAGACATCTCTTTTCCATAAAAGGTAGAAATGTCTTAATCTAAATAAGAATAAATTGTACGACTATCCTACTTTCGCATCAAATGTTAACAAACACTGTGATGATTTTAGGCTTGTGGAGCTGATTGCTACCTCACATATAAGGTCTTCCCAAGATTCACAAAAATGGTATTTTGCTCAGGCCAATTGTTAGCAGCCAAGGCTCTGTGTGCCATCCTCTGAGTTGTTTCCTTATAGATATAACTGGCCCACTGATAGAAAAGTCACCATCATATGTCCAAAACTCCACTTATTTTGTGGAACTAATCAAAGACACTCCCATCAAATGCAACCAGATGGTGAGCCTGAATGTTGTGAGTCTCTTCACCAAGGTACTCATGGTAGAGGCACTATCGGTAATCAAGGACATACTCGCCTTAGACTTATTCCGAGGAGAATGTAACAGGTGAAGAGGCTCATCCCTTGTTTCCTGTTTAGGATGTGGTTTCCGGTTTTCTATGTAGCAGGGGGCTACATAGGATTGAAAAGATTGGAAAAGAGAAAACCGGAAACAGCATCTTAAACAGGAAACAAGGGATGAGCCTCTTCACCTGTTCAATAGACCAGGGTAGAGTGTGAACCGGGCGATGGTTTAGTCTATCTACTCCAATTGAAAAAAAAAAAAGTGAGAAGATTAGAAAAGAGAAAACCAGAATCCGCATCCTAAACAGGAAACAAGGGATGAGCCTCTTCACCTGTTCAATAGATGTGGGTGGAGTGTGAACTGGGCGATAGTTAAGTCTATCTACATGTATAAAAAATAGAGGTAAAAGAGGTATACAGTTTAGTCATGCTTTATTTTATCATTATCTCAGATTCTGATCTATATGTGATTTATATTTGACCCCAAACTTAGAATTTACTCAATAATACTTTCTCTTGTGTCTCCAACACCACATAACAATCAGATATTAAGTAAATTCTTTCCATCTGAATCTATCCTGCACTTATATAAATCTACCATCCGCTGCCACATCTGGTCCGGTGCCCCTGCTATTCTCCTCGGGGTTCTTGACAAAATACAGCTAAGAATCTGTAATGTGACTGATACCGACTTAGCTGACCACCAGCAGTCACGCTCTCACCAGCCTGACGTGGCTTCCCTGTGCCTCTTCTATAAATACTTTCATGGCTTCTGCACTGATTAACTTAAATCACTGGTGCCCCCTAGGTGTGAATTTGCACGAGATACTAGATTGGCAACTAGGTCCCACCCTTTTACAGTGAAACCGATGAAATGTAACCGCAATTTCTACTCCAACAGCTTCTTTTCTTGCACTTCCCACCTGTGGAACTCCCTTCCGCATGCTTGCTTCCCCGACGGCTACAACCTCCAGGAGTTTAAATGTAGGGTCAATAGACACCTCCTAACACACTAACTCACACCCATTCTCTCCAACTCTCTCCCTATGTACATCCTAAGTCGTCTATCACCCTCCTTCTGACATTTTCTATACCCAATCGCTCTATGTAACCCCCTGCACTATAGTGGCAGTGGAATGCCTTGCTTGGGGTGACATGATTAAAAAAAAAAAAAAATTCTCAATTTTGTTGTTTCTCATTTTCTACAAGTATTTTTGTACATATAAAATTTAGGATGTTTATAATTATTTATTTTTTGTTTATATTTTATTTATTTATTATTTTATTTATTATTTATATTTTATTTATATTTTATTTATATTTTATATTTTATTTATTATTATATTTTATTTATATTTTATTTATATTTTATTTATTATAATTATTTATTTTTTGTTTATATTTTATGATGTTTATAATTATTTATTTTTTGTACATATAAAATTTAGGATGTTTATAATTATTTATTTTTTGTTTATATTTTATTTATTTATTATTTTATTTATTATTTATATTTTATTTATATTTTATTTATTATTATATTTTATTTATATTTTATTTATATTTTATTTATTATAATTATTTATTTTTTGTTTATATTTTATGATGTTTATAATTATTTATTTTTTGTACATATAAAATTTAGGATGTTTATAATTATTTATTTTTTGTTTATATTCTATTTATTTATTATTTTATTTATTATTTATATTTTATTTATATTTTATTTATATTTTATATTTTATTTATTATTATATTTTATTTATATTTTATTTATATTTTATTTATTATAATTATTTATTTTTTGTTTATATTTTATGATGTTTATAATTATTTATTTTTTGTACATATAAAATTTAGGATGTTTATAATTATTTATTTTTTGTTTATATTTTATTTATTTATTATTTTATTTATTATTTATATTTTATTTATATTTTATTTATATTTTATATTTTATTTATTATTATATTTTATTTATATTTTATTTATATTTTATTTATTATAATTATTTATTTTTTGTTTATATTTTATGATGTTTATAATTATTTATTTTTTGTACATATAAAATTTAGGATGTTTATAATTATTTATTCACAGTTATAACTCCCCAACATTATCAATAGGATAGGAACTGAATGAGGATGACTCAAATCAGTATAATGTGGCATTGTTGATCTTAGTTGCAAAGGTCTGAACTAGTGGAGCTAAAGAATCTTCAGTCATATATCTGAATCCCTCCTTTGAATTTAGGGCTACCATGAGCATGTGAAGGATCTATTGGCTAGATAGACCCCTCCTCAATATATGAGTCACGTTGGGAAGGATCTTGACAATGATGATGATGATATTATTATTATTGTTAGTATAGTTCCTTCATTTTTTTTTATCTGGATTTAAGCTGAAAATTCTAATTTAAAACCAAGTTCTTATCATATTGTTGTTGTTGGCATTGGTTTCAAGCCTTGAATAAACCAAATTCATTATTTTTTTTCTTCTCTCATTTTGTTTGCAGAGAGGATATTTCTCTGCAAATGTGAAATCTCAGCACTGAGGAAAAGAATAAGAAAAGATGGAAAACTTTTGAAATCTACAAAATCTAGGTAATGGGTATTTTAAAAAAAATTAGTTTTATGTTGTATATTTTCCTTGTTCTTTTTTAATTTCTTCTTTTGGAAGTTCTAAGGTTTTTCTTTTCTTTTTAACATTTTATGGAAATCAATGTGCTAGCAGTTTTATCTGAGAATGTACAATTTTTCAAGTACAACTTTTGGATTTTGTAAAATATATATGGTTCCATTTTTTTTCTCCTGAAAATCAATATCATGTAGAGTTATCAATGAATATAAAATTTTGAAAATGCCTCCAGGAATTGGGAAGAGGAGAAGTAGAAATAAGAAATAATGAATAAAAATGAGTCAGGTAAATAATAAGAAAAAGTAAACAGACAAGTAATAAGTATAAGATTAAAAGAGAGGGAAAAGTGAAAAAAGTAGGAGTGTAATGGTTAACAAGGTGGAGTAAGAAAAGAGGACTAGAAGAACAATGAAATTAAAAAGAGAAGTGGAAAATAAAAAGGATAAAAGAAAAAGAAGACCAAAAGATTGTGAGGAAGAAGATGGGGGAAAAAAAAAAACGAGAAAAGAGAAGGGAAAGGGTGAAGAAAAAAAAAATTCAAGTTAATGGTTCACTTGTGGAGGAGTTACTGTATTTGAAGATAGTTTCATTTGTTTTTTTTTTATTTTTGCACTTTTGTTGTTGTTGTTTTATTTTATTTTATTTTATTTTTTTTATTGTGCTTTCAATTTATTTCAATCCTTTGTGCCCTGCCTTGTATAATTCCAGGATATATGAAAGCACAAAAAACATTTGGACAAACTTACATAGGAGCTCGTAGATAAATTTGAATAAGTGCTTCTCTGCATGAACATTTATATTTGTATTAGTTTGTGTATATATATATATATATATAGATGAGGAAGTGCTGAAAAGTTGCCAGTGAGACAAAGACAATGATCTTTGACCATTTAGTCAGACTTTTGGTAGAGATCAGGCCAAGAGCTTTTCAGCTACCCATATATATATATATATATATATATATATATATATATATATATAAGAAAAATTAAGGCAAACACGTTATTTCATGGTAACTTGGAAGTATAGGCCTATTTCAGCTTCTGTCTTTATTGTACAAAGAATTTTACATGAATCTTCATGTAAAATACTTTGTACAATAAAGACGGAAGCTGATGATTGTTCACCTGAAATAGGCCTATACTTCCGATTTACCATGAAATAACATGTCTGCCTTAATTTTTCTAATATGTATTTATATACATATATATTTACAGCTCTCTTAGAGAGTTATCCTACCACAGTATGTAGTACAGGATACTCCTTTGGATTCTTCTATACCCACACTGCATGCTGATATATATATATATTTATACATATATATATATATATATATATATATACACACACACAAGTTTTATTAAAAACAAGATACTGTGGTTAAGTTTTTAACTTAATTTTTCTTGTGTTCTTATAATTTTTTCTTTTCTTGACATATCGCCTGGTTCACATTCCACCCACGTCTTTTGAACAGGTGAAGAGGCTCATCCCTTGTTTCCTGTTTAGGATGTGGTTCCCAGCTTTCTCTTTTCCAATCATTTTACTCTTAGGTAGCCCTATGCGCGTCACCGACTTGCTTGGGGTGATATGATTAAAAAAAAAAAAAAATTATGTAGAAATTGTCTGAATGTTCTCTGTGTTCAAGCATTTTTGGTTATACTTTTAACATTATCAAGGATGATTTTCAGCTAAAAGTAAAAATCAAATCATCCTTTATAATAGCTTAGCAGTCATTTTTAATGAAACTTTTATAAAAGAGTGGTTGCCAAAATACGCAATAAATATAATCATATATATAATTAGTATCATTGCAAATTAATGAATAGCCACCTCCCTGCCAATCGGTAAAAAAAACAACTTTTTTTTATTTAGGAACTGAGATACCATTATGTGTGTCTTGGAAAGCAAACAATATACAGGTATTAACCTTTAACATTTAATTATATTCATTTTTATTCATGGCATTTATGTACAAATGCTGACATATTCAAACAAGCAGATAGTATTCATATTAATTCATATTTTTAAAATACTCTTTTCATACATGCATGAATACACATAGAAACATACATGCTTAAAAACACACACACACCCATATATATATATATATATATATATATTTGTGTATTTAGGTAGCAAATCTTCTTTTAGACATGTCAGATTAAATAAACTGCAAAATTATGTCTGCTTATTTTTTAATAAAATCCGTTCATTCTCAAAGATAATCTTTCACGTATTATAATTGAAAGAAATGAGCTGTAACATTGTAACACCTGAAAAAGCTATAACAACTCACACCCCTGAAGATGATCTCAGAAAAAGATTGAAAGTACTTGGGAACATCAAGAACTGAATAATAAAATCATCTGTCAATGTTACAGCTCATTTCTTACATCTTTCAATTATAATATGCAAAAGATTATCCATGAGTATGCATGGATTTTATTAAAAATAAGCAGACGCAATGTTTGCAATTTGTTATATATATATATATATATATACATATATATATATATATATATATATATTAGCATGAATGTCTATGTATGTTCGTATGTATCAGGAACATTGTACATATACATGCTACTGTAAAATAGATATACATTAAGTTGATATATTATTATTGATATGTTTGTATAATGAATACTTATCTGCCTTTTTGGTTGGTGGGGATTATTATCTCTCAGTTGTGTCTCTATCCTTGGGAAGAGTGCAGCTCTGAGAACAGATGGGCAACTGGGTAAAATAAATAGAGTGGGAACAGATGTCTGAGACAAAACCATCCAGTTGCACAAGAGGGGTGATAAGGTGGTTACTAACAAGGCCAGCACAACTGATGGTTGCAGGGGCTGGGCAATTTTTGGCCCTAACCTGAGTATACACATTTGGATTTCCCATAATGAACTCAACTTTGTGTCACATCCATGTCTCAGCAGGGAGTCAAGGTAAATATTATAAATATTATAGAACTAGCAGTATAACCCGGCGTTGCTCGGGTGTAATGAAAGCTTTAAAACTAATCCATGGTCCTGGAGCTCAGACTCTTTGGAAGTTGGCACGAAAGACTAAAAAGCAATAGTTGTTTCCAGTTAAAGTGAAACCGTAGACTGAAAGAAAAATGAAGGGATGTAAGTCAAATTTTGATTTCCTGGTATCGATATCAAATAAGTTTTTTGTCATAAACTGAATTTTGAAGGCTAAATAAGCCTTCTGAGTAAATGGTATCATGGCTGAGACTAAGAACTACAATTATCCCTACTTAGAGCCAAACCCGAAGCAAAAAACTAAAATAAAAGGGCTGAAAAAAATACAGACATACAGGCAGATAAACAGACACACACACAAACATCTTGCCTTTTATATATATATATTATCAATTTTCTGCACTATTGTAAGAACTGCAATCTTGAAGCTTCTGAGTATCTTTTCATATGTCTTTGTCTATGAGTGTATCAAATTTGATTAAAATCAGACCATTTGTTCTATAACCCAATTTTTTCGATTATCAATTTTTGATATTTATTAGGGTACCTTGACACAAAACCTAGCTAAGAACACTTGCAGACGCTTATAGTACAACTGTGTAAATTTTCAAGAAAATCGGTTCAGCCGTTTTGGAGTCTATAGTTAATGGACACACACACACACAGACAACGTTCCATTTATAAATAAATTTAGATTAGATTAGATACATACTGTGCCTATGTTTTGTTTTTCATTGCAGTATGCCTACTTTTGTATACCCCCATATATGCTGATATGAAAATAAACAATATAATATGTATGCATGTATAAATTTGAAAATATTGTGTACTTATTAATTTCTTATTGCATGCAAATTTATGCATAACTATTTTCAGTTAAAACTGAAGGTTATGAAAAACATACCAGTTTATGCAATTAGAAAAATTCACTCTCCACCCAAGAAGTGATTCCAGAAATCTTTGCTATTTGGTTAATTTTTAGAAAAATGAGTCAAGCAGAAAATAATTCATCACTCCTTTTCATATATATATATATATATATATATATATAGAATAGAAAGTGTGAGAAGCCGCGAATGTTTTCTTTAAAGTGCAAATAGCATTATGGACACTTAATGTTTCATAACATGTATAATTACAAAAACAATAAATATACACTTTAAAGAAAATGTTCACGGCTTCTCACTTTCTATTCTATACTAATTTCTCTCATTGGAACAACCCTATTTCTTTATCCTATATATATATATATATATATATATATATATATATATATTAAAAGGATTAATTCAAAGATGTTGAATAGCCATTTCGATATGAAGATCCCCACGGGGGACGACACATCACCTCAGCAACAGAAAAAACCTTTCAGAAACTGGAGAAAAATTAGTCTACTTTTCCTTTTTAAATAGATTGCAAAGAAATTAAAATTTTAATTTCTTTTTAATTTCTTTGCAATCTATTTAAAAAGGAAAAGTAGACTAATTTTTCTCCAGTTTCTGAAAGGTTTTTTCTGTTGCTGAGGTGATGTGTCGTCCCCCGTGGGGATCTTCATATCGAAATGGCTATTCAACATCTTTGAATTAATCCTTTTAATATATATATTTGCTCTGCAATATTTTATTACATGGAGCTCTCTTCCTGTATCATTTTTTAATATTAAAATAAATTTTTAATATTAATTAGGATCGGGTTTTTTGGAATTTACCTTCCTGCTTTTTTCCCTTGGATTGAAGTATCTGAATTAAAAAAAAAATATATATATATATATATATATATATATATATATATATACTCATACACACACAGGTTGTGATTTATGAATGTTTGTGTAAATTGCACTAACATCTTATTTTAGCAGATATATTTACCAAAATTACTCAGAAATATCTTGAAATACTACAGAGTAAATTTATTCAATTGAATCACCATTGGCTACAGCCACAGCCTCCAGATGACTTCAAAATATCTTGCATCTCTTCTGGACAGTCTCCTTGTTTAAGTTGCTGAATGCTGCCATAATCCTTCCTTCAGTTCATCTTTGCTGTTGTATTTTACTGTTTTCTCACTCACCTGCACCCCACATGGGTTGCAATCTGGGGAGTTAGGTGGCCAGATGTAAGGAGGGATGTGACTGCAGAAATTGTATGGTGGCTATAACTGGATTCTTCTGCTTGTGTGGCATAGTTCAAAGTCCCGTTGCCAAACATTGGATCTTCCAGCAACCACCCTCTCAATCCAGAGCAACACTGCCTTCCCAAAGTACTTCATGTAGGCTTTTGTGTTGAGACTGAGGTCCTGTGGGAAGATAAATGGAAGTATAACATTGCCATCACTAATGATCATATCAAATCTCATGATGTTGACTGAATATTTTTTTTAAAATCATGTCACCCCAAGCAAGGCGGTAATGCCACTGATGTGCAGAGGGCTACGTAAAAGTGAAAAGATTGGAAAAGAGAAAGCCAGAAACCACATCCTAAACAAGGAACAAGGGATAGGCCTCTTCACCTGTTCAATAGACATGGGAGGAGTGTGAACCGGGCGATAGTTTAGTCTATCTACTCCAATTGAAAAAAAAAAAGAAATAAAAAGAGTGAAAAGATTGGAAAAGAGAAAGCCGGAAACCACATCCTAATCAGTGAACAAGGGATGAGCCTCTACACCTGTTCAATAGACGTGGGTGGAGTGTGAATCCTCTCTAACCGCACATTGAAGGTGGTATTAAATGGGCATGCCTCCCAAAACTACCATACGAACGCGGGCGTCTCTCAAGGTTCTATCCTAGGTCCCACGCTCTTTCTGATCTACATTAATGATCTCCCCGACACCATTAGATCCCAAGTTGGCATGTATGCCAATGACACAACAATCTACTCTTGCATCGATCAGAAACCAGGTCTGGACGACAAAGTGAACCTCGCTGCCGTACTTGAAAGGGACCTCCAATCCGTAGTGGCCTGGGGTAGGAAATGGCTGGTAAATTTCAATGCCTCTAAAACGAAGCTGTTATCAACTAACCACCATAGACAATCACATCTACCTCCCATTAGCATGGGACAGGCTAGCCTCCCAGAGAATAAAATACTACACCTCCTTGGCCTTACACTTTTGGCGGACCTCAAATGGAATGACTATATTGAATCCATTGCCAAATCTGCTGCTATGAAAGTGGGCTCCCTGTGCAGGGCCCGGAAGTTTTTCCCACCTGAATCTATTCTGCACATATACAAATCTACCATCCACCCATGTATTGAATATTGCTGCCATATCTGGTCGGGTGCCCCTGCTGCTCTCCTTGGGCTTCTTGACAAAATACAAAGGAGGATCTGTAACGTGGTTGATACTGACTTGGCAGACCGGCTGCAGCCGCTCTCTCACCGGCGTGATGTACTGGGTGATAGTTTAGTCTATCTACTCCAATTGAAAAAAAAAAAAAGAAAGAAAAAGAGTGAAAAGATTGGAAAAGAAAAAGCCTGAAACCACATCCTAATCAGTGAACAAGGGATGAGCCTCTACACCTGTTTAATAGACGTGGGTGGAGTGTGTATATTATCCAACTTTTTTCCGAATCCTCTGACTGTTACACAAACACTCTGAATTGTTTGTATTGGAGCTCCTATTGTGAATACCAAGCAGAACAGCATGTCATTTCCAAATTTCTGAAGGCATGAATTGAGTCATAGTGCTTCTTTTTTTTTTACAGACTGAACTTACTATGCTGTGCATCACTAAAATCAAAAACATGCAATATGAATGCACAAAATTAAAAATATAAAATGACAAAAAAATTAATCTAACTCACACTGTATATACATACACGCTTATAAATTGGGGCTTACATCGAAACATCAGTTCCTGTATAATCACTGAAGTTAAATAACGTTGAATCTGGTGAATGTTTTGATGGATGGTCGCTTGAAAATACAAATTGCTATAAGCTTGGATCTACAGGTAGCGTAAGAAATAAAGGCTTAGAATTGTTAATTGGAGAGCTGAGTTCTATTTGGGTTCAATACACTTGAGAAATGTATGAACCCATTCCTTCTCCTCTCAGCTATGGGATAATCTAAACTTATTTATAAATGGAACTTTGTCTGTGTGTGTGTGTGTGTGTGTGTGTGTGTGTGTGTGTGTGTGTGTGTGTGTGTCCGTTAACTATAGACTCCGAAACGGCTGAACCGATTTTCTTGAAAATTTACACAGTTGTACTATAAGTGTCTGCGAGTGTTCTTAGCTAGGGTTTGTGTCGAGGCACCCCCAATAAATATAGAAAATCAATAATTGAAAAAATCAGGTTATAGAAGAAGTGGTCCAATTTTAATCAACTTTGATAGACTCATAGACAAAGACATAAGAAACAATATTCAGAAGTTTCAAGATTGCAGTTCTTACAATAGTGCAGAAAATCAATAATATATAGATATATAAAAGGCAAGATGTTTGTGTGTGTGTGTTTATCTGTCTGTATGTCCTTTATACAAATCCACAATTTTTATCCGATTCTCACCAAACTTCACACAAATATTCCTTAGGCTGAGTCTGAGCTCCAGGACCATGAATCAGTTTTAAAGCTTTCATTACACCTGGGCAACTCTGGGCTATACTGCTAGTTAGTAATATTTATATCATTAAATCATTATCTGCAAAAGAAATTCTTACAATCTAAAGATGTTTTCTGACTTTGAATAACCTACAAAGGGTTAACAAACCATAGAAAATGAATGAATCCATTAATCAAGTGTCATGTTTATGCATGTATTTTAGCAAGAAATTCTGTTTAATTGAAAATTTTCACATTTATTTTCCTTGGTTTCTTGCAATTCTTTTTAATAATCACTCAAGATAATAGATAGAATTCCTCATATTATTTATTTAAATAACTGCAAACACTTCATCCATCAACCCTTATTTAAATTTACTTCCAGAAAATGTCCCAAAAAATGAAACTACTTGAGAAAATAATCCTGAAAAATGCATCTATAATCTTCAAACATCAGTCAATAAACTTGTAAACAAGAATATTTTTTAAATTTTCTCAGCAAAAAAAATTTCCATTGTCTTCAGTCAAACATTTGTTGCTGCATTTACATAAGTATATAATTTACACACACACACACACACACACACACATATATATAAATATATATATAGTAAATTTATACATATATATATATATATATATATATATATATATATATATATAAAGTAAAACTTTAAAATATATTTTACTGTCGTGGAAATAAATATTCAACAGTTTAAAAAAATCTTTTTGCATTATTTACCTCCATGTTCAGTAAGTATTTACCTAGAAATTACACTATATATATATATATATATATATATATATAGTTTCATTTTTACAGTAGTACATATAAGCAAAATTTGTAACACTGATTTTTATTATGTCTATCAGGAAATAATGTAATTTTTGTTCAGCAAGCAGATTTTATTTGAACAACTGTTAAAATTTACTTAGAGATCAAATAATAGCCATGAAAGTTTTTGAATTTATGCATGCATATGAGTATGTTTATATAAAATGTGTGTGTGTATATGTATATATATATGTATATATATATATATATATATATATATATATATATAGCATGGAATCGCTCAACTTGGGCTATTCCACTAAAAACTAAATTGGTTACATTAAGCACCATTTTATTAGCTTTATTAATTTATTATTATTAACATTACTCAAATGTGCAATATCTTATCTAAATCTAAATCTAAACTTATTTATAAATGGAATTTGTCTGTGTGTGTGTGTGTGTGTGTGTGTGTATGTGTGTGTGTGTGTCTATTACCTATAGACTCCCAAATGACTGAACTGATTTCTGGAAAATTTACACAGTTGTACTATAAGCATCTGCAAGTGTTCTTAGCTAGATTTTGTGTTGAGGTACCCTAATAAATATCAAAAATTGATAATCGAAAAAATTGTGTTATAGAACAAATGGTCTGATTTTAATCAAATTTGATACACTCATAGACAAAGACATAAGAAACGATATTCAGAAGTTTCAAGGTTGCATTTCTTACAAAAGTGCAGAAAATCGATAATATATATATATATATATATAAAAGGCAAGATGTTTGTGTGTGTGTCTGTTTATCTGCCTGTATGTCTGTATTTTTTATCAACCCTTTTATTTTAATTTTTGCTTCGGGTTTGGCACTAAGTAGGTATAATTGTAGTTCTTAGTCTCAGCCATGATGCCATTTACTCAGAGGACTTATTTAGCCTTCAAAATTCAGTTTACGACGAAAAAAACTTATTTGATAACGATACCAGGAAATGAAAATTTGACTTACATCCATTCATTTTTCTTTCAGTCTATGGTTTCGCTTTAACTGGAAACAACTATTGCTTTTTAGTCTTTCATGTCAACATCCAAAGAGTCTGAGCTCCAGGACCATGGATTAGTTTTAAAGCTTTCATTACACCCGAGCAATGCCGGACTATACTGCTAGTATATATATATATATATATATATATATGCATTTAATAAATTTTCATTTTGGAATCCATTCATTTTTGTAGTATGCTCTGTTTTTTCGCTTAAATAAATGAGCTGCTCTACTATCTTAACAAAAAATTAAAAATATTGGCATATTGCAATGATCAGTTTTATTTTGTTTTCCATGTGCATAAAACTCAGATTTGTACCAAACAGTAACAAAAAAAAATGTATATTTTTTATTAGTGTCAGAATATATATATATATATATATATAATATATATATATATATTGCAAAATCTTATGGAAAGTTATGAAATAGTATTAACCAAGATTCATTTAAATTTATTTGTTAAAAATAATGTTCAAATATATATATATATATATATATATATATATATATATATATATATAAATTAAATTTGTTAAATATATATATATATATATATATATATATATATGTATATATATATGTATGTATATTTTAACAAATTTAATTATGGCTTTGGAAATAATAGAATGCATTCTTTTAAATGGACTTTTTTCATCCAATTCTTTTTCAGTATTATATATATATATATACATGCATATACACAAAATGATTAATTATATTTTATCTTTATTTTCATTAATATATTTACTTATTATGGGTAGGGGTAGTATTTTTTGTTTTTGTTGCTACCATTTTCTTCATGTCCTATCATAATATAATTGATAAATTTATTGTGTAAATCACCCAAAATTTGGTCTCAAAGAGGGTGCAAGAAGAAGAACTGAGTGAGATTAGTGAAAACAACGGAAAGTGTCTGCTAAAATATGCTTCTTCAGATGGTGAAGAGGAAGGAAGTTTCAGGAAGGAGGAAAAAGGAAAGGAAAAAGTTTTGGTCTGTCTGATATAATGTACATTCCGACTGCAGAGTGGTAAATTTCCTCAAACTGTAGATGTAAATGAGAAAATGGCACTGTGTGTTGTCTCGTGCCATCATCCATTTGCCATTTGAAATACCAAGTGTTTGGGGAAGGGTTTATAACAAATGCTGTGCTTTTGGATTTAATTTTCAGTATAGCCTTCTGGCTGCAAATTATTTTGATCGCAGAGGAATGAGAATAGTGTTTCATAAAACTTGTATTATTTAATATTTCTTTTTTTTGTTTGGCAGGGGAGGGGGTTGATGTATATGAATAGGAAGTGAAGGGAAATAAGATGCTGTATCATGAAAACACTTTGTTATCTTTTTTACATTCGAATTCATCTTTTCTACATTGGAAATATCTGCATACACAAAATAAATGTGTGTATGTGTGTGTTTTTGTGTTAATGTATATGTGATATTTTTTTCTTAAAATCATTGAGATGATATTACCAAAAACCATTTGCTTAAAATTTACAAAAACAATTTTCAAAGAGACTAAAGTACTTTTGGAATTAATATATATATATATATAAACAGATAGATAGATAGATAGATAGATAGATAGATAGATAGATAGAAAAATGAAATTGCACACCATAAATATGTATTTTAATTTATTCAAGATTAAACAAACAGATCTCTAGATTACTATAAATAATCACATCTCAATATGGGCACAGATTGCAAAATAAGGGTTGCATCAATAGTACTGAAACCACATATTAATATACAGTCTGAAATCTTTATTCTAGCACTACATAGTCCAGCATTTTTTTAATCAACCGCATAAGTTCATTAAGTGACTATGAGAGAAGAACTACACGTTGTTTATAACTTTCCACAGCAGCCGACACCAACAAAATGTCTTAATAATACAGTCTTGCTCGGTTCTTATATATGAATGTGCCAATGCTGTCAAAAAAGACTGAAAAAGTATTTATATTGATATGCCATCTAAAATGATGGCAACATATATATTGATGTACCTAATATTGAGTATCTTACATAAACATATAAACAAAAAAATTAAAATATATATAAGGTATAGATGTCCAGTTCATAAACAACGAGGATAATCCAACAAGATCAACTTAATATAAAATATTAAGTGTTATATCTGTATAGAGAGCTCAATGGATGTTATCCAGAGCAATATGACATTTATAAAAGAAAACTCAACACATTATTTAGATTGGTTATAAATTATAATTTATTTCTATGAGCTAAATTAGCTCATTTCATTTGACCGTACTATATTTGTTCCATTTGGTACAAATATTTTGCCAGAATCTCTAGTAAAACATTCCGTTAAATATTTGTACCAAATGGAACGAATATAGTATGGTCTAATGAAATGAGCTTATTTAGCTCATAGAAATAAATTATAATTTATAACCAATCTAAATGATGTATTGAGTTTTCTTTTATAAATATGTCTATTGCTGAGGATGCATGAAATCTCTCTTAGAGATTTCATGATGAAATGTTCATTCAACATTTTTGAATTTTGAAAATTTATTTTAATTTATATATATATAAACACACAATTGTATTTATTATAATAGAGAGAGTATATATATATATATATATATATATATATATATATTCTTCACTACTTGACAAGATAATTATTGTAAGAAAAATAAAATAATGCACTATTAAAGAGTGAAAACATGGAAAGAGCTTTCATAACTGGTAGTAAAGAGAATCTAATGAACTGAGCCAATGCTGCCTCACTAGTGTGATAGAAGGGATATATATATATATATATATATATATATATATATATATATATATCTTCACTACTTGACAACATAATTATTGTAAGAAAAATAAAATAATGCACTATTAAAGAGTGAAAACATGGAAAGAGCTTTCATAACTGGTAGTAAAGAGAATCTAATGAACTGAGCCAATGCTGCCTCACTAGTGTGATAGAAGGGATATATATATATATATATATATATATATATATATTCTTCACTACTTGACAACATAATTATTGTAAGAAAAATAAAATAATGCACTATTAAAGAGTGAACACATGGAAAGAGCTTTCATAACTGGTAGTAAAGAGAATGAACTGATCCAATACTACCCCTCTATTGTTTCTCTAATGAACTGAGCCAATGCTGCCTCACTAGTGTGACAGAAGGGAAATATATATATATATATATATATATATATATATATACACAAATAAATACATAATGGTTGTTTATTATAATGGAAAAGATAGCTGCATATTTACCCATTCAGCATAGCATAAATTATTTTGTTTTTAGGTTTCTTTTTAGCCTTTGCATTGCTTGAAACAATCAAAACCTTGTTTGGAAACATTAATGATTGTTTTATTCCCTGTTTTAAGCTTTTGCTTACGAAGCAACATATATGTGGTATGAACTGACAAGACTATGCTGACATAGGATTTTTTCTTACTTTGGTTTGGTTGTTTAATAGCATATCAACTTCTCATAGGTCAATACTGAAATTTTATTTTCTTGTGAGCTTTGGTATTTTTTTTTCAAATAACGTATTACTGGTAACTTTTTATTCTTTTATTATGAAGATGTATTACTGGTAATTTTTTCTAATATATTTCTATATGTTGATCCATAGTTACTAACAAGTCCAACTCCCCAGGTCAACACAAACCTGGGAACAACAGCATTTAAGTTCTATGCTCCTCAAAACCTCCTGATTAGAATCATTGCTGCCATATATACTTTATCATCATACCTACAACAAGGGTTGTTTTTTAGGGGTAATTTCTGTCATCTGGCATTTTCTATGGTCTGATAGTGGCCAGTTTCCAAGGATGCCAGATTAAAGAGATCAGACTGTAATCTTTTATTAAGAGGTTTTTCTCATGCATATAATTGTACAGATGTTGAGTGTACCCTCTTTTATTAAGAGGTTTTTCTCATGCATATAATTGTACAGATGTTGAGTGTACCCTCTTTTATTAAGAGGTTTTTCTCATGCATATAATTGTACAGATGTTGAGTGTACCCTCTTTTATTAAGAGGTTTTTCTCATGCATATAATTGTACAGATGTTGAGTGTACCCTCTTTTATTAAGAGGTTTTTCTCATGCATATAATTGTACAGATGTTGAGTGTACCCTCTTTTATTAAGAGGTTTTTCTCATGCATATAATTGTACAGATGTTGAGTGTACCCTCTTTTATTAAGAGGTTTTTCTCATGCATATAATTGTACAGATGTTGAGTGTACCCTCTTTTCATACATCATTCTTAATTTTTTATACATTTTTGAACAATGAAGCAGAAGTTTTGTTGAGTCTACTTAATAAGTCAAGCATCATTCTATCATATGCCACAAAGTTAATTATGGATTCGGTCTGGTGACTGTTCTTGAAGTTGAGTTGTAAATTTGGTTGAGTTCCTTGTTTACATGTTGTTTTTCGGGAATAAATATGGAGTCACAGCTTGCCTTGAGTTGCTTTTGTTTTTACAGTAGCATGTCGCTAACAAACTAACATTGGTAGCAAAAGCTGTCTTTTTTCATATGACGGAAACTATTATTAATGTTCAACTTACGTTGAAACACGTTTGAAAGAAAGATGGCGTCCTTTGCAAAACAGCTACCTATTTTGCAAAGTGAAGAATTCTACATGGACTGGAAACAAATGATCTATCTTCATGGATTTACCTAAAAAGAAACAGGGCCCTGCAATATTTTTCTCATTACCTCAGAATATATGGGAATGTGTTCAACATTTGGATATGATAGTTATCGGAAATATGGAATCAACTTGCCAGAAGAAGTCCAGGACTTTGTTTTGAATGCAGCAAATCAAATCTTTCTGCAGAAAATAAAAAGTTAGTGAGAACAACATGTGGAAGCTTGACTAACACAGCGATGAAAGAAACATTAAAGAAAGTGCTTTCTGAAATTTCCTCATCAGAATACAATAAACTGCTTTTACTATTAAAGAAGAAATTGAGACAGTAAACTTTAATTGGTACAGAGATAACATGGAACAGAAAACCTATCAAGGAAACAAAACAAATCCACTGGATAGACAATGCAAGATAATGCACTGTTTCAAATGTAATTTGACTAAGCATTTTGCCTGAGACTGTACCAGTTTTAGTTCTATAAATGACTAGCAGTATAGCCCGGCATTGCTCAGGTGTAATGAAAGCTTTAAAACTAATCCATGATCCTGGAGCTCAGACTCAGCCTAAGGAATATTTGTGTGAAGTTTGGTGTGAATCAGATAAAAATTTTGGATTTGTATAAAGGACATACAGACAGATAAACAGACACACACACAAGCATCTTGCCTTATATATATATATATATATATATATATATATATATTATCGATTTTCTGCACTATTGTAAGAACTGCAACCTTGAAATTTCTGAATATTGTTTCTTATGTCTTTGTCTATGAGTGTATCAAATTTGATTAAAATCGGACCACTTCTTCTATAACCTGATTTTTTCGATTATTGATTTTTTATATTTATCAGGGCTACCTCGACACAAAACTAAGCTAAGAACACTCGCAGATGCTTATAGTACAACTGTGTAAATTTTCAAGAAAATCGGTTCAGCCGTTTCGAAGTCTATAGGTAATGGACACACACATGCACAGAGACAAAGTTCCATTTATAAATAAGTTTAGATAGATTTAGATATTAACATTGCCGTAGATTCAGACCCAGTACATCCTAAGTTATATAATGTTGAGTCACTTTATCAAACATTGATAAATGACTCTAATAATATAAAAATGTCCAGTCTTGTGAAAGAGACACTGGGTATGTAAGTGTTGAACTATGCCTGTTCACAAATTGTTGCAGGAGAATTTTGGTTCAACGTATTCTTTGGCGCATTAAATGATGGAATAAGTGGTTAGTGAAAACTGTGAGGTCTAACAGCACATTTTATTTAACAGATGGAGGGAAGGTAAAAAACTATTTAAAGCAGTTAAATTTCCCCTAACTATAGGTGGCGTAAAAGATGTCAAGGCATATGCTGGGACTGACATATTCAAAAATGGTATACCCCTGTAACTAGGTGTTGTGGACCTGGTTAAGAAGCCCAGCAAGAAATAATATAACAACAACCAAAATAGGAAATAACAATATATATATATATATATATTAACACAGCAAAATACAATATGTGGAACTCTTAGTAGAACGAATAAATACAGGTTAGGAAATTATACTATAATTGGGACTTGCAATAGTCGTATGGTAGCAGTCTTGGCTATCTCTGCTTATCGCTCTCCCCTGATCTGCTTATACTAACCTCCAGTAGATCTCTCACTCTCTGAGCTTACTCTTAGACTCAGAGAGAGATTTGCTGGATCTCTGCCACTTCTTGTGAGGGGAAGTATATGTAGTTGTAGGAAGAGTTCAATCCATTGTAATGGGTGATGCCACCATGACACTAAGTCAGAAATCAATGAAAACTGCTGGAATGCTACTGGGTTTTAAAAATGACAGCTGACGTATTTTAGGCAGATATGTAAAATTGCAAAGTACTACTATTGGATATTATAGTTTTCCATTGACAAATATACTTTTGGAGGTTGAAAAGGCACCAAATGTGTTACATTGTGAAGCTCTGGAAAAATGCTTTAGAGTAGAGAAAAGAAGAAAGGCTGAGAAATTACATAAGAAATTTGCTTATGCATCAATAGAGAAATTGATATCATTGGTGAAAAGCAGTAGGGCCTTTCATGATAAGGAGTTTCTGGATCTTATCAAGGCAGTTTGATTCTTGTTCAGTTTGCCTGAGTTTTAAGAGACCTCCCTGTTTTCAACAAGTGGTAGGATTGGCTTTTGGACACTGTATGTCTGGATTTAAAAGAACACTGGATTCTACACCTAATTGACACATCCATTAAGGAATCTGCTGCCAGTCTGACTAAAACTAAAAAGAGTGAAGAAATTATTTGCAACATATTTTTAATGTGAATAGCATATGTGGGTGCTCCCAAATTATTTCTGAGTGACAATGGGGGAGAGTTTAATAATGATGGCTACCAAGAGGTGAATGAAAAACTGAGTATTGAAACATGCTACAGCTGTGAAAAGTCCATTCAGAAATGGTACTGTGAAACACCATAATCTGATAGTATCTGAAGCAATAAAACAAAACATTACAAGATGAGAAATGTGAACCAGAAATAGCGCTAACTTAGGCTGTTAGTTCCAAAAATATTCTTCAGAATCATTCTGGGCAAAGTTCAAATGAGCTTTTATTTGGATGCAACATAAACATACCATCAGTTTTGAGTGATCAGTTACCTGCATTGGAATCTGTGACAACCCGTGATATGGTTCAAATAAATTTAAATGCCTTACATTCAGCAAGGAAAATCTTTATGGAAGCTGAATCAAGTGAAAAAATTCAGAGAGAACTAAGATCTAATATGGGATTCATGACAGGTGACAGTGTCTATTATAGATGAAAAAACTGTAAAGAATGGCGTGGGTAAGGAAGGTCAATGTGTACTGATTAGACATGGAGGAGCATTTTACAGGATGCATCCATGCCACTTGATGAAAGTAAATAAAGAATTGGGAAGCTCAAAAAATAAAGAAAATACAACTTCTTCAAATGAAAGGAATGAAGTCTTGGAGGGGGAAGGACATCAGAATAAAGTTCTAATAGCAACAGAGAGAAAATGAAAGACTATAAAACGAAGTAGAAAAAAATTGTGGAATATAAAATGAATGGAAGTGATGAGTGAAAAAGAGGACAGATTATGATAAAACAACCAAAATCAACTGGAAAATATAGCCATTGGTTGAATATGAAACCAAATGCAGAAAGTGAAAGTATAGTGTGTATAAATTGGGATCATGTTGATTAATGGAGAGAACTTTCCCAAGTAACAGAGGGAGGGTATCAATGGCATGCAGTTTTGCTTCCATCTGAACAAGAACAAGCAGAAGATGTGAATGATGCAAAGAAAAAAAGAAATAAAATATATGGAAGTACATGAATCAGAAATGTATATCAACAACATGGGTCATAATGAAGAAATTTAAAGATAATTAAAAGATAATGAAGGCTCATCTTGTTGCATGGGGGGGGGGGGATGAAGAAAATTTACATAAACTGAAAACAGATTCATCAACATGCAGCCGTGAAGCTATGCATTTGGTTATGTTAATGGCCTCGGTTATGAAGTGTCAGGTGGAGACTTTTAATTTCACCCCAGAATTTTTACAAGGTGATAGGCTGGAGAGAGGTATTTCTCAGACCACTATCTGAGGTATGTTCTGAGTCACAGGCAATGAAGTTGAAAATATGCATTTACAGATTAAATGATGCACTCTGTCCATAGTACAAGAGAGTTAATCATGAGTTAACCTAAAAAGAACAATGAGTGCATATGACAATGCACTGTTTCTTGAAAAAAATTTTCAAAGTTGGAACGCATGAAAATGAAACCTTCAAATTTTTGTGATTGAGTGTTAAGCAAAGAAAAGATCGGATTATTATAGACCAGAATCTATAAGTGTCAGTTATATCCCCAACAGATATAAAGAAAGGAAGGCCCTTAAAGAAAAATGATGAGTTGAGTCAAGAATAAAAGATTGATCTAAAAAGATTTCCAGGTCAAATGACGTGTGTATCCACTCAGATGTATCATTTGATATGTGTAGGAGGAGTAATATCAGAAAATTTCGAAAAGTAAAGTTCCTCTTTTAGGCCAACAAGTCAATCTTAAAACTAAAATCCAAGACAGATTCCATATCGTTTTTACAAATGAGAAAATCTTCAGATTTTAATATTGTTTACTATTCAGATACCACCTATGCCAGCTTAGAGGATGGTTCATCACAAAGTGGTTTTATCATCCTTGTTTGTGGTAAAAATAACAGACTGGCACCTATATGCTGGTCATCAAAAAAATTTGACCAAGTAACTAAGAGTCCATTAGTCTCCGAGACTCTTGCACTCAGTGAAGCAATTGATGAAGATGTATTGATAGCTGCTATGCTGCAAGAAATATTTAGACTAACCAGGTTGCCTGAAATCCTTTGTAAAACAGCCAATGTGTCTTTGGTAGAGACCTTAAAGTCATCAAATCTTGTAAATGATCAGCGCCTGAGAGTTGATATGGCTCAAGTAAAGAAAATGATGGTGAAGGAGGCAATCCAAGTTGAATGGATCATGAGGATAAAACAAGTCACTGATTGCTTTTTTTTTTTCTTTTTTTTGTTTTTAATCATCTCACCCCAAGCAAGGCATTCCACTGCCACTATTGCGCATGGGGCTACATAGGGGAAGGTAAAGAGAAGGAGTGGTTAGACATAGGGAATGTCAGGAGGAAGGTGACAGATGAGTAAGGATAGCGAGGATGAGGGTTGGGCAGATGGGAAGAGTTTGATAGAATGGGAGCAGGTTAGTGTGTTAGGAGGTGTCTATTGACCTTACATTTAAACTCCTGGAGATTGTAGCCGTCGGGGAAGCAATCGTTTGGAAGAGAATTCCACGGTCGGGAAGTGCGAGGAAAGAAACTGTTGGAGTAGAAGTTACGGCTGCATTTTATCGGTTTCACTGTAAAAGGGTGGGATCTAGTTGCTAATCTAGTATCTCGTTCAAATTCGTATTTAGGGGGCACTAGTGATCTAAGTTCATCGGAGCAGAAGCCGTGAAAGTATTTATAGAAGAGACACAGGGAAGCAACGTCGCGCTGGTGGGAGAGAGACTGCAGGTGGTCTGCCAAGTCGGTATCTATCACATTACAGACCCTCCTCTGAACCTTATCGAGAAGCCCGAGGAGAACAGCAGGGGCACCCAACCAGATATGGCAGCAGTATTCAATGCACGGGTGGATGGTAGATTTATAAATGTGCATGATAGATTCAGATGGAAAAAACTTCTGGGCCCTACACAGAGAACCAACTTTCATAGCAGCGGATTTAGCAATGGATTCGATATAGTCATTCCATTTGAGGTCCGCTGAAAGTGTGAGACCAAGGAGGCGCAGTGTTTTACTCTCTGGGAGGCAAGTCTGGTCCATGCTATTGGGAGGTAGGTGAGATTGTCGATGATGGTTAATTGAGAGTAGCTCCGTTTTAGAAGCATTAAAATTTACTAACCATTTCTTACCCCAGTCCAATATGGATTGGAGGTCTTTTTAAATCTCGGCTGCGAGGTTAGCTTTGACGCCTACACCAGATTTTTGTAGGAGGCGAGAGTAAACTGTGGTGTCATCGGCGTACAAACCTATTTGGGCTCTTATGGAATCAAGGAGATCATTAATGTATATCAGGAAGAGTGTAGGACCTAAGATGGAGCCTTCGGGGACACCTGCGTTTGTATGGTAGTTCTGAGAGGCATGTCCGTTTAATACCACCTTCATTGTGCGGTTAGAGAGGAATGACTGGATTAGTTCAAACAAATGTCCAGTTATACCATAGCTCCGCAGTTTACATAGAAGGCCAGCATGCCAAACTCTGTCGAATGCCTTAGATATATCCAATGCAACGGTTCGGGCTTTGCCATTCCTGTCGAGCGCCTGGTATATGTACTCGGTGATGGTCGTTAGCATATCAGCAGTAGACCTGGTGAAGCGGAAACCATATTGCTTGTCCGAGAGGAGCCTGTGTGCTGTGAGATGCTGAACCACCTCGGCGTTGATAATGGCTTCGAACAATTTGCCAAAGATCGGAAGAAGGCTGATAGGGTGGTAATTTGCAGGGTCAGAGGGTTCTCCAGTGTTTTTAAATATAGGAACTACAGAGGAAGATTTCCAACAGGCAGGAAAGCAGGAAGCAGATAGGCAGAGGTTGTAGAGCTTAGAAAGGACAGAGGAGATTTCAGGAGCACATTTCTTTAAGACTATGGTTGGGATTCCGTCACCACCGCTCGCTTTGTGAGGGTCAAGTTTTAAGATTATCTTAGAGACAAGCAAAGGTGTAATGTGGACATCATTCAGTTGTGCCTCGGTTCTAGGTGAGAAGTCGGGTATCAAAACTCCAGACGAGTCCAGACTCGAATTGTTCGAGAATCTGCGGGCAAAGCATTCAGCCTTATCTGCTGGGGAAGTGAGGACCTCAAATTTGTTGATTAGCAGGGGTATTGTGGACTTGCTCTTGTTAAGTACTCTTTTACAGAGTCGCCAGTAGTCTTTAGAGTCTCCAGTCTTCACAAGTAGATACCAGCAATGTTGAAGTTGACTTACCTAACTTGGTTGTGTCCCTTATTTATTTATTGTCCATTGTAAACAAATATAGTGTCACAGCTTACCATGTGTTTCTTGGTTTTTACAGTAGCATGTCACTAACAAACTGACAATTGTGTTAGGGAAGTTTTTAATCTTCTTGTTAAGCATGTTGAGTACAGATAAATCACGTGGGCAGCTATTCTGCCGGAACAGCATGTAACCTTCTTCTTACATGATTGGCGGCAGAATGGGTCGAACAGTGTTCCAGATGCAGGTGTCATCATCCAAGATTCCCTCCACAAACACCAAAAGCAAGTTAAAATGGTAACACTTTCTCAATTGACCCCAAGTAGAATGACTGCATTGAATCTATAGCTGTGTCTACTGCTAAGAAATTTGGTTCACTCTGTTGGGCCAGGAAGTTTTTCTCATCAGAATCCATCTTGCACATTTACAAATCTACCATTTGCCCATGCATTGAATATTGTTGCCATATTTGGTTGAGTGCTCCTGCTATTCATCTTGAGATTCTCGACAAAATCGAAAGGAAGACCTGCAATGTAACTGATCCTGATTTAACAGTTCTCCTTTAGCCACATTTTCACTGATTGAATGTGACTTCCATCTTTCTTTTCTACAAATATTTTCATGACTTCTGCTCTGATGAACTTCTTTTCCTGGTACCCTGACCACATGAATTTACTCATGCTACTAGATTGGCTTCTAGGTCCCACCCTTTTACCATCAAAATAGTAAAATGTAACCACCACTTCCATTTACCCAAACTTGCTTGGTAGGTTATGTGTTGTTTTCTTTTTAACATCTTGCCTTCAATCTATTTTTTGAGTATCAAATGTTTCAAGCCTTCTTTGCTCATTATGTGCCCTAAACATTACAGTTAGCTCTTTCTGATGTAGAAGTATACATTTCTTTCTGTTTCAATTTTCTCTAAAACTTTGTTGTTGCTCACTTGGCATTCTCAGCATCCTTCTATAGAACCACATTTCTCTTGCTTCTTCATTTGTAAGGAGACGTTCCAACATTCACTACCATATAGGAAAACTGATATTACAACAGTTCAGTACTTTTTTCATTGTTTGTAATGAACATTTTCTGTTTTTTGATATTTTGCTTAGCTTTCAGAAGACATCTTTCACTATCCCAATGTAACTTCAGATTTAAGTATCAGACTTTGTATTGTCTGTTAAAACACTTCCCAGTTATTTAAAATGTTGTACTCATTTGAATTTAGTATCTCCAGTTTGTAATTTGCATGCTGGTGTGTTTCTTTTTTATGACATTCTGTATTGCAATTGATGTTTAGTCTTTTCTTCTCATTTTTTTTTCACTACCTTTTGTACCAAAGACTGAAAATCAGTTGATACTGCCAAAATTAAGTCCATGTGTGTGAATGTGTAGTTGCCTGTAATGGCTTCAGCACACCATGAATGAAATCACTCAATCCGTAATATTTATTTTTCTGATGTTGGTTGTGGAAGAAATAAACATGAATAAATACCACTTATTTTGCACATATAATCTTGCAGCAAAACATTTCTACCTTGAGCTGGTGGCTAAATTTTGGTTCACTGTATCACTTAAAAACTATCTAACACTTAGTGCTATGCTATGTCTTTATAATAGTCAGATCAAACCAAGAATAAAGTATTGATTGCCATATCTGGGCTGATGTTTCCCAATACTCGCTTTACAATTCAAAAGTATTGTTATCATTATGGGAAATATTTGGCAATTTAATAGTACAAATATTTACATTAATGCCTTCATTATTTTTCTAAAAAATACTAATAATTGAAGGCGGCTCATAATGTGAGACAAGATAAATATATTATGTATGTGTGCTTTTACAGTAAATATTCCTGCATATTTTTGTGTGTGTATGTGCTTGCATTGTTTGTATGTACCAGAATATGTATAGATATCTATTTTATTCTCTTCTCTATCTCATTCTCTTTTATTTAATTAACTTTCTATCTATCTATCTATCTATCTATCTATCTATCTATCTATCTATCTATCTATCTAAGTCTTTTCATATCTATCTATTGGTCTCAACCACTTAATATCTAAGTCTGTTCATATTTATCTCAATCTGTTAACATCTATCTATCTATCTATCTATCTATCTATCTATCTATCTATCTGTCTGTCTGTCTGTCTGTCTATATGTATCTATCTATCCTCTATCACAGTCTGTTCTTTATCTATCTCATTAGCTATCTAATATCATTCTATTGTCTATCTATCCTTCTATCTAATTTTATTCACTATCTATACATCTAATTCTATTCTATATCTTTTTATCTTATAATTTCTTATGCCATCTAATGTATATCTATATAAGTTGCAGAGTGCCTGTGAGTTTTGAAAAAAATCACCCATCAGGGAATTATTGCAGAAGACTTTGCATAGAAAATGTAAAGGAATTTCATCTTATCTGATCAATAAAATATGCATGTATCCTGCAAAGGTTTTTCTTAAACTTCACTGTGCACAGTCAAGTAAGTTCACATCAAAGATACTCAAAAGTAGATATCTCATATTCAACAGTCTGATCATGATTCATTGACTGACTGATTGATTAATTGATTCTTTTTTTATTCATCAGCAATGGCTATCTCCGTTTTTTTTTTTTTTAACTAAATTTACCCCAAAGCATTTTTTTCAATTTCTCTTGAAACAAAAACAATGTCTATTTTTTTTGTATGCAAGTGTCATAAATCCAGCTTTTTATCGATAAGAAATATGAAACTCTTGATACAATGCCAGTACTGATTCCTGAAATTTTAAGCGAATATGCTAATACGTTGAAATTCAACATTAACTCTTTGTCCACCCAATTTTTCATTGATAATAAAATTTAGTCAGCGGCAAATTCATGGGAAAAGTATAAAGCCATTACTCAGAGATTTTCTGTTATACAACATTTGCAGTTTTTTACACTATTGTTCACTCGGTACAAGGCCTAAGAGCCACCCAAAGTAGTTGTTAGTGAGTGAGGCTGTTGTAAGAGCATACAATAATGTAGTTAAAGAATATGTAAAATAAATAAAGGTTAACCCTAGACTTAAAAAGGTTAAGATTGTCTCACTCAACATAGAGGCATACTGAATGATGTTGTTGAGTGAACCTAATAGGAGCAGGTAAGAAGTTCACATTATGAGGATATGTAGGATAGATAACGGTTGACCCTAGACTTGAAGAGGTTAAATTGTAGTGAATGGGGAAGTATCCTCTTGGGAGTCTGTTCTACAAGGTAACAGTTCTGGGGAAGAAACTAATGAAATATAAAGAGAATAAGGATGGGTTGACTTTGTCTGTGGCACAGAGGGCTCTAATATTGAAGGTGTGGTCTAGTGGAAGTATATAATGCAGCTTTTTTTTTGAACATCTGTCATGGAAATAGCGTTAAAGTAGTGAGAGATTAATAATGAAACATCGCTTGTTTTTTCTTTTGCATTTTGGAGTAGATAGACTAAACTATCGCCCGGTTCACACTCCACCCATGTCTATTGAACAGGTGAAGAGGCTCATCCCTTGTTTCCTGTTTAGGATGTGGTTTCCGACTTTCTTTTTTCCAATCTTTTCACTGTTTTATTTTTATTTTTTATTTTTTTCAATTGGAGTAGATAGACTAAACTATCGCCCGGTTCACACTCCACCCATGTCTATTGAACAGGTGTAGAGGATCATTCCTTGTTCCCTGTTTAGGACGTGGTTTCCGACTTTCTTTTTTCCAATCTTTTCACTGTTTTATTTTTATTTTTTATTTTTTTCAATTGGAGTAGATAGACTAAACTATCGCCCGGTTCACACTCCACCCATGTCTATTGAACAGGTGAAGAGGCTCATTCCTTGTTCCTTGTTTAGGATGTGGTTTCCGGTTTTCTTTTTTCCAATCTTTTCATTTTTATGTAGCCCCTGCACATCAGTGGGGTTATCACCTTGCTCGGGGTGATATGATTAAAAAAAAAAAGAAAAAAAAACTGTGAACAATTTTTATTATTTGCAAAATTTTGTTCAGTTCTGATTTTTTAACAATTTGAGAATTGCAAATTTCTAGGAATAAGGCGCTTTCAGCATAAGCTTAGTAATTAGTGCAATCAAAAAAATTAAATCTGTTTCATGTAAATTTCATTGATGAAGTATTGATATTGTGTCTGCTAAGATGTCGCTATTCAGGACTATATAAGAAGGGATATAAACTCCCTCTCTTTCTTTTTTCGCCTAAGAATTTAGTAGGTACAAAACATGTATCATTACTTCTGGGGAATTTTTTTTTTCCTAAGGCAACCAACTGCTAAATTTTAAACCCAACTATGTCATTTCCTATATGCACACACATTTTCTAACAGCAATGCTTATAAATTATTTTATGTCTTTTTCAGTTACCTGTGTGTACACAAGTATATTTTCTCTTTTCTTGAATTATGTTGTTTTTTATGAAAAAACTAGCAGTATAGCCCAGTGTTGCTTGGATGTAATGAAAGCTTTAAAACTAATTCATAGTCCTGGAGCTCAGACTCAGCCTAAAGAATATTTGTGTGAAGTTTGGTGAGAATTGGATAAAAATTGTGGATTTGTATAAAGGACATACAGACAGATAAACAGACACACACACAAACATCTTGCTTTTTATATATATTATGACATACCTACAAGCATATTGTTTAACTTCCTCCAACTACCACTCTTTAGTTTTCTAAATAATCATGAATTTATCTTATATTTTCTAAATAAATCATTTTCACCATTTATTTTAAAATATCACTTGAAGAAGAGCAGTACTGTTCTGAAACATGAAAATTTTTGTTTAGTGATATAATGCCAGGTGAAGAGAACCAACAGTTTTACAATTCCGAGTTCTCCGGCATATGTTCTCATTACATTGAGCTCTTTAGAGAAGAAAATTAAAAAAAAGACAGTTACCACTTCTGCAATTTCTGCATTACTCTTCAGCAATGAACTGAGTTCTTTCTGTGACTGGCGTGTGTATACCCCATTTATATACAACACGCTAAAATTTCCTTTCTCTGATTCCATACACCTATGGCTTAGGGGTTAGCAACTCCAACTGACACCGAATCAGTTGAATTTTGATCCCAGCTAGAAGCAAGTGGATGTCTAGTCTCACTGATGAGCTGTGATACAGCAAAACAGGCTTGTATGTGGATGACATATATATATATATATATATATATATATATAAAAGAATTAATGTGGAAACGTTAGTAACTTAACAGAGTTATACTGAATTTGAAATTTTCTGAAAGCATCATTGTGATGTCCTCAAACATCAGGGCTTTTTTTTTTCATTAAAGTCTGCATCACTCTGGTCAGTTAAGTGACAAAATTCTTCACATTACTCTTATTAACACTCTATCTCTATCGCGATATTGAGCAATTTACAACAAAAAACTTGCTTGCCAAAATATCCTTTCATCAGTAAATCACTGAAAAAACAACAATCTTCTCACTAAGCATCATCACAGTTTAAACACTACATATATATATATATATATATATATATATATAACGAAGATGTCTATTTGCATTTTCAATTTCATTTTCTTTTATATATATATATATATACGCTCTCGCACCCTGATTGAGCACTCTAGAAGAAAGGTAAACTTTGAAAAACAGTAGCCACTCTAGCGTGTACGCATCGCTCATTCAGTAAAAATGAATTTGAGCACTCCAGCTATTGGGCGCGTAATATGATATGCGCTAAAAAGACTGCCTTCTTCAACTGAACATCCCGTGGCCCAGGGGTAGAGTCGCCGACTGACGCCAAATCGGTTGGGTTTCGAACCTGGGTTGTGTAGCAATCGGAGTCTAACCGTACTGATGAGCTGTGATACAGCGAAACAGATCTGTCTGCAGATGACAATGACAATATATATATATATATATATATATATATAACAATTTTAGATTTCCACTCTATCTGCTTTATTTGTATCCCTTCTTTTGTCTTTGTGGAGAAGATGAATATTTTTACAATGTACTAATTTTCATCTCTTCAACCTTTACTGAATGTGTTTCATGCAAATTCCATAGATGACGTATTCATACCATTAAAAATTGAGACTAGTTTTTCTTTAATCTTATTTTTGTTAGTCATTCACACCTTAGAGAAGTATTAGGTATGTGAGTCATAATTTATCTGACTTTTTCATGGAAGTCCTGTTGTTATCCAAATTTATATTTGATAGATTTTTCTCTTCATCTCACTTTTGTTATTTTATGTTTTTCAACTTAAACTGTCTACTTAATGCTTGCAGAAAATAGAAGTTGACCCTACCAGTTCGAGAAAAAGCAACCTAAATAAGATACAAAGAAAACAATTGTCAAAAATGAATAATGAAATGTATTTTTCATGTAAACTGAACAGATATAAAATAAATTGATTAGCTATACAAAAATAGAAAGGGACATGAAACAAGGATGTGTCTTCTCCCCAGATTTATTCACCCTCTACAGCAACGTCATTTTAAGGGAACCGGAGACCTTTCTAGGATTTATTATTGTTGGGTGTAATCTTCATGATATAAGATACACGGATGGCACTGTATTGTCAACTCACAAAGAAAACTACAAGACCTTCAAGACAGTGAGGTAAAAGGAAGTGAAAAAAAAATAGAACTATCAACTGCAAGAAGAAAGAAAGTATGGTCATCAGAGATAGAAAAAGTGAAAGATATGAGTTAGGAATTGGTGATATATAAAAATCAAGTGTGTGCGGAAGTTAAAGTGTCTGGGAAGAGTTTCAACAGAGGAAATGAAATGTGACCCTGAGTTTCCAAACACACATGGGACTAGTGAAGGAGGCATTCTGAAAGCTAAACATGGTTCTGAGAAACAGAAAAGTTCTGTTAAAAATAAAGAAAAGAGTGCTGGATTGCTATCTCATATCATGGGAGTGAATATTGAACAATTTTGCCAAAAGATGAAGCAGAAGTATCATTCTACAGAAAGATACCGAAAATTCCATGGATGGAGCAAGTAAGCAGCAAAGAAGCCTTGAAGAGAATGGTGATAGTATCAAAAAAGAATGCTTATGCTGAGAATCAGGTGATAGCATAATGAGGGCCTTGGAAAATTTAACTATCATGCACATATTAAGGGTCATAGCGATAGGGGAAGGCAGCAAACTCGGTTAAGTGCCATACGTGATAAACACTTTGGGCAATCATGTCTCTTTCAAGACATGACTGACTGGGCAAAAGATTATCCTGCAGTAGGTTGCCATGCCTTCTAGAACCCATAGTCAATGAGAAAATTTCAAAAGCAGATATGTTAAAGTAATCCCATACTAATTGCTGGAACAAAAGCAACATTTTTAGGAGACGCAGTAAAACCATAAATCTCTACTTTGTGAGTTGAGTTTGCAGCTCAGTAATTGTTCATCAATTGGTAGATGATCAATTATAGAAAAAAACTAAATCTTTTCTGCCCAAGAACTTTTGATATAATGATGATGGACATGTGTCTTTATAGTTTCTCTAATCATAGAGTTTTTAAAAAATCAATATTTTATTGTCTTTGTACTGATTATCATTTGACTGTATAATTGATAGAATCTCTATGATTTGTGTCCATTTGTTTCTTTGAACAAACTGTCATTATCTTTGCTTAAAGATTTTCAAATTGGTTTGTTTCTGATTATCTTATTTAGATAGATCTTTGATATGATCTCTGTAACAATTAAATGAACAAGAAGCTGGTTAATTACTGGACCTTAGTCACTTTGGAAAAATATTCTGTATATTCTTGTATCATTTAAGTGCCATACATGATACACGCTTGGTCAATCATGTCTCGAAAGAGACATGACTCACTGGGCAGAAGATTATCCCACAGTAGGTTGCCATTACTTTCTGCAGTAGACTGGTTGCCAGCTAAGGCTATAGAACCCAATCTGTCCTATTATTTAACCCATAACTGGAGGGAGGAAATGGATTGATGCCTTTCCCAAGGGTATTTGTGCATAAATGAATGCAACGAATTCAAATAGAATTTGAACTCGGCTCCCTGATTTCTCATTCTGAGTCGATAGCCACTGCACTACAATGCAGCAAACTACTTATCTGATAAGCTTGAGTGAATGGTGGAACCAGGGTAGGGTTCTTAGCAAAGGAAGAAAAACCGTTAAGAGCAATGCAAAATAGAATGTTGTGGAGAGCTATTACTACTTATATCCTGAAGGAATACAGCACATAAAAGACAAATATAAGTGTTTTCAAAATCAGGATTTAAAAAATATCTAAATCTTGAATAGCCAAAAATTATTTTTTTTTGTTTTTTTTTTTGCACATTATATGAGAACAAAAAATACTCCATTATATTCCGGTTGCTATTATTAATTATTAACTTTTAATTAACAATTTCTTAATTTGCTGTCATATTCTTTTGGGAATTTTGAAGCCAAAAAAGCAAATTGAGTAATTGAAAACGGCTTCTAATGACTTAATTTTCAATAGAAATTTATCAAATGTGTTATACAATTATTTCTTTAGTTTCTCTATCTAATGTGTATTTAGAGTAAATTGCTGTTTCATTTAGTGGAGGAAGTTGAAAATAAAACTGTTCTTTTCTCTCTAATTGATTTGTTTAATCTACATTATGCAATCTCTTAGCAGTAATTGCTAATTTCTCTCATTTTAACAAAAAATACTAACAACCAACACAATCATACACACAAATAAATCTCTCTTTCTCTCTCTCCAGAAACCTCCTATTCACAAGATCTCCTTCTGGTACCAGCATGCTGATCTGGATTTACTTTGAGACTTTTTTTAGGGATGCCCCTTGTATTGATAATTCTTCATCATTCTTTTCAGAATTGTGCCAGTGAGGTTTCCTCTTTAATCAAAGCTGAATTTGGTTGTTTTTGTTTTTATGGCAAATCAACCTTGGCTGGTCATTTATTGCCAACTAAATTTTTATTTATTTATTGCTGGTAATACCTTTTTATTTCAACAATTTATTGTTGTTTTTTATATACATTTTGTGTTTAGTAATACTTTTTTCTTTTCGAGTATCAAGATTCATTGGGATTTGTTTTTTTAAGGGCAGGGTCCCCAAGTCCTACCCTTGTTATTTAACCCATAACTGAAGGGAAGTGATGGATTAATATCTTTCCCAAGGGTACCAGTGCTTAAGTGAATGTGGGGTATTCAACTGGAATTTGAACTCGGCTCACCGAGTTCTCTTTTCGAGCCGATATCCACTGCACCACAATGCACATCCATCACTAAATGCTTACAGCACCTGGTATTCACAAGCAGTCACCCATCTAATTACTGACCAGGCTCAATGTTGCTTAACTTCGGTGATCGAGTGAGAACCAGTGTATTCAACATGATAGGTCGTAAGCCTGCTTTTTGAAAATACCAGGTAAAATCAAAATCTTCTGCATAGTTCAGCTGCTATTGCTCACAGGAATCACTTTTTCTGTCTCTACCAATGTCATAGTTCATACCAATGTCATAGTTTATACCAATGTTATAGTTCATACCAATGTCATAGTTTATACCAATGTCATAGCTCATACCAATGTCATAGCTCATACCAATGTCATAGTTCATACCAATGTCATAGTTTATACCAATGTCATAGTTCATACCAATGTCATAGTTCAGATCTCAACAGACACCCATTTGTGGCTGCACATAATAAATGTAAATGTACCCTCGGATGAGCTAAGTCTGATAGAATTAGGTATCATAAAGCTTCTAACAACTTGTGCTCTTATGACTACTGGAAATTCTTTAATATTTTATTAAATCAGTGTACATTTTCTATTCCACCTCTGTTCATGCAATTTATACTGATAAAGCAGATTGTTTCCCCCCAACACGCACTTAATCCAAAACTCTCTACTTCACTCATCTGGAGTATCCTTGTCTGACCTTTCTCTTAGAACTGAGTCTCTGTTGAGTGGCATGCAGTTAACACCTTCTATGGTTTTGGCTATCATCACTTTAAATTTGCTATATGCATGATGGAAGAATAGTAAATATTGTGAATGGATCATTTTTAAATATAAACTGTGTGAACATAAAAATTGTTGCATGATTACTGGTAATTTCACCCATTAAAAAGTCATTAGACTGGTGTAAAATGGCCAGTCACCATGTCCACCCTGTTTACATATAAAGAAATATAGATACCTTTCCAGCTGTTATTTTTTTCTGTGAAGTATTAGCTATATATTTGGCTATAAATACCAAAAATACCTTGATCAGTTAAAATGCTTTTCAAAATGCTATCTCAAATGCATTCACCATACATATATATATGAAATGATTTGTTTGAACATTATTTTTGATCGATACTCATATTTAAGTAGATATTCTGTTTTGAATTAAACAGTATTATATATTTATATTTACTGGCCTGATTATTTACGATAAATTTTTATTATGAAAATCCTGCTAAATGACACACATTTTCGTAATAAAAATTTATCGTAAATAATCAGGCTGGTAGATATAAATATATAATACTTTTTAATTAAAAACAGAATGTCTACTTAAATATGAGTATCATTCAAAAATAATCTTCAAACAAATTATTTCAAATTGTCGGTTGCTTATTACCAAGTTTCGTTAATCTTCATTAATTTCCGTAACATATATATATATATATATATATTCTTTTTTTCATTTTTGTCTTCTTTGTACATATATTCTTTTTTTTGTTTTTGTATTTGTTTTTTATTAGAATTTTGAAAGGAGAACTTGCCTTCTTTTATTAAGATATGTGAATAATTTATGTCAATTTCTCAAAATACCTTCACACTCCAGCAATAATTTTCAGAAATCAGAAACAGCAATTGCTGCATTTATGAAAGGAAAGCAGATCATAAATAAGACATATCATGGAACAGAATCTCTGAAGATTTATACTTTCTGTAAAAAAATCACAATAGAAGAATGTAATTGATTGGTAACAAGAATTAAAAATAATTATTTGCATTTGAGTTTGAAATGTTCAGCTCTTTTATTTTTCTTGTTGTTTATTTTTCCATGGAAAAATAAGCAACAGGCTGGGATAGGGGGGGGGCAAGGTTATTGAAAGAAATAATTTAATCATATTGGCACCTGTATTTGGTACACAAGAGTATTTCAAGAACACAAAATCATCTTAATTTAGAGTACTGATAATAAAGTTACTAAATAAAACCTCGTAAAGCATTAATTGAATCCAAATAGCATCTCTAAATATATCTTTTTTTCTTCATTTTTCTTTAAAGCAAAGCAATAAAAACCACTTGATTACAAGAAATTATGGAGAGCAATGATTGCTAATGTCCTGAAGGTACATGGCTCATAGAAGAATGAAAAGCTGGAATGCTAGTTCAACACCAAAGTCAGACTGCCTTAAAGACCAGAAGCAATTCAAATTCAAGACTATTTAACTACAGCTAAGGGAGAAGAGTATTAATGTAAAAAGTGGGTGCAAAGAGTTCCAGCTAAATATGAACTCTGTTTAATAATTTTATTATTCATACTATTAACCATTAATCCACTTACACACATCCTAAGAGCATCCTTAATATTCTTATGTTCTTTTTTAATAAATTTCCTCTGAAGCAAATTAATGAAAACCACTTGGATACAAGGGGCTACTGAAAGTGTAAGAAACAGAGAGAACAATAAACAGACAAGATTAAAGGAGACAGAAGATGAAGATTGGCATTTTATATAAATTTTTAAGATCATCTAAACTTATTTATAAATGGAACTTTGTCTGTGTGTGTATGTGTGTGTGTGTGTCCGTTACCTATAGACTCCAAAATGGCTGAACCGGTTTTCTTGAAAATTTACACTGTTGTACCACAAGCATCTGCGAGTGTTCTTAGCTAGGTTTTGTGTTGAGGTACCCGAATAAATATCCAAAATTGATAATCGAAAAAATCGGGTTATAGAAGGAGTGATCCGTTTTAATCAAATTTGATACACAAATACATAAGAAATGATATTCAGAAGTTCCAAGGTTGCAGTTCTTACAATAGTGCAGAAAATCAATAATATATATATATAAAAGGCAAGATGTTTGTGTGTGTGTCTGTTTATCTGCCTGTATGTCTATTCTTTTCAGCCCTTTTATTTTAGTTTTTGCTTCATGTTTGGCTCTAAGTAGGTATAATTGTAGTTCTTAGTCTCAGCCATGATACCATTTACTCAGAGGACTTATTTAGCTTCAAAATTCAGTTTACAACGAAAAAAACTTATTTGATATCGATACCAGGAAATCAAAATTTGACTTACATCCATTCGTTTTTCTTTCAGACCACGTTTTCACTTTAACTGGAAACAACTATTGCTTTTTAGTCTTTCGTGCCAACTTCCAAAGAGTCTGAGCTCCAGGACCAGGGATAGTTTTAAAGCTTTCATTATACCCAAGCAACACCAGGTTATACTGCTAGTATTTCATAGGAAAGCATAAATGAAGAGAGTTCCATAAGTGAGAAGCGCAAAAGAAGAAACAACATAGAATTTAGGGTTATAAAGTCTCAATAGTGACATTTTGCGAACTAACTGCCAATCTCGTACTGCACAAATTCATAAAGTCTAGGTACTACAGAGCACAGTTAATTTGAACAGTTACCATAAAAATGTGCATTGTGGTGCAGTGGATATCGGCTCGGAAGAAGAAATCGGGGAGTTCGAATTCCAGTTGAATTTGTTGCATTCACTTACGCGCAATACCCTTGGGAAAGGTATTAATCGGTCTCTTCCTTCCAGTTATGGGTTAAATAACAGGACAGATTGGGTTCTATAGCCTTGTCTGGCAACCAGTCTACCGCAGAAAGCAATGGCAACCTACTGCGGGATAATCTTCTGCCCAGTCAGTCATGTCTCTTTAGAGACATGATAACCCAAGCTTGTTTCACGAATGGCACTTAACTGACTGACCATAAAAATATTTATAGAGAAGGCACAACAAAGTTACAGCAGAAATTACTGAAGCTGAGATCTTAATAACATTCCATAATTTTCTTTGTATTTCATCAAGAATCTCTAAACATATAGCAGAAGCACCATACCAAATATGGCATCAGTAAGGATGAATGGTAGATTTATAAATGTGAAGGGTAGATTTTGGAACGAAAAATTGTTTATCAGTTGAAGAATAATTTTAAATGTTAATTAATTAGAGTGAGGGTGCCAGTTTAGTTGCCCACCATCTGACAATAATTATTTTTTTAAATAATTTCCCCATAAGCAAAGCAATAAAGCCACTAAGATGCAAGGGATTAGAAAAGTGTTATAGAATGTGAGAAAAAATACTATTAAGGAGAGAGAGCAATTAAAGTTTAAGAAAAGAGAAAAAAGTATTATTGACACTGCATTAAAATTTTTGAAGATCAATGTTTACTGGGAAACAAGAGTCTAGAAGAGAGTTACACAAGCAAGAAGTGTGATAGAGGAAACTCTTAACATAGAACTTACAGTTACATCAAGCCATTTCTATTAGTGCTGTGCTTAAATTCATAAAGTCTAGTTACCACAGATGAGAGTTTATCAGAACAATTACTATGAAAGCTTTTATAGAAAAGACATAGCATTTTTAAATAAACTTTAATTATTTCAAACTATTGTTTTCATCTTGATTGCTATGGATTTTATTATAGACAGGATATTTATTTGATTTATTGGGCAATACTTTGACGTCATTGTTTTTGAAGTATCAATAATATTCTTACTCGGAGCCAGAGTGAACCATTTCAGCAACACCTGTACTTATGAATATGAATTCAATGCATTCTTAAAAATGTATACGGAACAACCTGTATTCGCTTGCACATTTGAATGGAAGCTAATTTATTGGTCGGCTGGCCTCTATTTGTGAACATGATGGCATCTCCATACCCTGGCATCTTTCACAGATTGTTCCAATAAAATGCCAAGAATAAGATTGAGACTGCAGGAGGTTGGGGTGTCGTACCTAACCTAGCCATTGCATTTAAAGAAATAGAAATGATTTCTTTAGTGTTGCCGTAACCTAATGCTTGTACAAGATGTATTCAAAGATTAGGAGTCCAACTTCTACAAAGTCATTTAGCTTCACTTTGATTTGAATATCAACAAAATTGTCCACTTGGGGTCCAGCATAGAATTGTGTAGTCTTTTGAATTATTAATAAAAATTCTGTGGTTTCAAATTCCACTCTAAGCAGTATATCGTTATTATCACATATTCATACATATGTATATACCCACAAATGTGCTTCTTGATGTGTGGATATGTTATATAAATTTATGTATGTATATCTAAATATATCTGAAAGTATACACAGTTGAATTTGAACGTAGTTATATAGGTTCTTGTGTATATATTTTTATATTTATATGGTTGTATATGTGTTTGTATATGTGCATAGATTTGAATATTTCTGCATGTCTGTATGGATCTGTAAGTGGCTTAATGGTTAATGGCATGAATAATAGAATTATTAAACAGAGTTCAAACTTTATCTGGAACAGTTTGCATTTGGTCTATATTAATGCTCTTGGGAAAAGCATGAATTCACTTTTCCCTTAGCTATAGTTAATTAATCTGTCTTTGGTTGTGAACTAGCATTCCTGCACCGTTCTTCTTTTATACACACTGTACCATCAAGACATTGGTGATCATTACTTTCAACAATTTCCCGTATCCAAGTAGTTTTTGTTGCTTTGCTTTGGAGGAAAATAAAGAAAATAATATATTAAGAGATGCTATTTGGATTCTATTAATGCTCTACAATGTTTCATTTAGTAACTGCATCATCAGTACTCTTACTTAAGATGGTTTTGTGTTCTTGAAGTACTCTTGTGTGCCAAATACAGGTGCCAATATGATTAAATGTTCACTTTATACTATAGCCCTTGGAAAAGGCATGAATCCATTTCTCCTCTTCTCAGCTTTAGATTAAACAGTATTCTCTAGCTTTTGGTGACAGTCAGTCTCATCATCATTTATCCATCACACCCAGATGGTGCATAGGGCAGCAACTTTTTGTTGCTGTTTCTGTAACAAACTGTTTTTTACGGGGTAGGGTTGTTAGCCCTCCACACAACCCTTAAACCTGGAGGACCGGTGGACCATTCTTGGTTCTTATGCTTACAGCACCTGGTATTCCCAAATGGTCACCCATTTAAGTACTGACCAGGCTCAATGTTGCTTAACTTTGGTGATCGGACGGGAACCGGTGTATTCAACACGATATAGCTGTAAACAACAGCCAGTCTAGAAGAAGAATATTTCTGTATTCAAAACTTTGGAAAAGGGAATAGCAAATCACTGTACTTATTTTCCAAAAAGATTCCAAAAGAAATCTGAGAGCCATGTGTCCTGAATGGCATTAAAAGTAAAACATTATGGAGATCAAAGGTTGAATATCCATAATTCCAAATTCTTTAAGAACTTAACTCTTTCCCTGTATAAACATTTTTACTAAAAGTCTTTTCCAGACACAAACAATCAAACATGTTCAAAACGTAATGTTCAAAAACCAACTACAGACATGTTTATATAACGTTCTTGATTTTTTTATGCCCTTCTGAGCTTGAAATGTGTGCAATTGTCAACTCATACATTTTGTAGAGGTGTTAACTACTGCTCAGGTACTTAAAGGGGTTTTAGTTTCTTGGTTAATATATTAAAAACAAACAAAAATTGTCTGAAAATGAAAAACTTTTCCAAAAATAATTGGTGGGTACGGGTTAAAACAATATGTATATAACAAAGTATGGTGAGAGTTAGAGTTTTATTTTTATTATTATTTTTTTTTAATGAGAATAAGGGGCAAGCTGGACTGAGTAGTTGAAATGGATGGAGTATTTTTAATGTCAATTCTTTCAAATATAACAAATATGTAGAGAATCATGTCCTTTTCAGTTTTTCTTGTCTTATTTCCAGCTCATTCAGAAGGTGAAGAAATGGTGATTTGGGATGTGATTTTTTTTTATTAATTACAAGATGAGACAATGTTAAAGGCTTCTCTTCAAAGGCAGTTGATTTCTTAATTCTCAAGCTGCAGTATTGCAACTTGATATACACTAACCAGTATCTTGCTTGCATGTAGAATATCTGAGGTAAACATTTTGCCAAATCAGTAGATAAAGTAGTACAAAGCTCATCTTTCTCAGCCAATTATCATCAGACATATTCTTTTTTACTCACACTTTTTATCAGGAATTTGAAAAAAAAGAAATAAATTTTGAATCTTATCAGCTTTACATATTAGCTTCTTTTTTAATATTCTATATTAATTACCTAGCTTATTTTTCCTATTTTCAAACAAATATTTAACATCTATTTTCTTTATTCAGTTTATGCTATAAATAACAAACCCTCCCAGCCAACAAATGTTTTCTCTGTGATCAGAAATCTTTAAAAAATAACCTTTCAGCTGTGTTGCTCCAATGACACTTGACCAACTGTCAGCTCAAATTATAGTCCCCAACTAATCCAAGATTATGGTCCTCTCCAAGACGATTAACAGTTTCAGAATGGTTTTTCTGTAGATAACAGGTTCTTAGTTTCTGTCTCTCTTATCGAGGCTCTTCAAGAAGCTATATTGGGAAGTCAGCAGGGTCAGGTATTACTTGACATTATTGGATTATACTCACAAACTCTGAGTTAGATCAAGGTTCAAATCTCCAATTCAGTCTGTATTGATTATTTTCATAGTGGGAGTCCAGAACATAATACTAGATTCTTTGTTTTAAACTCAGAATTTATTTTTTTAGTATTTGTTCCTGTGGTCCCCAATTCTATATTATTTCTGTTTCTTCTATTTATATTTGAAGCACTTGCAGAGTTTTTAGAGGATGGATATTGAATAACAGTCTTCTCAGATCTCCAGCACCTTCCTCAATATTCTCTCAAGTACCAGCACTAACATATTCTGGTTGTTAAATTTGTACTAAAATTTTTGATTCTTTGTTTATTTTCTTTCTTTTAATGCATTTCCCTTATTTCTTCTTTTAACTTAAATATTTTCAAGTTCACATCTGATATCTAGTGGTTATTACTGGAGACTGAGTGATAGCAACTCTCCTGAGATCTCCATGCGCATTCCTCAGTATCTTCATAGACCAGTGATTCTCATCAGGAGTTCTTGTCATCCATGGGGGTCCACGTAACATTGCTGGAGTTCACAGAGATCCATTTTAAAATAATTTATTCTAAGTTATTTTACTTGTGTACTTAAATGTCCTATAGAATTTAGTCGTTAAATATAAGTTTATTTTCATGAAATTAGTTTTACTAGAAAATAAAGCATCTACAATTTCTATAATGTCATAGATGAGGACAATAGTCAACATGTAAATAGTATAAATAATTAGAAATACTTCATTTCAGAAATTTAAAGAGAAATAATAATCATAATGACCCACGGTGAGCTAGAGTAATGGGGAACAACATAGCTGGGGATTGAGAGAATAGAATTTTAAGCTTGAAGAAGTTTAGGTGATTTGGATGCCACATCTCAATATCTAAACTTGAGATCATCTGAATGGATTGAATTAATCACTGTTTAAGGGGTTATGTGCTGTTTTTATCAAAATTAGTCACCATAAATATTACACAAATTTTACTAGTAAAGCATTTAATATTTCTATAATACTGATATATGCTGGGAAGAAATATCAGGGAAAAGGAATAGTGTAAGAATAATACTTAACACTGAAGATAGATTAGAAGAAATTTATTATACAATAGTACAATAAACCAATAGACGTACAAGAACAATCAACGAATAGTAACAGGAATAATGATCAAGTAGAAAATTTCTCTGCCTATGATGTATGCATCCATCTAGTGATGTATGCTTCCGTCTAGTGACGTATGCTTCTGTCTAGTGACGTATGCTTCCATCTAGTGATGTATGCTTGTCTAGTGACGTATGCTTCCATTTAGTGATGTATGCTTCCATCTAGTGACGTATGCTTCCGTCTAGTAACGTATGCTTCCGTCTAGTGACGTATGCTTCTGTCTAGTGACGTATGCTTCCAACTAGTGACGTATGCTTCCATCTAGTGATGTATGCTTCCATCTAGTGATGTATGCTTTTGTCTAGTGATGTATGCTTCCATCTAGTGACATATGCTCACAGTCATAGTCTTTTATAGGCTAGACCATATCCATTCCAGGGTAGGATAGGATGTTCCTCTACAACAAATACAATTCCTAAACCTATCTATAAAGTAAGTTATTTTTCATCAAATGATTATGAGGGTCCACAAAGAAAGAAAAATTAAGAGTAAAGTAGTCCATGGGTAAAAAATGGTTGAAAATTACTGGTCTAGGCAATTGCTCAAATTTCTGTTTCCTATTATCTTACATAATTATTTTTTAATTGTTTCTTCAAATAGTTTGCTGTTTGATCCAGTCTTTTACATGAGACCTGAGATAAAGAACGTTTTTTTTTTTAGAAAGTTATTGAGCATATTACATTGTAAGATTTTTTTTCAGTATTCAAGCAGTGCTGAAGAGCACAATCATTTGTATCTCAGATACTAAGGGCATTTCTTAATGTATCTGTCAGTATTCCTTTTAATTATTCCAAGTGCTCCTATTATTATTGCAATAACTACCTTCATACATTTTTTATTTCCAGGTTATTATATGTTGGCAGTTATTTTCCTACCCTTTCATGCCTAAATTTAAATTTATTTGAAATTAAAGGTCAAGCAGCAGATATTAGATAGCCGATAGTTTCCTTTGTTATTTACATTGTTCGGACTGTTTTCCTCAGCTTTATTGTTATATTCATGACGTTTTGGTCATTGTATGCTTTGACCTTCATCAGGTGAGTGGAATTTTGAACAGAACCCTTATTTTGATCACTGAGGTAGATTGTTCTCATTCCACGAGTCATTCTAATTTCAGATATCTACTCTCAGTGTTTGAAATGAAGGGTTCAGTTCAAAATTCCAGTTACCTGAATGAAGATCGCAGTGTACAATGGCCAAAACATTGTGAATATGAAAATAATAAAGATGAGGACAACATTCCAAACAATATAGATAATGTAAATACCTCATCTCAGAAATACAGACAGTTTCCTTTTTGTTTATGCAAAAGTGACATTTGTATTTATCCTATTCTTTAAAATAGGACATTTATTATTTATTAAGAGAGCAGTATGCCAACAAAGTTACACTGTAGTACAAATATACGAAGCTCAATACTCTGATATGAGTATAACTTGCTCATGCATCACAGCCAAATTTATTCAATATTTATGGTCACTGGTTTGGATAAAAGCAGCATGTAACTCTTCAGGTGAGGCATGGTGAATAACCCAATTCATTCAGACAGTCTCCAGTTTAGATATTGAGGTATGGCTTCCAAGTCGTCTGAACTGTTTCAGGCTGAAAATTCTATTCTCTCAATTTCCAGCTATGTTTATTATTATTATTTCTGTCTGAATTTCTGAGATTTATAATTATTTATACAGACAGTTTCCTTTGTGTTTGTGCAAAAGTGACATTTGTATTTATCCTATTCTTTAAAATATATGGTTTTCAGATTACTTAGGCCCTTATGTTTTTTTCCTTTTGGTTTGATATTTTGGGTTTCTGATTTTAGTATTTCCCGCCTATTATTATTATTATTATTATTGGGTAAAAGAAGAGCATGCTAACAAAGCAACACTAGGGTACACGTATACAAAGACAAATATACTGGCCATGATACCCAGCCTGATAAGAGTATACAGGGCACATGCATTACAGCCAAATGTGCATGATATGATGATAGTTTTTGACAGAAGCAACACATAACCTTGTAAGTGAAGCCTAGTTATGACAGCCATGTTGAAAGGTAAGTTATTTGACTTCTCCAGTTATAAATGTCTTCATGCCAAGTAACTCTGTTTAGACAATCTCTAGTTGAAGGTTTTCCCAAGTATCTTGATGTGACTCTCTGGCCACCTTGGCTGTTTCATTCTTCAAACTTAAAAAGAAAAGCATCTTGATACCTGACTATAAAGCTCCCCCATACTCTCACTCATGAACAGAGAGTCACACTGATTCAATCCCTATGTGACAAGGGCACTTGGTTATGGTCTGACAATTGACAAAGCATATGTGTTATGGAATATGCTATTTACTGTAGCTCATCTTAATTCTCTAAGATGAAAGATGCACATGTTAATACTACCAATCAGTTAAGATCAGAAGCTACGAGAGACATGACATTATTTAGCATCAGGACATTTATTATTTATTAAGAGAGCAGTATGCCAACAAAGTTACACTGTAGTACAAATATACAAAGCTCAATACTCTGATAAGGGTATAACTTGCTCATGCATCACAGCCAAATTTATTCAATATTTATGGTCACTGGTTTGGATAAAAGCAGCATGTAACCCTTCAGGTGAGGCATGGTGAATAACCCAATTCATTCAGACAGTCTCCAGTTTAGATATTGAGGTATGGCTTCCAAGTCGCCTGAGCTGTTTCAGGCTGAAAATTCTATTCTCTCAATTTCCAGGCATGTTGTTTCTCCTTACTTTAGCTCACAGTGTTTGTTATTATTATTTTTGTTTGAATTTCTGAGATTTATAATTATTTATACTATTTACATGTAGGCGATTTTCCTCACCTTTGTTGTTGCTATCTCAACATTTCAGCCATTGTGTCCTCCGGCCTTCATCAAGTGTATGACCCAGATTGACATGCACCTGATAAAGGTCAGAGAGCAGAGCAACTGAAATATTGTAATGACAAAGGCGAGGACAATAGTCAGCATATTATTATGTTTTGCTCTGTTTTGTATAGCATGGAGATAAATTTACACAAGATGTTAAAAGTAACCATAAATATGATTTTTGCAGCTCGCGTGTATTTTAGGGTTACTCTGAATTTGATCCATATATATGTTTGATATCAGTTGATTGATTTGTTTGTTTAATGGCACATCTACTCTATCGGTATTTAATGCCGAAATGTAATTTTCTTAGAAGCTTTGAAGTAGTAAAAATATGATGTTTTTCTGCCTTCTCTATTGAATAGATAGTAGATGATACTTAACTTTTGTGCATATGCCTGTTTGTTTGGACATAAATCCTAGGAACAGTGATAAATGTGTCTTATGTTGTAGTTTTGTTAAACTTATATTTTAGAATGTAGTTTGATTTCTTTAAGAAATTGAAAGATATATGGATTATAAAGAAAGAGTTGTTTGGTAGTATTTTAAATGGATTTCACTAAATTCACAACAATTTGTATGTGTTTTGTTGTATATAATTCTTGTCATACTGTACATATGAGAGGTGGCTCTTGTTTTAGAATACAAAAATGTGTTATCATGGAGTGTCTGATATGAAGTCTGGACATTATTACTTTATCTTTGCTTGTTTTTAATGTTTTATACAATTTTTCTATAGTAGCTTTGATGTTGCATAATTTGTTGTTTGGGCAGCTGGACCATAGTTTCTGCCATTCTTCTTTGATAAATGTGTTAATGATTGATGTGTAGGGGACCTTGGTGTTTGAACTATCTTTGGAGGTTTGGTCTTTTGGCTGCCAAATCAACCCTATCATTGCCCTTGATGCCAATATGGTTAGGCATTCAGCAGATTGTCTTGAGATGAAACCTTGTACTGATTTCTATCTTGAGGTTCTTCTATTTATTTAATTTCTCAAACATTTTCAAAGATGTGTTTTTGCTGGCTAGGTCTGCAACATTTATTCGAAGATGTGTTGTTTCCATATGATTTTTCGCAATTACGTTTGTCAATTTGCTTACATTTTCCCATAAGTCTGACTGAGTGCTGATATTCCAGAGGATGATCATTGTGTTTAAAATCTGGTTGTTTATTTTCACAACAATTCTCTTTGTCATTGAGGTTGAATGCATGGATTATTAACCAAAGTTTGTACTGATTAACCCTGTTATTATCTTTAATTATTATTATTATTATTATTGCTACTATTGTTAGCTTATGGTCAAATAATGCAGAAAACACAGATTCTCATTCAATCACTTAAGAATAAGCAGCATCAGGCCCAGTAAACACTTTGATGGGGAACCACTTGGAAATGGTGAGTACTGTAAGTAACCATCTACCACTCAAAATGTGTTTCAGAATTAAATAACCCACATAGGGTTGATAGCAAGTAAAAAAAGAAATCAATCAATTGTAACTATTGTTAAATATCTTCACAGTATGGTGTTTTGCCAGGTGTTAGGGAAAGCAATTTTTACTATTTCTCAGTGAATCACCTTTTAATAATCTTCACACACACATTTCATCATGAGTTTTTCTATTTATCCCAGTGTTTTCTCATTTCCTTGTTCAGTATTTGCAGAGCGCCACTGTGTGGAGACACTGCCAAATGAGGTCTTACTTTTTCAATTTCTATTATCTTTATGATAATGTTTCCTGATGATTTTTCTCACATAGATAATTGTAAGCAATATGGCTAAAAGCTTTTACTAGCTACCCAGCTTCTATACCTACATTACTTAAAATAAGCCAAAGCTTTTGTCTTTTGCTAAAATTTTGCCAGTTATCATCAAAGAAGCAAGAATATCTCTTCTTTGGATTTCATAATGACTTCCAACACATTGACTCTTTGATCTTAATTGGAACTTTGACACATGAAGGAATTTTTTATTAAAAAAAAAAAACATGGAAGAATCCAAAATGGTGTTGATGTCAGTTTTGGAGTAGCAGTGATAGTAAAGTATTGAGAAACATATTTACTTAGATATAAGTTTTTCTCTCTCTCTCTGTCTCTCTCTGTCTCTGTCTCTGTCTCTCTCTCTCTCTCTCTCTCTCTCTCTCTCTCTCTTTCATATATGTATATATATATATATCCAAGTGAATACAGAACAAAGAAAAAATTTTTACAATGTCCAAAACATTAATTTAAAACAGTGCTCGATATATAATATATAGAGCTGTGAGTATTTATTATAAATTATATTTCAGAACATGTACAGAATTTTTTTTATATATCCACTACAAGTATACATTTGTTTCAACACACAGCCTGATGAGACATTGTAGTTTCAATGTCGAAACAAATGTATACTTGTAGTGGATATATAAAAAAAATTCTGTACATGTTCTGAAATATAATTTATAATAAATACTATATATATATATATAATCTCCAAAGAATCTACTGGTTCCTGTGCAATCACCAAAGTTAAGCAATATTGAGCCTGGTCAGTACCTTAATGAGTGACAACTTGGTAGTATCAGGTGCTCTGAAACTTGGATGTGCAAGTGGGGTAATGACTTGTACTTGTTAATTAGAGAGCTGAGTTCTTATTCCTATTGGGTTTGTTATAATAATTTACTCACTAATAGTCTTTAAAAGGGTATGAATCCACCTCTTCCTTTCCACCCAGCAGTGTGTTAATAAATAAGACTAGTATGACTAAACTATTATTATCTACCCCCACCCCCCAAATATTTTCTAATAACCTAAAAATATTTTCTGGTTTTAAATAACTTCCAAAGGGTTAATAAGGAATGAAAAAACGGTCATTCAAAGAGTAAATGAAAACTATGTGCAAGCACTTCATAAAGAGTGATAGCAAAATCTTTTTGAAATTTAGTTTGTGCATGTGGTTAAAATTATCATACCTTTGGAGAACTACCTTGAATTTAATTTGATGTGTGTGTGTCTGTGTGTGTGTGTGTGTGTGAATTTATATATATATGAATGATGTTATCAAACATCTGATCCTGATGAGCAATTTGACAAGAAATTCTTGAGTCTGTCAACAAGGTATGTTCATTGAATATTTATTGATTTATTGAATATATATATAAATATATAATATATATATATATATATATATATATATATAGAGAGAGAGAGAGAGAGAGAGAGAGAGAGAGAAAAGAGAGAGAGAGAGAAGATAAGTAGACAAATAAATGTATGTATACTTATACATGGACATATGCATGTATATATTTATGTCCTCTCTCTCTCATTTATACACATATTTATATCACATTGCATTCTCCATAGTTTACCTTGAAGAATGCTCTTAAATTTAAAAGTTTTTAAAAACCAATACATTTCTTTATTTGTTTATAAATACTTGTTGCAAGATAAAAGCCTGACATTTGCCTGAATAAAGTTCATCAGAAGACAAAAAAGCACAGGTAAAAAAAAGGTTCTCTTTAGTATTTATTCAAGCACACACACACAAGTCTGTGTGTGTGTGTGTGTGTCTGTCTGGTACATTTAGGCAGCAATGCTTCTTTTATGCAAGTTTCATTAAAAATAAACCAAGATGCTATAGTTAAGTTTTTATAAAATTTTTCATGGGATCTTATAACCTTTTTCTTTTCAAAACATAAAATAATTTTATTTATGTTATAAAAAGAAAAAATTAAAATCACATGAAAAATTATATGAAAAACTTAAACATTGTGCACTGGCTGTCATTATAAAATAAAATTGGTATATACATATATATATATATATATATATATATATACACCAATTTTATTTTATAGTATCAGCCAATGCGCAATGTTTAAATTTTTCATATAATTTTTCATATGATTTTAATTTTAATTAATATATATATATATATATCAATTTTATTTATATATATATATATATATATATATATATATAAATTTTATTTTAAAATCACAGCCAATGTGCAATGTTTATATAGTTCCTTGTGAAACTCAAGTGATGTGCCAAATCAAAAGGGACAAAATATCTTTTTAATATATATATATATATATATATATATATATATATATATATATATATGGGAGAATTTGATATGTAAATTTCTATATGTCGATCAATTACCCAATTGTTAAATTTTTGTCTGTTTTTTTATGTGCAAATCTACATCGTAAGTTCTTCCTTCTTTGAAATTTATGTTGAAATAACTAATTTATATACACATGTTCACCAATAGAAAAAAAATTACTTTTGCTATGCCAAAAAGCAAAATTTAATTTGGAAACTCCATCTCCAAGGCTTCTGAAAGAAAAATATTTCAACTTGTTAACTTTTCTTCGTAGCCTCTAGCTCTCATTTTCACAAAGTGACAAACTGAAGCATCAGAAATATGTTACACAAGACAGAATAATGTTCTGAAAGAGAAAATTAAAACATTCCTTGATAACAGTAGTTGGTATTAAAATGAGAGGAATATTTTTGAAACTCCTAAGTGCAGAAATTCAAATACTTGGGAAGTGTTCTGAAATAGGACAGAAAGTGTGATGCTGAGATCCAAAGGCATATTGGCATGGCCAAGGTCTGAATTTAAAAGCTAAGCAGAGTATTGAGAGACAGGAAGATTTCACTGGAAACAAATAAAAGAGTACTGGACTGTTATGTGGTATTTGTCCTCCTACGTGGCAGTGAATCCTGGATGATTTCATCAATGATGCAGGAGAGACTCGAATCAATAGAAAGGGGTTCTACAGAAGAATGATGGCGATACCATGGACCAAACATGTGAGCAACGTTTTGGAGAGGATGGAAGCTGAAAAGAAACTTCTTCTGAATATCAGGAAGAATTAGCTAAAGTTTCTGGGACAGGTAATGAGGAAGGAGAACTTTTAGAATCTAATACTCACAGGACAGATAGAGAGAAAAAGACAGTGGAAAGCAAATTGTGACATACTTGATGAGCTTGAGCAAGTGGATAGTGTAGAAGTGTTTAGGAGAGATATTAAGAGGATAAGTGTTAAAAGTGACAAGGAATAGGGGTAGGTGCAAATCTGAGATCGCTTATGTCCTGAAGGGATATGGCACATAAAAGAAAAGAATAAGATGGATTTTGATGAGAAAAATTATCTGACACAACACAATAAACTAACTTTCTTAGCAGCAAAACTAATAATTGATTCAATACAGTGTAACCTGGATATAAGTGAGTTGTCGGGACCAGATAAGTATTATCTTATATACGGGTTTCTCTTATATACAGGGTTTATCTTATATCCGGGTTTGGTCTGTTTTATATACATCACCACAGGCTCTAATTTTGGGCTGGAGATAATCTATCTTATATCAGGGTCTCTTATATCCGGGTTATACTGAATCTTTCCACTTCGTGTCAGTAGAAAACATGAGACAAAAAAGACCTTTTTTTTTTATAATCATATGACCCCCAAGCAAGTTATTTTACTGCCACTGTTTTGCAAAGAGTTACATAGGAGGAAATTTATGAGAAAGAGTGACAAGCTATAGGGGGTGTCAGGAAATGGGTAAGAGAATTCTTAGAATACTGATGAAAGTGGAGTGGACAGAGAAAGAAGCATGAGAGAGAGGATGCAGGTTAGTGAGATAGGAGATGACTTTACATTTAAATTCTTGGAAATTGTAGCTGTCAGGGAAGCAAGTAATTAGAAGGGAATTCCACAGGTGGGAAGTGCAAGAAAAGAACCTGCTGGAGTAGAATTTGCATTTACAATTTATTGGTTTCACAGTAAAAGGGTGGGACCTACTTGCTAATCTTGTGGCTTGAGTAAATTTCTATATAGGAGCACCAGTGAGCTAGGTTCATCGGAGCAGAAGCCGTGAAAATATTTGTAGAAGAGATACAGTGAAGCTACATTGTGCCAGTGAGAAAGTGACTGTATCTGAGCTGCCAAGTTGGGATCTATCACATTACCAATTCTCCATTGGATTTTGTCACGGACATCTAGGTGGATAGCAGGAGCGCCCGACCAGATATAGCAGCAGTATTCAATGCACGAGCAGATGGTAGATTTATATATGTGCAGGATTGTTTTAGGTGGAAAAAAACTTCCTGGCCTTACACAGTGAATTGACTTTCTTAGCAGTGAATTTAGCTATGGATTCTATATCATCATTCCACTTGAGGTCTGTTGTCGGAGTTAAGCTGAGTTGTCATGGTTCCATATGCTCAGTCAGATTATATTATTATTATGATATCAAATCAATGTTTTAGCTATAAAACTGATATTAACCAGTAAATGTTATAAAATTTCAGAGAATATTTATAATTTTTAATTTTTCTAAAATCTCTTTTTGTGATATTATTCCCGCCATTTTTCTTCTTTCTTGACAACCTTTTCAATTTCTCTTTTTTATTTTTATGTTCTCTAATCTCTGTTCAACTTTAGCTTATTTAAAAAACATTGAGTTCCCATCAATTTCGACAAAGCATCTTGGGATTCCATTTCTGATTCTTTTTAGCAATTGGTAGGTTAACATGATCAAAGTTTTGGTGGGAGAGAAACATAAATTTTCTTATTTTATTTTGTTTATTCCATACTTGATTTACCTTATTTTAAGCATACTCACTTTTTGAATAGGAAAATGTTTATTTTGGAAAATGTTTATTTTGGCTTTTGCTAGCCTAAACAGTCTGACCAAAATTTGGAATTATTTGTGCACATTTCTCACCATATTTCTTGTATGTTCACAAAAAATTCTAATCCTGGTCATCATACAAAAAGAAGATAGTCTTATTTAGCAGTCATTTCAGAGGATGAAATAAAGTGAGATATTTTGAATTGGTGATTGAGGAAGGAGGGAAAGAAATGAAAGAAATTTGGGAGAAAGTTGGACAAAGCATTTGGGATTCTGTTTATGATACCTTTTGGTTGAATGGTAGGATAACATGGATGAATATTTCTGTAGAGGAGCTTTTTTTATTAAGCTTTTAACTTCTATAACTATTTGGTCATTATATATATATATATATATATATATATATATATATATATATATATATGTCCAGTCAATAAACGGTGAGGATAATCCAACATGATCAACTTAATATAAAATATTAAGTGTTATATCTGTATAGAGAGCTCAATGGATGTTATCCAGAGCAGCATGATATTTATGTACAAAAACTCAACATGTCATTAAAACTGGTTATAAATTATAATTCATTTCAATGAGCTAAATTAGCTCATTTTATCAGACGACACAATATTCTTTCCATTTGGTACAAATATTTTTACCGGAATAAGCTTTTTCTTTAACTGAAGAGAAAAAAAAAGGTTAAGGACAGAGACATTGACGTCATCTCAGTTGAGGGTATCCAGACTAGTTTCGAAGATGTTGACCACTAAGTCATTAAATGCCTACTCTCGTATATATATATATATATATATATATATATATATATATATATATATAATTCTCATCATTTTAAAGTTGAAATTACTGATGTAAGTATAAGTTTTATGCTAAAAGTTTCTTTTCTTGCACTTCCCACTTGTGGAACACTCTTCCAACTTTTTGCTTCCTAGTCAAATTTTACCTTCAGAAATTTAAATGCAATGTCAATCATTATCTTCTGTCTTAATTCCTGTCTTTTTTATTGTTCTTTTTCCTTAATAATGTTTGTTTTCCTTTCCTAAATAATACTTAATAATTGCCTTGCTTGGAGTAAAATGGTTAAAAAAGAAAATATCTGAAATTAAAAAAATAAGTAACTATACTATTATATTTATTTATTCATAACATGATTAACATTCCTTAATTTGCTAAATAAAATCAGATACAACCAAATCAGTTTGTAAAAATATTTTTAATAAAAACTGTTATATGCCAAATTTCACTTAATAGATACAAAATTAAAGCAACTCAAGTCTTAATTTTTGCCAAAAATAAATTAAGTAACCTGAGTGTTGGTTAAACTCTTAATTTTAATTTTGTAAAAAAGTGAATATATTGAACATTTTTATGTATTGGTTAACACTAATTTTATATTGAAAGCATTGACTTGCATAATAAAGTTCAACATAGTACATTTAAATAGATGAGTCATGTATATGCATCTCCAAACTAATAAGCTTTTAGAAACTTCAAAGTTATAGTGATTTGCAAAAGTATGGGGAACCTTGTGAGGATTATACTCACTATTTAGTCATCATTGATCCAGCAAGAAAAGCTTGCTAAACATTACACCACATCAAAACACCCTCTCTATCAAATACTTACTAAAAAAATTGCAGAATTTTAGTAGCTGACTAAAAAAGAACAGATTTTTAAAAAGGGTTTTTTAAAATCATTAAAACTTTGCTTTAAAAATAATAATATATCAATATTTTATCCATTATTACCAAAAAAGAATAATTTGCATATTCATGGGAAAGCGGCAGTCAGATTTATGAGCAAGGCAAAATAATTATTGACAACAGTAAGTCTGAAACTTGATATTAAAATGAACAATTTGTGCAAGATATTATTTGTATCGACTGCTCTTGCTGAACCTAAACAGGCCAACCTGGGCCAAGTTGAATAAAACTCAGCTCCTCCCTTTTAAAATACTGCCAAGGCTTATTGTTAAAAATCTTAGCTTTATAAATTATTCATTGAGAGCGTGGCACTTTTTCTTTCCTTTTCTTTCCCTTTTTATTTTTATCTTTCCTACTTCTGACTCCTATCAATGGTCTTTTTGCAGCTAAACCCCTCTCGGTCTTCAAGCTTGTATATCAGATGTCACAAGGTTTTTGCAAAAGGTCACTAAGGCTAACTGACATCCTTGGTATTCTGGTATCGATTTACCAGTGCAGCCAAAAAGTTGTTGGTCAAGGAGAAATAATTAAGAAAGTGCAAGAATGAATTAGCCAAGTAAGGTTAGGAGAGAAAAGAAAATCTAGCCTTGCAGGTGAGAGTGATTCCATCTCTCTAGCTTATCACCATTCTGAGGGTCTGGTGTCATGTAATCTGGACAATAAACAACACTTCCTGACAACATCTCCTTCTCTTTAACTCTTTTATCTACCTTTTATGAAAAGGAGAAGAATATAAAAATCTACCTTTTATGAAAAGAACAGAATATAAAAATTATGTATTCCCTTTTAAGTTGATTTTTTTTTCTTTTTTTGGTTTTTATTTATGCTTTGTTTTCTTTTTTGTTGGTCATCTTGTGTTTTGGGGAGAAACTAGGAGTTTTTTACAGATTTCTTATTTTTCTTTCTCTTTCTCTTTCACTTTTCTTTTCTTTTTTTTTGCTGTTATTTAGTCTTATTTCACCTTTTCTTATCTTTTTTTTCTGCTTCTTTTTGGTTTAGTTCTTTCCAAATGTTCTAGTCTCACCTTTTCTTTCCTATTTACTTCTCTTCACATTTTTGTTCTTTTTCTTTGTTTCATTTTTCTTTTCTTATTTTTTCTTTCCCATGCTCTTTTTTTTTTACTTCTTTGGTAGATTTTTGGTACCTCAGTCATTCTTTGTTTTTTCATTCATATTTTCAGTGTCTGTTCTTCATTCACTCTTTGTTTCTATTTTTCCTTTTTCTTTTTTTCTGCATTTTTTTTTCACTCCATTTTCTTTTCATTCTTTTTTTAGTTCTTACTTTTTCTTTTTCCTTCTGCCTGTATCCTTTCATTAATTTTTTTTGTTTTACTTATACTTATTGCTTCTTTTCTCTTGACATTTGTATTTTTTCTTTATCTGCCTTTACAGATTTTGACTCTTTCATTCATTTAACATTTTATTTTTCCTTTACAATTTCCTTTTTCATTTACTTTCCTATTCATTATTCATTTCAGTTTCTTTCCTTTTATTCATATTTTCATTCATTTCTTTCTTTCTCTTGCTTTCCCTGAAGAACTATTTTTATTGTTCATTTTGGCGTGTTTTGATTTTTTATTTTATATCCTTAATTTAGAAAGGCAGCTGCTTTCGAATAAATTGCATTTATTTTTCTCCCAGTTTATTTTTTTATTTATTTATTTATTTATTTTTTTAATCATATCACCCCAAGAAAGGCGGTAATGCCATTGATGTGCAGGGGGGCTACATAAGAGTGAGAAGATTAGAAAAGAGAAAACCAGAAACCACATCCTAAACAGGAAACAAGGGATGAGCCTCTTCGCCTGTTCAATAGATGTGGGTGGAGTGTGAACTGGGCGATAGTTTAGTCTATCTACTCCAATTGAAAAAAAAAAGTGAGAAGATTAGAAAAGAGAAAAACCAGAAACCGCATCATAAACAGGAAACAAGGGATGAGCCTCTTCACCTGTTCAATAGACGTGGGTGGAGTTTGAACCGGGCGATAGTTTAGTCTATCTACTCCAATTGAAAGAAGAAAAAAAACAAAGTGAGAAGATTCCAAAAGAAATATTAACCTAAATAGCTTTTTACTTATTCATCTGTTCAGACTTATGAAGCCTTAGTAGTTTCCTAAAACACACACATACACACACACATACAGAAACACACACATACATGTGCAGTGTCTTATGTTCAAAAGCCAGTATTTCTATTTGAGATTAATGCTGAAAGACTATGAATTACTGTGTTATATTTTGAGAAATTTCTCCTGTATATCTCTGCTGGTATTTATGAATTCAAATGTTTATTTGGTCAATGTTTTACGCTATCATAAGTTTCGAAATGATCCATATAACCTTACTTCTCCTGGGTAGTTCTCTGAGAAAACAAACTGATACTTGATTTTAATTTTTGAAATCACATTTAAAAAGATAACTATAGAGCTTTTTATCTCTTCCAAGATAAGAGATTCAAGTGATGTGGCCTTCACTGTCAACTTGCTAATTAAATTTGCCTGTTAGGTTCAACTCCCTATACACTTAGCTGATCTATTGAATATTTATGACACAAGATAAATTTTGGAAAGGAATATGTAAGCTATTTCGAGTATGTTATTTTGAACTATGAGTATAAGCGTGCTTGCAGGTAAGGTCACATATATGTACATAGTTAAATCAATAATTTTGTAGCCTTTTTCTTCTATATGCTGTGTCTCTTCAGGATAAGAGCAGTTATGGCGCTCTATGATCTTCTCTTTCTTGTAACCCTTAGCAACAACCTTCTCCCACCTGTGTTCTATCATCCATTTATACAAGCTCCTCAGGTAATTGGCTTCATGCCTTCTCCTGATTTATTCACACTTCACCCACATCTATTGAACAGGTGAAGAGGATCATCCCTTGTTCCCTGTTTAGGATGTGGTTTCCGGTTTTCTCTTTTCCAATCTTTTACTCTTCTCCATTCTTTTACTCTTTTTTTTTTCAATTGGAGTAGATAGACTAAACTATCACCCAGTTCACACTTCACCCACGTCTATTGAACAGGTGTAGAGGCTCATCCCTTGTTCCCTGTTTAGGATGTGGTTTCCGGCTTTCTCTTTTCCAATCTTTTACTCTTTTCCATTTTTTTACTCTTTTTTTTTTCAATTGGAGTAGATAGACTAAACTATCACCCAGTTCACACTTCACCCACGTCTATTGAACAGGTGTAGAGGCTCATCCCTTGTTTCCTGTTTAGGATGTGGTTTCCGGTTTTCTCTTTTCCAATCTTTTACTCTTTTCCATTCTTTTACTCTTTTTTTCAATTGGAGTAGATAAACTAAACTATCGTCTGTTTCACACTCCACCCACGCCTATTGAATGGGTGAAGAGGCTCATCCCTTGTTTCCTGTTTAAGATGTGGTTTCCAGCTTTCTCTTTTCCAATCTTTTCACTCTTACGTAGCCCCCTGCACATCAGTGGCATTACCGCCTTGCTCTGGGTGATATGATTAAAAAAAAAAAATTATTCCTTGACAAATATATTTTTTCAACATAATCTCTTTTCTTGTTGAAGCACTCAATTTAGGAATGAACATCAAAGATCAAACATTATACAGTGAAAATATCAAATCCAGATTCAACTAATAATTTTTATATCTGGTGGCATATAAGACTCCCCACCACATCTTTGTCAGCTAATTTATATTTAATATTAAAGTATTATGGACTTTAGCATTGTAAAAGTATTCGTAGTCTACAGGGTTTGGGCAAACATAAGACTATCAGATATCTTAACTTCACACATCAGAGTGAGAGAACATTATTTTGAACCATTTCTTTATTCTTTTTTCCAGAAACTAAATGCAGATCTTATCTTATATGTTATCACATTTGATAGATGTACATCAAATAGAATTTTTTTTCATCATTTCACCCCAATCAAGGCGGTGCCACCACTGATGCGCAGGAGGCTACATAAGAGGGTAAAAGTTTAAGCAGGAGGAGACGAAAAAGAAAGCCAAACCAGTTACAGGGGATGTCCTAGAAAGAACAAGAGAAGGATGAGAATACAGGTATGGTGACAGTTGCAAAAGTAGAGTGAGAAACAAAAAGAGCAATATACATGGGGTGATGTAGAAAGGATGAGGTTAGGACTGGAGTCAAGTGGATAAGATATGGGAATTGAGATTGCATTTAAATTCCTGGAGGGTGTAGCCATCCGGAAAGCAAGTATATGGAAGGGAGTTCCACAGGTGGGAAGTGCGAGAAAAGAAGCTACTGGAGTAGAATTGTCAGCTGCATTTGGTAGATTTAACTGTAAAAGGGTGGAACCTTGTTACCAGTCTGGTTGCTCAAGTAAATTCTTGTGGAGGGCGTCCCAGTTATCTAAGTTCATCAGAGAAAAACCATGAAAATATTTATAGAAGAGACAGAGGGAAGCCACATCCTGCCAGTGAGAAAGTGATTGGAGTCAAGCTGCCAGGTCTGGACCAATCAAATTACAGATTCTCCTCTGAAGCCTGTCGAGAACCCTGAGATGAACAGCAGGGGTGCCCGACCAGATTTGATAACAGTATTCTATGCATGGTCGGATGGTTAAATTGTATATGTGCAAGATAGACACAGGCAGAAAAAACATCCTGGCTCGACACAGTGACCCAACTTTCCTAGCAGTAGATTTAGCTATTGATTCAATGTAATGATCCCACTTGAGGTTGGAAGAGAGGATGATACCAAGGAGGCACAGTATATTGCTTTCAGGGAGACTCACTTAGTCCATGCTTATGGGGGTACTGGAAAGACTGCCTGTGATGCTTGACAGATAGCAGCTTTGTTTTAGAAGCATTGACATTTACAAGCCATTTATACCCCAGTCTACAACAGAGTGGTCCTTCTAAAGCTCAGCAGTGAGGTTATGTTTGTCCGTCTTGCTAGATTTCTTATTGATGTGGGAGTAAATGGTAATATCATCAGCGTAGATGCCTACTTGGGATTTGATCACATCAGGGAGATCATTTATGAAGATCAGAAAAAGCACCAGGCTTAGGATAGAGCTTTGAGGGATGCCAGCGTTTGTGTGGTAGAATGAGTAGACATGCTCGTTCAAAACAACCCTCATTATGCAAGGAAAGATTGGATCAAACCAAGCAATTGTCCAGTGATACCATAACCCTGGAGCTTGCACCAAAGATAGGCAAGCCAGACCATATCAAATATTTTGGATATATCCAGAGCAACAGCTTGAACTTTGCCAAACTTATCAAAGGCCTGGTATATGTACTCAGTGATGGCCGTTAGCATATCGGCAGTAGACCTGGCAAAGCGGAAGCCATACTGTCTGAGAATAGTTTATGGGTAGTAAGATGTTGAACTATTTCAGCATTAATAATATCCTTAAACACTTTTCCAAATTTGGTAGGAGGCCGATACGGCAATAATTGGATGGGTCTGATGGTTCCCCCGAGTTTTTAAATACAGGTACCACAGAAGAGGACTTTTTATGCTCATAATTGTAATTACAAATGCAAACACATGATTTCAAAGGAATGTCACTGGTCTTAGGACTTGTTTGCATTTTATGGTTTATTGAGTCCAGTTAATGCTTTTACATCATGTTGCATGTGCATTGTGGTGCAATGGATATTGACTCGGAACGACAGATCAAGGAGCTGAGTTCAAATTCCAGTTAAATTCCTTGCATTCACTTACGCACAAATACCCTCGGGAAAGGTGTTAATCCATCTCTTCTCTCCAGTTATGGGTTAAATAATAGGACAGATTGGGTTCTATAGCCTTAGCTGACAACCAGTCTACTGCAGAAAGCAATGGCAACCTACTGCAGGATAATCTTCTGCCCAGTCAGTCATGTCTCTTTTGAGACATGATCAATCAAGGTGTGTATCATATATGGTACTTAACTGATTGATACAAAATCATTTTACGTTTCTTTGTTTAAAAATGCTTAATGTCTAAATCATTTTACTTTCTATCAGTTGGGCACTTGTGGTTTTATATAAGTAAAGGCAATAAAACTGATCAGGACACATAAAAGAAGAGGAATGTCAGCATTTAATTTTCTTGGGAACTTGGGAGTGATAAAAATGTTAGTCTGCTTTCACAATTGAATACATGGTAGATGATACCCGGCTTTTATGTATACACATGTTTGTGTAAACATAATTACTAGAGGTAGTGATATGTGTTTTATGTTGCAGTTTTATTGAAGTTATATTTGGAATACAGTTTGATTTAAGAAATTATAGGATATTATATGAATTATTGTCTTGAAAGGATACTTTTATGTTCATTGCTGGTAATATTTTTTTTTTTATCATCTCATCCCAAGCAAGGCATTCCACTGCCACTATTGCGCATGGGGCTACATAGGGAAAGGTAAAGAGAAGGAGTGGTTAGACACAGGGAATGTCAAGAGGAAGGTGACAGATGAGTAAGGATAGCGAGGATGAGGGTTGGGCAGATGGGAAGAGTGTTTGATAGAATGGGAGCAGGTTAGTGTGTTAGGAGGTGTCTATTGACCTTACATTTAAACTCCTGGAGATTGTAGCCATCGGGGAAGCAATCGTGTGGAAGAGAATTCCACAGTCGGGAAGTGCGAGGAAAGAAACTGTTGGAGTAGAAGTTACGGATGAAGTTTCTACAATCTGTTAGTATGTAAGTATTGTTAGTAAATTCACTATAAATATGTATTGTAGGTAATCTTTTTTACATAAAAATGTATTGCTGATAGTTTTACTATAAAAAATGTATTTTTATACTTTCATAGTGTTTTGTTTAGAGTTTCACTATTTACGCATGGTTGGGACCCAAACAGATATACCAGTCTGGGCCAGTGTGGACATGGGAGCTACAGAAATTAAGAGGTGGTTCCATAATCATCACAACTGATCAAAGGCCTTGCTGCTGGATGTTGTTTATCATTAGGTAAATATCCAAATAGGTATTCATTCATGTGCAACATGTCTTGAGCAAGTAGACCGGGCAAAGCTGATGTCCTTAAACTGGAAGGTTCATCTTGGTCATGGACATATGATTGTTGATTCTTTTAGGTGCTACCCTGCTTGCTGACCATTCCACCCATCAATGTCATGTCTTCACTGTACACATACATAACTATATAGTCCAGTGTACTCCATTGTGCTAAATGGTCATCAAGCTTACAAAAAAAAAAAAAGTTAATCTGCCATTTAACAGGTTTTGCCTTTAATCCTGCTTAGTGTCTAACCATCTTCCTTACCAGTAAAGCTTAATGGAGAAACCATTTTACTTACCCACAACCATGATCTGTTGTGCTTTATCTACTTGGCTATGTCTCACTGTATAGGTTGAATAGATCTAGCCAGAAGACACATACTTTTTACACACCTGATTTTTACCTGCTGAACTCATTTCCTGTTTGTATACAGGCAGTTTGCAGTCAGTACAGGTTCTTGATTATTTTAATGTCTTTCCCAAATATGACTAAGTTGCAGAGCATCTCCATCAAGTCTTTATACAGTACTGTGCAATATTATTAGGACAAGAACTATTTTATCTTTTATGAGGCATCAAAATAAAGTTTAAAATCACTCCTGTCCTAACACTTTTGCACACTACCGGTAGTGTGCAAAAGTATTAGGACAGGGGTGATTTTCCTAAAAGCCTCACTGAAATTCAAATACAGGGTGAAAAGCCAAACCTTTGTAAGAATTATTTAACTGAAAGGAAGTCTTGGAATTTTAATTAAGCCCCACAAAGCCCTGATCTCAATTCTTTTTCAACATCTAAGGGATATTTTGGTTCAAAAAATTGATAAACCTAATTTGGGAACAAATACAAGCTGCTTGGCAGGAGATACCATTAGATACATTGAAGAAGCTTGTGATGTCAATGCTTGACAGAATGAAGGCTGTGCTCAAAGCAAAAGGCTATTATACTAAATATTAAATTTATTTTGTAACTAGTATTTTTTTCTTGTTAAAGCATTTGTTGAGTAAATCAAATAAAATTACTTTAATTAAATTGTTTATTTTCTGTCAATATGCCTCTTAAAAGATAAAATAGTTCTTGTCTGAATACTTTTGCACAGTACTGTATATATATATATATCAGCATGCAGCGTGGGTATAGAAGAATCCAAAAGAGTATCCTGTACATACAGTGGTAGGATAATTCTGTAAGAGAGCTCTAAATATATATGTATATAAATAAATACTCTAAATACTAAATACTAATAAATACTCTAAATATATATGTATATAAATAAATACTCTAAATACTAAATACTAATAAATACTCTAAATATATATGTATATAAATAAATACTCTAAATACTAAATACTAATAAATACTCTAAATATATATGTATATAAATAAATACTCTAAATACTAAATACTAATAAATACTCTAAATATATATGTATATAAATACATGTAGAGCAAATATAAGGAGAAATATAAAAATATAAATAAATATAAGGAGAATGCAAATTAAAATCCTGCTGGTGAACACATTTTCTTTAATAAATTTTCTTGAGTATGCAGGCTGATAAACAAAACAAATACAAAACAAATACAGTTTAAAATACAATAAAACAAAAACAGTGTGTCTATTCAAATACTTGTATCTACTAAAAACGACATTTGAAGTAATAAAAATATGTTGGATTAAAAAACAAAATTCATTAATTCTTTAGAAATTTAGAAATCTCTGCTTATGGCCATATCATGTTGAAATGCCTGTTTTTATATGATTACCAAAGTTAAGTAACATTGAGCCTAGTCAGTACCTAGATGAGTGATCACTTGGAAATACCAGGTGCTCTAAGCTTGGATGTGCATATGGTATAATTGAAATGTCTTGGAATTGGGAATTGGTGAGCCCAGTTCCAATTTCAGTCAGGTTCATTCATGTGCATGCAAATACCATTAGGAAAGGTATAAATTCATCTCTTCTCCCACAGCTATGGGTTAATTAGTAAGACCATGAATTATTATTATTTTGCCCAAATCTTACAGTCTAAAAATATTTTTTGACTTTAAATAACCTGTAAAACGTTGATAAGCCATAAAAAACAAAAAGATTAGTTCTCTGTGTAGGGCCAGGAAGTTTTTCTCGTCTGAAACTATCCTGCACATATATAAATCTACCATCTGCCCGTGCATTAAATACTGCTGCCATATCTGGTTGGGTGCCCCTGCTATCTACCTAGGGGTCCTTGACAAAATTAACGAAGAATCTGTAATGTGATTGATTCTGACTTGGCAGTTCAGATACAGTCACTTTCTCACCGGCGCAATGTGGCTTCCCTGTGTATTTTCTACAAATACTTTTACAGCTTCTGCTCCAGTGAACTTAGCTCTCTGGTGCCCCACTATATATGAATTTACTCGAGCCACAAGATTAGCAACTAGGTCCCACCTTTTTACTGTGAAACCAATAAAGTGTACATGCAAATTCTATTTCAGCAGCTTCTTTTCTCACACTTCCCGCATGTGGAATTCCCTTTTGTTTACTTGATTCCCCATCAGCTAGAATCCCAAAGAATTTAAATGTAAAGTCAATAGTCATCTCCTGTTTCACTGACTTGCATCCTCTCTCTCATGCTCCTTTCTCCGCCCACACCACTCTCATCAATATTCTCATCCTTCTCTTATCAACTTCCTGACACCCCTATAACCTGCCACTCTTTCTCATAACTTTCCTCCTATGCAAACCCCTGTGCACCAGTGGCAGTAAACTGCCTTGATTGGGGCGACATGATTATAAAAAATATATATTTATCTGTTTTGCTTTACTAAATTTTATTATGAAAACTGGAATATGACAGTCAGGCAAGAACTGGTGTTTTAGCTTACTCAGTATTTAATTCTTATTTTGGCAGCTGGCAAAAATTTGTTATCAATGATTTACAAAGAAAGTCCTGTACTTGTTTCACTTCAGACAAATTCCAGACTGTAATGGTTGAAGAAAGTGGAAAGTAGAATATAAAAAAAAAGGAAAATAACTTGCTTCATAAATGTACCTATTTTGGTTTCATATTTTATGCTTGTCTGAAAAGGTTGTTAACATTAAAAAAAAAAAAATGATTCAGGTTTTTCTTTGTTCCAGTTTTACATTGATTCTGAAAATGTTGCACTGTTTTAAGCGCCGCCATATTGATTAGACACTTATGAAACCTCAGCCTGTATTTGTTTTAATTTAAAAGAAAAGTACTGTTATTCTTCATAGACTTTTTTTAGTGATTCTTAAAACGGTATCTTTTTTGTTATTTCTTTCTCTCTTTCTCACACACACATTTATAGGGCAGCAGGTGTTAACAGTTTTAGTTGAGTTTTTTGCTTTTTTTCTCTCTTTTTTTTAAATATTTCTGTTTCATTAAGGAATCAGAATATATTGAAAATAAAGAATTAAGTTCTGATAAAACTTGAACTCCCATGCTATATCCTTGGGAGTTTGCTTATCTTAGAGTTTTAGCTGAAAAAAACAAAAAAAACAATATGAAATGGAGTAAATAAGATAAAAAATAATAATGTAGATATATGGCTAAATTTTATTGGGTGTGCAGCTGGTGTAACAGCAGCTCAGAAAGATAAATTGATGAAATGAGTTCAAATCCTGGACAAGGTCATTATATTCCCTTATTCATAAATACCCTTGGTAAAGGTATAGATCTATCTCATCTACCTCCAACTGGGGTTAGTTGATTGATTTTCTGTGGTTTATCAACTTTTTCAGGTTATTTAAAGCCAGGAAATATTTTTAGTTTGTAAGAAATTTTTTGTCTTTTGAGATAGTTGTTTAGTTTCTACAAGTCTTACTAATTAACCCATCACTGGAAGGAGAAGAGTTGAATTTATATTGTGGGATAGGAAATTAAAAATTAAAATCAATTTTCTTCTTCACTTTTACAAAAATTCAAAATGACATGTGAAATCCTGGTTTTTCCCAAATAGAAAAAGGATTGATCATGTGCTTAAAGAAAAAGTCAAAACCGGGATTTTGCAAATAGATGCTAAACTGATTTTCTGACCAATGGGAGTGAATTGCAAGACCCAGAAGATTTAGCGATCCAGTGCAAAAATCTAAATTACAATAGAAGGCTTCAATCAGAGCCAGAGAGTCAGATGGGAGCAGCAAGACAAAACAACTAAAATGTAACGGGAGAAACTTCAACCACTTGGCACATTGTCCTCCTTTTCCTTCTTTCTCATGTGCTGATTCATTTTTCTTCTTTTTCTTCATTCAAAGACGTTCCTGCAAAACAAACGCTCATAATTACATACATAAGCATATACTTTTTTCGACAAATACTACTATGAACATTTTCTACAAATCTTGATACTCTTAACTTTTTCATTGAACATTCTATGAATTCTTGTTATTCTTTCCTTTTAATAAATCTTTATTTTGAAATGAAAAATGTATATTTTATTCTTACACTATTCCACACTAATCCAGATATTGCAACCTGCTGACAACCTTCTGATGAAAAATCTCTAAGGATAATTCTGCATAAATCTTGTAAGCAGGGAGTTTGGTTAAGTATGACACAAGGCCAAACCAAATAAACATTAACCTGCATCCTATAGCTACAATATATCTCTCTCAATTGTATTTGTATGTAAGGGAATATAATGAATGCAACATAAATTGGAACTCAGCTCTCTGATTAACAATTTGGAGTCATTTTTCATTCAGTCAGTCAGTTAAGTGCCATGCGCGATACACGCTTTGGGCGATCATGTCTCGAAAGAGACATGACTGACTGGGCAGAAGATTATCCCGCAGTAGGTTGCCATTGCTTTCTGCGGTAGACTGGTTGCCGACCAAGGCTATAGAACCCAATCCGCCCTGTTATTTAACCCATAACTGGAAGGAAGAGACGGATTAATACCTTTCCCAAGGGTATTTGCGCGTAAGTGAATGCAAGGAATTCAACTGGAATTCGAACTCGGTTCCCCGATTTCTCGTTCCAAGCCGATATCCACTGCGCCACAACGCACATTTTTCATTACACTATCCAAACATTCATACTTACAGCAGCTGATATTCCCAAGCTCTAGCTATGGTATAAATAGCAGGGCAGAAAGGTTTCTTTTGCTGTGATTGGAAACCAGTTTAAGTTAAGGAAAAACTCTGAATCAGAAACAGTTTTGTATGCTAATTGGTTGGTAAATCTTTAGCACCAGTGTCGAGATAGTAGTACAATAAAAGCTTCCATACCTCAGCAGCCTTGACAACTTGTGAGAACATGTCAGCCCATAAAAATGTACAATGACTAAACTTCTAGAATCATGTGTGATGTATTGTCTGCCAGCAAGCAGACATAGCATCATATTTTGAAAGCTGAATTTTAAGCTTTGCAGTCTGATGAACAGCATCTCATTTTTTTCTCATTTACATATGCTATCAATTTTAGTTGTTTCCCTTGTTGAAAGTTGTCAAGTGATGTGGTTTCAATTATTTGTTAGAGTTCTTTGTGATTCTGTGGTGCCATGGACGAAGCATGTGTGCAACAATGAAGTGTTGGAAAGGATGCAAACGAGAAAATAAATATCAGGAAGCAACAAATGAGGTTCCTGGGACATATAATGAGGAAAGAATGCAGGGAGAACTTGATACTCACAGGTCATATAAATGGAAGAAGGGACAGGCAAAAGACGTATTTGTTAGGTCTGAGAAAATGGTTGATGGAGTGGGGCTTGGAAAAGAGAGCAAGAGAAAAATTTTTGAGAGAGACAAGAGACAGAGCCAAGTGGATGTCCATGATCGCCTACATCCTGAAGGGACATGGCACATGAAGAAGAAAAAGTATGTTCCTTAGTTTTAAGCATTATGGTTGCTACTGTGATGAATAATACAACATACACTTATCTTAAGAATATTAAGTATAACTTGGGAAATTTTACAAAAACCTACAGCTTTTTAGAATTAACCACCAATAAATTTATATTCCCTAGCAATATTAAGTTATACCCTTTTAAAAATACGTATGGAGTAGGTTTTCCTTCATTTTTTTAATCATCCCTTAATAATTTTAAATCAATGTATTTTCTGAAAATCTGACTTAAATTTGCTATTGCAATGATAAAACAAAAATGTGGTGTAATGTTAGGTTAAATACTTATAGCATATGTAAGTCAGTCAGTTAAGTGCCATACATGATACACACTTGGGCAATCCTGTCTCGAAAGAGACATGACTGACTGGGCAGATGATTAACCCACAGTAGATTGCCATTACTTTCTGCGGTAGACTGGATGCTAGCAAAGGCTGTAGAACCAATCTGTCCTGTTATTTAGCCCATAACTGGAGGGAAGAGATAGATTAATACCTTTTCTCAAGGGCATTTTCAGGTAAATGTATGCAAGGAATTTAACTGGAATTTGAACTCAGCTTCCCAATTTCTCGTTCTGAGCCGATATTCTCTGCACTACAACACATATGTAGGTAAATAATCTAATAAATTACTTTTGCTGAGTATATTAAATCTTATCTTAGGGAGTTCTGGATAGAGGTAGTACCTTTGATGCCTGACACACTGCGCCTTCAGGTGTACAGGCATCACTGTTCCTCTACCATCTCCTAAATATCTCACATAATGACTCCAAGTTTTATGCCCTGGTAAACTATTTCAGCTGGTGTGCTAAACTCACATGAGAAGGTGGTGTTAACATGACAACAGCAAGGTCTTCCTCAAAAAAAGTCACCAGCAAGGGCAGAAGAGTTCCTCAGATGAACTATAAATGTCACCTGTGCACAACCAGTGCAAGCCACCTAACTGGAGGACATTGGTTGTAGTTTAAATCTAGAGAGGGATGGGCTCCACCGGGTTAAAAAGCCCAAGACACACCACATGTTGAGCACACCAGGAAACCATTTGCAGAGACCCAGGCTCTCATACACAACTGCAACAGATGGAGGAGAATGGACAGCTCAGTACATTGGTGCCCCAGCAATTTCTTCCAGGGTTAAGAGTGAAAAAAGATATTAAATACTTACTTTCTTTGTTGTTGATAGATAAAGAACTAACATCTTTACCATATGAGCATATGAGGTGGTGTAATGGTTAGCAAGCTTGTCTCACTAGAATCCTTAAAATTGAGTAATGAGTTAAATCCTCACTGAGTGCCCTATTCTTTTGGTCTTGTGCCATATCTAAGCTATGCTTAGGAAAATCACCATATGAGCATAACAGTCCACTGTACTCAAAAATAGCAAAAAAATAACAAAAAAAAATAGCAAAAAAAGCCCTGTTTATAATTTGTTTTCTTTTGTCTTTCAATTCATAATATGACAAGTTCCAATTTCAGAAAGCAATTCTAAGAATTCTTTGAGAAGATAGAATGTGTGACACTGAAATCTGAAGGTGGATTTAGGGACCAAAAGGTGCTTTCCAAAAGATAATCAAAGTATTAAGAAACAGAAAAATTTCATTAGAAATAAAGAAAAAAGTACTTAACTGTTTCACACTAACAGTCATCCTATATGACAGTGAATGCATGGAAAAGTTCTAGGAAAAACAGAAACAAACAAAAAACACTTATACTTAACATCAGAAGGAGATAACTGAAATTTCTAGGACATATAACAAAGAAAGAAGGCTTGGTAAATTTGACACTCACAGGACATATTAAAGGCAAGAGAAACATTAGAAAACAATGCAAAACCTATTTTTTGTAAATTGATGGCAGAGCAAGGTTTAAGGGAGGTATCAAAAAAAAAATTAGTAAGAGGTATAAAGGACAGGAAATTGTGGAAAGCCATGATCACCTACATCCTAAAGGGTGCATCAAAGAAATATGACCAGATTTTTGTTCTTTACTGTCTTTTTGGAAATCAATCATATATATATATATATATATCTTACAATGGGTCATTGGCTTGTCATCTACGTAAATCAAAATCATGATGTGTCCTGTGGTTAATGGTTTCTATTTCCTTGCAATTCTTTCAATTTTCTATTCTAACCAATGTAATAAATCTTTGCTTGAGATTTTTACCTCCAGAAATACAATTATACTTTGACTCTCTCTTTGTACAGCAACATTGTGTACACACACTTATGTATAATGTATTACCTTAAATGTTATTTTTAGTGGATACACATATTTGAATAAACACTCCGTTTATTTTAAACAGTATTTTATTTTGTCTAGCAGCCTTCATATTTAAGAAAATTTATAAAAGAAAATACACCTTCCAGAGCCCCTTTTTCCAAGAAAAATCACTGTTTAAACTTCTTCTTCTATGTGCCCTGTCCCTTCAGGACGTAGGCGATCATGGTTCTCCAGGTCTCCCTATCCCTTGTGGCTCTTAGTATGTTTGCTCCTGTTGCTCCTGGTAACCCCCGTTCCATCATCCACCTGATCAGACCCTGTAAATATGTTATCCGCTGCCTTCCTCTGTCTCTCTTTCCTTCTATCTGACCAGTCAGTAAAGGAAATTAATACTGAGACAGAAGGATGCTACGGATATCGTGGACTGAGCATACAAGCAACGACGAGGTGTTAGAAAGAATGGCAACAAAAGGAAATTGATGCTGAGCATCAGGAAGAAACAACTGAAGTTCTTGGGACATGCAATGAGGAAGGAGAGCCTTGAGAACCTGATACTGTTTAAACTAACATGCTTAACTTCTCAGCTACAAAGAGTTTCACAATCAAGCAAGGTTCCATTTGCCTTTAAAGCACCCTTTAATCATTCAGATCTTCTCAAAAGTCATAAACGCTCATTTTCAGATGCAAAACATAGACAAAACAATTTATTAAAAAATAAATGAAATTTATTTTGTAAATAAAATATTTATTATACTTCAAAAGCTATTTTTATTTATTTTATGTTTATGCAGACAGTTCATGTATTTTAAAAAAATATTGTATTTCATCTAGCATCCTACACACTTGTGAAATATGTTGTTATAAAGGGTGCAATGAGTACACTGTCGCCATCTTATATTTTTAATTTTGCATATGTATGTTATTTGATTTTGTTGACTGCACAGTATAGTAAGGTCAGTTGGGCACCGTCTGTGAGAAAAAGAGCACCATGACACAATTCACTGTGCCAAAAATTTGGAAACGGCATGCTGTACTGCTTGGCATTCATGCTAAAAGCTCCAAGATGAATATTTTAGAGTGTTTGGGTGTCAATTTGAGGACAGTGCAGTGCAAAGGATTCGGAAAGAGTTGGATGAGTCTAATGGTGATTACAAAGATACTGCTGTTCAGAAAAGTCACTCTGATCATTCTGATAAAAAAGAACTCCCAAATTTGCTGGTGAGGGCCTAAGCTTCAATACAGAGGTCTACATCAAGTGCCTTTAAAAAGATCATTTATTGCTTTATAACATGTGACACATATCTGACAAATAAAATCAAACCTCAACCAACATACTATCTCTTTGGATTTTTTAAATTTAAAAAATAAATTTTAAATCATACATCTTTAAAAATCTCTGAAGATGCTTCCTAAATTGAAGCATGTTAGATTAAAGACACATTTTCCCTACCTGTTTCTTACTTATTCTATTCATATATATATATGGCTTACACATACACACGTATCCATAGAATTAGAAATAAACGGTTAATTGCTTAGCGGTCAACATCTTCTCGACTGGTCTGAATACCCCTATGTCCTGACTCTCTTTTCTTTTTCCTTCTTCTTATTTTTTATTTTTTTATTTTTTTATCTTTCTCTTCAGTAAAAGAAATTCTTATTCTGGCAAAGTTTTTTGTACCAAATGGAAGGAATATTGTGTGGTCTGATAAAATGAGCTAATTAAGCTCATTGAAATGAATTATAATTTATAACCAATTTAAATGACGTGTTGAGTTTTCCTTTATATATATATAATGTTATATTGATGGATATGTGTTGTGGTGCAGTGGGTGTCGGTTTAGAAAGAGAAATCGGTGAGCCGAGTTCCAATTCCAGTTGAACACTCTGCATTCACTTATGCACTAGTACCCTTGGGAAAGGTATTAATCTGTCCCTTTCCTCCAGTTATGGGTTAAATAACTGAGGTCTGCTGTTCATGCAATCTGTGGCAAACTTCTTCACAGATTGTTTGTTATCAGCAGTTCCAAAAAGTGTGGATGGTGCTACACAAGCCTTCACTATTCAAAACAATTCTTTGTGTGGCAGTCTAGCTGATCTAGACACTCATACATCGAAATCAACGGGATAGTCCATAATATATAATGTTATGTGTTTTTATAAATATATGTATGTATATATATATATATATATATATATATATATATAGGAAAGAATATTAATAAAAAGTTTTGAATTTAAAAATGTACTTTTTTTGAACAGTATTTGTTTATTTTTATTATATTTTATATTTCAGACTGCCCTCGGTCCTTCATCAGAAACAACTGATTTTTAAATTTGAATTAGAAACGTATTTCACGATAGCGTTCGAATATTTTTTTGTTTACATCACGTGGTGTGTTTGTTCACAACATGCGGCATGTCCGTAGAGAAAGTCTGTTTGTTTTAGATAAAAATTTCTTGGAATATCTGAAAAAAATTTTTTAGCTATTGAAATATTTGTAAAGATTCAACACACCTAAGTCCCTATTTAACCCTAGTTGTGAACAAACACACCACGTGATGTAAACAAAAAAATATTCGAACGCTATCGTGAAATACGTTTCTAATTCAAATTTAAAAATCAGTTGTTTCTGATGAAGGACCGAGGGCGGTCTGAAATATAAAATATAATAAAAATAAACAAATACTGTTAAAAAAAAGTACATTTTTAAATTCAAAACTTTTTATTAATATTCTTTCCTATACATATTAAGACAGTATACGTGGATGATCATCACTATGTTATATATATATATATATATATATATAGATATATTTTGTCTTCTTATTTTTACAATAATTTGTTCTAGTTCTCTAATTATCTTCCTTATGTTAAGTCGAAATTCATCAAGGAAGGTGGCTTACTTCTTTTTAACCCAACTTTTTTGATCTCCTTCGAGGTCATCCTCAAGTGTGAATTGCAAAGATAAACTTAATATAATGGTAATCACTGTGATGGTGATTTTTTTGTTCACATGCATTTTTGTAAATGGTTTAAGATTCTAGAATGGGACAGAATAAGAATGAAGAAATTACTGGAATTATTGTTAGATTCATAAATACAAATCAAATACTGACTAATACTCTACTGACTAATACTCTACTAGTTTTGATTAGTTCATACATTTCATTTCTGGTTGTAAAATGAAGAATTCAAGAAACATATATATATACTATAGTCATCCGCAGACAGATCTGTTTCGCTGTATCACAGCTCATCAGTATGGCTTAGACACCGATCGCTTCTTAACCCAGGATTGAAACCAGACCAAATTGGCATCAGTCAGCGATTCTTCCCCTAGGCCACGAGCGTCCGGTAGAAGAAGGCAAGCTTTTTTGTGCGTATAAACATGTCCAATAGCTAGAGTCCTCCAATTCATTATCGAATGAGCGGTGCGTAAATGCTGGAGTAGCTACTGTTTACAAAGTCTCCCACTCTTCCAGAGTGCTCAATCAGAGTGTGAGAGCATAAATACTATAGTCTCTATATAAAGAGGCATCAATATGTCCATAGCCTTCTACAGTTATTCACTGAATTTTGATCTTAAATATGCCCTACATAATGTTCAGTTTATATGTTCTGTGGTCAAGTTTTTGTTAAGGGCACTGACGTGTTTAAAATATGTATCTCTTGGGTAAAAATATATAATTTTTTCTCATTGAGGTAAATATTTATTAAAACTACTCTCTCACCCCTTATATGGATGCGTAGGTCATGTGATAGTGTCTTGAAACAAGAAATCAGTGAGTCAAGTTTCCTTGCACGCAAATACCCATTGAAAAGATTTCTTCGCTCCCCAAGTATGAGTTAAATGATAGGGCAGACTGGGTTCTTTAACCTTGATTGGTTACCAGTCTTTCAGAAGGACAACTCTGAATTCAAAACCAGAAGCCCTTGCATCTCATGATATGCACTAGTTCTCTGTCTTCAGATTTCTAGAAAATTTCACCAATAAAATCAAACTCCATGCGTGGGAGAGTTTAATTGTTCACTTCTAGGTTCTGGATTGTTGTACCATCATATGTTGAAAATGACAGTAGAATCTATCATATCTTCACAAACACACAAGTATATTTATGTACATGTCTGTACAGATAAATGGATATATTTTTCAATTCATATGGAAAATACATTGCAAGAATTAGTTATGAATTTAGAAACTTATACAAGAATATGTATACATGGATACAAAAATATGGGATGTGCATTGTGGTGCAGTGGATATTGGCTCGGAAAGAGAGATCTGGGAGCCGAGTTCAAATTCCTAGTTCAATTCCTTGCATTCACTTACGTGCAAATACCCTTGAGAAAAGGTATTAATCCCTTTCTGCCTTCCAGTTATGGGTTAAATAACAGGACAGATTAGATTCTATAGCCTTGGCTGGCAACCAGTCTACCACAGAAAGTAATGGCAACCTACTGTGGGATAATCTTCTGCCAGTCAGTCATGTCTTTTTTGAGACATGATTGACCAAGCGTGTATCACGTATGGCACTTAACTGATACAAGAATATAAAGAATATTTCTGCAAAGTGACTAAGGTCCAGCAATTAACCAGCTTCTTGTTCATTTAATTGTTACAGAGATCATATCAAAGATCTATCTAAATAAGATAATCAGAAACAAACCAATTTGAAAATCTTTAAGCAAAGATAATGACAGTTTGTTCAAAGAAACAAATGGACACAAATCATAGAGATTCTATCAATTATACAGTCAAATGATAATCAGTACAAAGACAATAAAATATTGATTTTTTAAAAACTCTATGATTAGAGAAACTATAAAGACACATGTCCATCATCATTATATCAAAAGTTCTTGGGCAGAAAAGATTTAGTTTTTTTCTATAATTGATCATCTACCAATTGATGAACAATTACTGAGCTGCAAACTCAACTCACAAAGTAGAGATTTATGGTTTTACTGCGTCTCTTAAAAATGTTGCTTTTGTTCCAGTAATTAGTATGGGATTACTCTAACATATCTGCTTTTGAAATTTTCTCATTGACTATGGGTTCTAGAAGGCATAGCAACCAGCATTTTAAATTAAAAATGCACACTATTTTTCTTTTGTGCTCAATCAGTCTTTACTTGGCATCTCGACTTCAGTCACTTTCTCACCACCATTGCATGGTTTCCTTCTGACTTTTCAACAAATATTTTCATGGTAACTGTTTTGTCGAGCTTTTTATTTTTGTACCCCATCCACATGAATTTTAGTGTGCTACTAGATTGGCATTTAGGTCCCAACCTTTTACTGTTGAAATAGTTAAATGTAACTTTCACAGCTACTTCAACAGTTCCTTTTCTCACAGTTTCCACTTGTATAACTCCCTACCATTTATTTATTTCCCTGATAGCTACAATCTCAAAAAAATTTAAATGCAATGTCAGTTGCCATCTTCTATCTTCTTGAATCCCATTCATCTTTTATCCTTTCCTCAATACCCACTGTATCCAGTCTTTTCTCTCACTCTCACCACCACACACTGGTGGCAGTCCCACCTTGCTTGGGATGAAATGATAGAATAAAAAAATTGCGGGATGTGGTAGATAGAATACTTGTCCAATAGTTGTAGCTGGTGCAAGATTTCTCTCTCGAAACCAACTTCTTAATTTCACTCAACCACATGGCACATCCCCACACTACACACACTTTAAGCATATAAATTTTTTTTCATTTCTCTTTTTTTTTATGTTGCCTGTCTGTACACACAAATGTATTTTTATGTCTTCCATTGAGTCATTCTTTTCCTTACGTAAATGATAACTATAATTTTCAAGAATTTAAGCGCAACATTAATCACTATCTTCTGTTTTCTTGAACCCTGTCTTTTTTATCTGTACTTCAATCCTTCCCATTCGCTGTTTTTTCATTCTCTTTCATGTTCACTCCTTGTAAGCCCCTGCATTCTGGTGGTATTATCGCCTTGCTCAGGGCGAAAAGATTTTTAGAAAATATAAAGAGTGCGATCGGTAAATTGTCGTCTAAATCATGCAAAAAAAAATGAAAATAACAGTGATACCTCATTTTAACAGATATATTTACCAAAATTACACAATATCTTGAAATATTGAAAACCTGTCTTTTCATTCTCTTTCATGTTCACTCCTTGTAAGCCCCTGCATTCTCAGGGCGAAAAGATTTTTAAAAAATATAAAGAGTGCGATCGATAAATTGTCCCCTAAATCATGCATAAAAAATGAAAATAACAGTGATACCTCATTTTAACAGATATATTTACCAAAGTTACACAATATCTTGAAATATTGAAGTGTAAATTTATTCAGTAAAATCACCATTGGCTTCAACCACAGCCTCCAGCTGACTTTGGAATCTTGTGCAACTCTTCTGGACAGTCTCCTTGTTTAAATTTGTGAATGCTTCATAATTCTTGCTTTCACTCCATCTTTGGTGTTAGAAATTTTGTTGGTCTCTCACTCAACTGCACCCCACACATAATAATCAAGGGGGTGCAATCTGAGGAGTGATATGACCAGATGTAAAGGGTGATGTCATCACAGAAATTGTCTAACAGCTATGACTGGGTTCTTCTGCATGTATGGCATGGTGCACAGTCTAGTTGTCTAACATAGGGTCTTTCAGCATCTGCCCTCTTGATCCAGGGTGGCAGTACCTCCTCAAGGTACGTGATGTAGACCTCCATGCTGAGTTTGAGGCTCTGTGTGAAGTTGAATGGAGGCATTCATTAGTAATCATTCCATTAGTAATCATTCCATTAGTAATCATTCACTATCATTAGTAATCATTCCAAACAACATTAACTGGACATATCATCTAACTCTTTCTGACTCCTTTGCACTCTCCTCAGACTAACACTCTGAAATGTTTATATTGAGGCTTACAGCATGAATGCCAAGAATTACAACAAGCTGTTTGCAGATTTCTGGCAGAGTGAATTGTGTTCCAGTTGAATTCCTTGCACTCTTTTTTGTGCAAATACTCTTGAGAAAGGTATAAATCTGTCTCTTTCCTCCGGTTATGGATTAAATAACAGGAGAATTTGGGTTCTATAGCATTGGCTGGCAACTAATCTATCACAGGAAGTTATGGCAACCTACTGTGCGATAATCTTCTGCCCAGTCAGTCATGTCTCTTTCGAGACATGATCGCCCAAGCATGTATCACGTATGGCACTTAACTGACTGAATTGTGTCATGGTGCTTCTTTTTTTCATAGATGTTGTCAAACTCACCCTACTATGCTGTGCAATTGACAAAATCAAAAACAATTGGAGTAGATAAACTAAACTATCAACCGGTTCACACTCCACCCACGTCTACTGAACAGGTGAAGAGGCTCATCCCTTGTTTCCTGTTTAGGATGTGGTTTCCGGTTTTTCTCTTTTCCAATCTTTTCACTCTTACGTAGCCCCCTGCACATCAGTGGCGTTTTCGCCTTGCTTGGGGTGATATGATTAAAAAAACAAAAAAAACAAAAAAAAAACAATGCACATAATTAAAATTAAAAAATATTCAATGGCGACAATTTACACATCGCACCCTCTTTATATGCATATACACGAAAATCTCTAATCTGTTGAATTCATTTATTTTGAAAGTGTTCAACTTCTTCCTGTCACAGAATTTTAAGCTCTCCACAACTTTAGTAATCACTCAACAGATGCTGCAGAAGGCAGTATATTCCGTACAACATATTGATCAGTTACATGACATCAGCATCAAATTGGGATATGATTTGATGCAAGGTTACTGTTTGTTGGGTGGCTATCATTGTGACCTCATCTTTACTTCACTTCCATTACTGAATAAATTTACTCTTCAATATATCAAGATATTGTGCAATTTTGGTAAATATATCTGTTAAAATGAGGTATGACTGTTATTTTCATTTTTTTTTTTTTTTTTTTTTTGCATGGTTTAGACGACAATTTATCAATCGCACTCTATTTTTTTTTTTAAATCTTTTCACCCTGAGCAAGGCGATAATACCAACGAAATGCAGGGGCTTACAAGGAGTGAACATGAAAGATAATGAAAAGACAGGTGATATATGTTGCTGATATGGAATTCATATATTCCCGGTATACCCTTATACTGTTGCTTCTGAAGATCTTAGAATGCATTATCCTTTTAGTCTCAGTAGTCATTTTGCAGTGAAACTGTGCTAGATTATGTCCAAATGGCTTTCACAGCTACACTAGTTCTTTACCTATTATGTTAGACATGTGTTGTATATCGACAAACAGCAAACACGCATATATATAAAAATATATGAGTTATATTTTTATTAATGACGATGAACCGTGTAGCATAGGGGACAGAGAATTAAGAGAGCACGCTTCTAAGGGTTGACGGGAGTGTCGTCGTATCTGTTGTGTCTCTCTCTCTCTACTGCTACTCTGTTCTGGTGAATCCGTGCGCCGAGGTCTTTTTATAATCTCCAAAACCGGGACTTTTTCTTCCGGTTTTGCCTCGCCCACGCACGCCCACGTAATTCTCAGAGACACCTGTTCTGTTTGCCTCTGCAGCCATTTCCGCTACTGCCGGAAATAAGGTCAAACAAACATCCGTTCCTTTCAACGACCGGAAACACCCCCGCTTGCATCAGCCTTCCTCGGGTGGGGCCAGATTGTTATATTACACATGCATCATCTAGCTGAATTCGTTTTTGAAAATAAATGAGGATGTATTGCTGCCTGTATCTCATGTATTGCTTCCCGTAGATATTTTTTAGATCTTTAATCTAGAAAATATTGTTACTGTGATTTGCTTTATGAACTTAGAGCAATTGTTAGTGATTACTGCTCTAACTGGGTGACACATGTTTATTTCTCTGGCTTTAATTTTATCCATAATATTTTAGATTAAAGTTTTCAAGAGGATGAAAATGAAAAATAGCTGATACTTAACATCAGGAAAAGACAGTTGAAGTTTCTGGGACATCTAGTGAGGAAGGAGAGCTTAGAGACTTTGACACTCACAGGACAGATAGAGGGAAAGAGAGACAGGGGAAAGCAAAGTTTGACATAGTTGATGGGCTTGATGGCAGAGCAGGCTTTGGGAGGGGTAATAAGAGAAAGGGTGTTAAGAGCTACAAGGGATAGGAAGATGTGGAGGGCCATGATCACCTATGTCCTAAAGGAATACGGCACATAGAATAAGAATAAGAATAAGAAAATTATCTGAGTCCATAGCTATGGTTTTATTTTATTAATAAACAGGACATAGTGAAGGGCCATAATTACAAAAGATATTTGTGACTGCACTACTTTGTGATATGTCTTAGTCACATTAAGATAAGGTTTCTCAAAGTTATGATTGATAATATTCATTGAATAATTACGAAGTGTATGACTATACTAAGATGGCAGACGAATCTTGGGGCAAGCAAGAAAGCTATTGATTTTTAAGAATGTTATGAAAATGACTTTAGGCTTATTTTTCTTGTTTGTGAACAACAAAAGAATTCTACAAAAGGTTTGCAGTGCATTTTTGCTTTCGTTTTCTTCTTCAAATATCTTACTAACTATATTTTGTTTACAAGGTCAATTCAGAGTTCTTTCTCATCACTAATTGGAAATTAATTTAGTTGATTTGAAGCCTGCCTGAAAACTAAATAAATCATCACCATTAATTAAAAATATAAAGCAAAGGAATAAAGAATTAAAAAAATTAGCAAAAATCAAAAAGCATACAACTTGCCAAGAGCCAATTAACCTCTGAGACACTTTCTTAAATTTCAGGGGGCTTGTTATCATTTTTGTTTTAGAAAGCAAATGTATTCATTTGTTCTTCATTATTTTTTCAGCTTTAATTTTAATTTTTTCTTTCCTTTTAATTTAATTCTTACTTTATGTTTACGTTTTAGTCAAGTTTGCTTTATTATTTTTTTTTCAGTTTTACTTTATTTGTTAATTTTCTTTTTTCAAATTTCAGGTTCATCTTTTAATTTCATGTGCTTCTTGATTCTGTATTTTTTGTTTCTCGTCTTGAGCTTTTTTCGTGTTTGCATTCTCTTAATTCGTTTCTTTCTTTCCACAATTTGCTATTAAATTCTGTTTCTTTGATGTCGCTGGTGTTTTACTGTTGTTATACAAAAGAATATAATTATGTCATTCTCACTCTCCTTTCATGATTGAAATATGATATATATTGATTGTAGAAAAGATAAAAACGAATAATTCAGTTATTACTTTGAACAATTCTAGCAGAGCCATAGTTCATTGATTATCTTCATAACTTTGTAAATAAAATATAATTAAAGTTAAAATTTTACAAAAGAAATTTCTGCTTGTCTTTTAGATTTAATAAACAAAACAAAAAAAATGACAATAATTTCTCAATCATCTTAAACATTTGAAATGCTGCAGAATTAAGAGAAATTATATTATTCAATAAAAATTATAACTAACCATTGTAAAATATTTAAAAAATAAGTTTTTGAAAAGTAAGAACCTATTTTAACTGTTAAGAAAACTCAATCTACTTGGAAAAGATTTTAGAGTTGTGCAGAACTTACTCTGGGAGCAAACTGCCTGTCAGTCAGTTAGTTAAGTGCCATACGTGATACACGCTTGGGTGATCATGTCTCGAAAGAGACATGACTGACTGGGCAGAAGATTATCCCGCAGTAGGTTGCCATTGCTTTCTGCGGTAGACTGGTTGTCAACCAAGGCTATAGAACCCAATCTGTCCTGTTATTTAACTCATAACTGGAAGGAAGAGATGGATTAATACCTTTCCCAAGGGTATTTGTGCGCAAGTGAATACAATGGATTCAACTGGAATTTGAACTCGGCTCCCCGGTTTCTCGTTCCGAGCCAATATCCACTGTACCACAACACACATCTGAAACTGCCTGTATACGAGTAGAAAACAAATTGAGCTGGTACACAAAAATAGAAAGGGAGCTTGAGATCCTATGAGAACTTATTATCAGGAAAAGCAATTTTAACAATATAAGATATGAAGAGAATACGTCTAGATAAGGTAGTAAAAGAAAGCAAGAAAAATGATTAGCTATCAAGATAGAAAGTATGATTGGGAGAAAAATCCCAAGATGCAAACTATGCATTGCAGATGTCAACTTATCAATGGCAATATTAGCCATTTCCCTCCAAGGAAACATTTGGAATTCATTGAACAAGCAGCCAGTACTGCTTTCATTTGAATTTTATAAAAACTTTCTCTTAAAACAATTTTTAGGAAAGTAGGTTTCTCAACTCCAGTAGCTCTTAATTCTTTTATTTGAAGTATTGTGGAATGTTAATTTGTGGTCCAGTGGATATCGGCTCGGAACGAGAAATCGGGAGGCCAAGTTCGAATTCCAGTTGAATTCATTGCATTCATTTATTATTATTAATTTTATTAATAATATAATATTATTATATTATTTATTATTAATCCGTCTCTTCCTTCCAGTTATGGGATAAATAACAGGAGAGATTGGGTTCTATAGCCTCGGCTGGCAACCAGTCTACCGCAGAAAGCAATGGCAACCTACTGCAGGATAATCTTCTGCCCAGTCAGTCATGTCTCTTTCGAGACATGATCGCCCAAGCGTGTATCACGTATGGCACTTAAATGACTGACACAATACACAACCAGTCTACCGCAGAAAGCAATGGCAACCTACTGTGGGATAATCTTCTGCCCAGTCAGTCATGTCTCTTTCGAGACATGATCGCCCAAGCGTGTATCACGTATGGCACTTAACTGACTGACTATTTTCTCTTTGAGCTACATGTGATATTTATTTTAGTCATTGCTGCTGCTGTTGGTATTCCTCAACTGATGTGCTTTCTGTTATTTAAACAAGTACAAAAGTTTAAATAACTGGAAAGTGTTTTAACTGAGGATGTAAATATGTCACCAAAATCCGGACGCTTTTCGGATTAATAAAAGATATCTCAGAGGTCAAGAGCAAAGGAGATAGCTGAAGGCAGCAGTTCACCGAGCTGATAAATTTGTTTGAATAGATGCTGGAACAGTGGTCAGAAGGCTTGGCAAAGGTAAAATTATAATAAGGAAAATGAATCCATGGTGAGTCATGATCATCTGCATCCTGATGACACATGATTTTTAAAAGGCAGTGGGAAACCACTATACGATATCTCCCAAGTAATCATGAAAATTTATAGATAATGAAAGAATTAATCTGTGGAGAGCCAAGCTTTTCTGCATTCTGAATGAATATGACAATAAAAATAAAAACCATGCACTTTCTTTTTTGAATATTTTCCAAGCCAGGAAAATGGAAATGAAATTTTTGATTTAGCCTTATGTAGATGTCATGAAAATGACAACTTAGAAAAAAATTAGCTCACTTATTTTTTGAATAACCCTCACTCTTTTTGAAGAATCATGGCTATTTTTGGTGCTTCATTTGATACAGATTGCAACATCCCATAAAGCCTCAAATGTGTAAATATGGTTGGTTTAAAGACTGAAAGAGAGTTCCATTTGCCAGATTGATGAAGTTTTATATCATGTCATTATTTAAACCTTTGCTAAGAATACAATTATTAACAACTTAGACAGATGTACTTTTTTTTAAGCACCATTCTTAATAAATCCTAAGTCTAGTACAAGGCCTGTTTTCTCAAATAAAAACAAAATTATAAATAAAAATTTTCAAAAACTTTTGTCACATAGAAGTGTATTGATCTATCTATATTTACTTGATAATTGAAAGAATATTTCTGCTTCTGTCAATGACATGATTGCAAATTATAGAGAGTTCATTCATAAATCTTTTCAAAAAGGCAATGCTTTTTCTGACACTACCAGATACTTTTTGCTGAAATAACAAAAACTGCTTATGAAGAATTAATACCTCCTGTTACTTGTTTCTTTAATATGACAGGAGAACAAAATCATAAAATTATCATTTGATCTTCTCGTGAGTAATAATTCAAATTCTTGTTTGCTCTCATTACGTTATTTCATTTTATCTTCCTCAAGTTCGTTTTTCTCTTCCACGGGGCACCATTTCACACTTCTGACTTCAATCCTCTACTGCTCCCTACCAAAAATGACAGTAGTTCAAAATTCTTCTCACTTTTTTCTTGTCTCATTCCAAAGCTTTTCATTTTAACATGTTATTCACCGAGTTTGTCAACAGCTATTATAAAATCCATTACGCTCAACTGCTAATGAGTTTACTGCTCTCTCTTTCAACCATGTAGACAGCCTTGAAATGTGCATGACAATGTTATTTTCATAGCATAAGTCATTTTAAATTTTTCTTTATTTATTTCCAATAAGCTTTCTGTTTTTTTGTTTCAGAATAAGAACAGAGAAAAGAAATTGGTTACAATCTTTCGTGCAGTATTATGAGATGCCTGCTGTGAGTGTCATAAAATAGGTATCAAACCTTTTACATCAGAGAAAAATAATCATGCTTCAGCAAAAGTTTCATCATGTTTTGAGAGACCACCTACTGATAGTTGATTAACATAATTTTCTGATTTAAGCAATAGGAAGGTATTAGCAGTTATATGAAACTACTTACCAGAAAATAAAACAAAAATATATTGTTTTTATCTTAATTTATTAATAAACCAGTATTAAAACTGTTAGTAGAGATAGATTAACCTTATAATCTCAGCATAAGCATTACTAGACTTTCAATATTACTATTATATAAGATTTAGCATATTTACAATACTACTCTATTACATAAGCATTGCAATGCTTGCAATATTACTATATATACAAGGTGCGTTAGGTAAATTGTCACCACTTAATATTTCTAATTTGCATATCACGTTGTTAGTTTTTTATTTTAACAACTGCATGGAATAGTAGGGTCAGTTGGGCACCATCTGTGAGAAAAGGAGTTCCATGATGCAATTCACACTGCTAGAAATTTGAAAATGGCATGTACTTCTTGGCATTCACACCAGAAGTTCTAATACAAACTGTTCAGAGTACTTGGGTGTCAGTCTAAGAGTGCAGAGGATTCAGAAATGGTTGGATGAGTCTAATGCTGATTAGGAAGATATGGCCGCTCAGAAAACTCACTCTGATCATTCTGCTAAAAAAAAATCCTAAATTTGTTAGTGAGAGCCTCAGACTCAACATGCAGACCAACATCAAGTGACTTGAGAAGATAGTGCTGTCCCAGGTCAAGAGAGTGGTTGCTAGTAGATACAAAGTCTTACAACAGGACTCTGCACCATGCCACACAAGCAGGAGAACCAAGTCATGGCTGTCGGATAATTTCTGCAACCACTTCACCCTTAGATCTGGCCACCTAACTCCACAGATTGCAACCCTCTTGATTTTTTATGTGTGAATCACAGTTGAATGAGAGACAAACAAAACTCCTTGTAATACCAAAGATGAATTGAAAGCAAGGATTATGGCATTATTCACCAAATTAAACAAGGAGTCTGTCTAGAATGGATGCAGGAGATTCTGAAGTTGTCTGCCAGCCGTGGTTAAAGCCAGTGGTGATTTTTATTGGCTTAATATTTTCTATACTGCTTCTTGAGAGAACAGATAACTTCATATAATGACTGGTTTCTTTAAATAAAGAAAAAAAAAAAGAAAATGTGGTTTTTGCTGGAGTGATCTTGAGAAATATGTGAAATACCTGGTGATATTGAAAATGTAGCAGGGAGGTAATCTGACAGAAAACAGATGGACCAATTCCTTAAATTATTTGGGTGACATTTTCCATATTAGTTTGATTCTTCCACCTACTTTGTAATTCTTTTCACACTTTACAACATTCTTCCAGAAAATATCTTAACATTAATATGGCTGGCACTAAAACGGTGTTTCTAAGTTACTGCACTACCTTTGGTTCCATTAATAATTTCTGTTTACTTGTAATGATGTTTGAAATATTCAGAAAGATAAAACAAAATTAAGGATGAAAAAAATATCTAACATTTATTTATTTAAAAGATCTTAACATTTCTACATTCGTAATCCTTTGTGAAAATAAAATTCTCAGTCATGGCCATTTGCAGATAATAAAGAAAAAGTTAATTGTGACAAGCTATGATTATCTATATCCTGAAGGAATATGGTACTAAAAAATAGAAAAGTTTTCTAAAACAAAGAGGTGTAAGCTTTACTTTTCCACATTGGCTCATGAAATGCTGATAAGGATTCTTGGTTTATAATAAGATTTGTCTCTTTGACTAGCTTATTAAGGCTAAAGAATCCAGGGTCTCTGCTATTTATCCATAGCTGGTAGGAGAAATAGTTTCATGCCTTACCCAAGGGAACTAGTACAAAGTAAAGATCAACTTCAGTCAAAGTTTGAACTCAATTCAAAAAATCTATTTTCTACACTATTAGTAATTATTCCGCTTGAACTTCGAATTTATTTGAAATAAAATACAAATGTGGCACAAAGCTAAAAAAAGGAGGGAATTAAATTAATTTTCTGCTAACTTTCTTATTTATGACCAATTAATACTTCTGTTTACCTATCCATATAGAAGTTTCTCTTGTTTTCATACTCTTCATTCAACACAATACCACATTTGCTTCATGGAGCCTACACTATTATAACACATTTATAATGTACGGTACATTTACTGAGACAAGTGAAAATGATGATGATGAAAGAGAAAAAAAATGAGGATTCATATGGGACACATGTTTCTTATTGTAAAGGAAAGATGGTAACTATTTTCTCAGGTATTTAAGTACCTAGGAAGTGTTATAACAGGAGATGGAAAGTGCGACATGGAGATCCGAAGGCGAATTGGCATGGCAAAGGACGCGTTCCAGAAGATGAGCAAAATACTAACACACAGGAAAATCTCAATAGAAACGAAGAAAAGAGTTCTAGACTGCTACGTGATGTCAGTTCTTCAATACGGCTGTGAATGCTGGACAATATCATCGAAAATGAGGACAAAACTGGAAGCGGCTGAAATGTGGTTCTACAGAAGGATGCTACGGATATCGTGGACTGAGCATACAAGCAACGACGAGGTGTTAGAAAGAATGGCAACAAAAAGGAAATTGATGCTGAGCATCAGGAAGAGACAACTGAAGTTCCTGGGACATGCAATGAGGAAGGAGAGCCTAGAGAACCTGATACTGACTGGCCAGATAGAAGGAAGGAGAGACAGAGGAAGGCAGTGGATAACATATTTGCAGGGACTGATCAGGTGGATGACAGAACAGGGGTTGCCAGGAGCAACAGGAGCAAACATACTAAGAGCCACAAGGGATAGGGAGACGTGGAGAGCCATGATCGCCTACGTCCTGAAGGGACAGGGCACATAGAAGAAGAAGAAGTGGATCAATAAATCCCACAATATCATTTTGTATTTAGCAGTAGCCTAATTTTTTTTTTTAACAATTTCATCTCAAGCAAGGCAATAAAGCCACTAAAATACAAGAAGTTAGTGAGTATGAAAGAAAAACATTATTAAAAAGAGCAAACAATAAAATAATAAGAATTAAGAAAACAAAACAATGATAGACATTGGTTAGTTCCTGTGACTTGACCCAAAGAGTTGTGAGTTCAATACCAGGCTACAGCAAGGGTGAACAAGTAACTTACAGGGTTAGAGCGAAATAACTCATGACTACCAGAAGAGGCTCTACACAAGGAATGGAGATCATATACCCCAGTGATTGTAATAAAGGATTCAGTTCAAAATTCCTAGCACTTGATGAAGGCCGGAGCATACAATGGCAGAAATGTCATACAAATGGCAACAAAGATGAGGACAATAGTCAAAATAATGTAAGTACATTAGATATACCAGTAAATAATTTTAAAATATGTAAATTTTTTGGTTAATAAATTTTACTGCGTTTTTTTTTTAGTCTTCAAAAAACTATAAATAAATTTCTTAGTCAAAAAACTATATATTTTAAGATTATTTGCTTGAATATTCTATGTTAATCTTTATTTTCTGACATTTTTTAAATGCTTGCCCATTATTGTTTGCTGAAATACTGCATTAAAAAATAATTTCTTTTTAATATTTTAAACGGGATTAAAAATTTGTTATTTGCTGAATTAAATAAAAGGATATTCTATTAAACATAGAGAAGGATGACTATTATATGACTCACAATAGTAATATTGTAAGTCAGTCTGGAAGATAAAATTAGCCTATAAAAAAGAACAATAAAATTGATTTTTGCTTAACAAAAACCAGAAGACTTTTTCTGCATATTATTCTATTTATCTGTGAAATTCAGCTTTGAAATTCTCAGCTTCTCCTTAAAATGTTAATGTATTCTCAGAAAAAAACTTTTATTTTAAATAAAATCTGTGTTTGATTTTCGGGGAGTAGATATATTAATTGGAAGGATGGAAAAATTGAAGATCAAAATTTTATAATTGCAAAATTACATATATCAAGCCAAGTACAGTATAAGACCATATTCTCAGATTAAAAATAAATAAAATATATTAAAATAGCAAAAACAAATTTTAAAAATATTGTCTGTGCAGCAGAATCAGATAGAAATACAAGAACAGTGCAGATACATTAAAGACACTAGAACAAGGAATGTCATATTTATGCTCAGAATTTTGTCTGAAAGTGCAATAAAAATACAAAGGATATATACCTATGTTTTATAGATTATGCAAAAATGCTTAAGAAAGTATGTCACAAAGAACTACTTGGTAACCTTGATATATATGGGAAAATGATATATATATAATATTCGAAGTAGCTAAGTGGTTTTGGCAAATGTAACCGATATCCACTGCACCACAATGCAAATGTGCGTTGTGGTGCAGTGGATATCAGCTCGGAATGAGAAATTGGGGAGCTGAGTTCAAATTCCAGTTAAATTCATTGCATTCACTTATGCACAAGTACCCTTGAGAAAGGTATTAATCTGTCTCTTCCTTCCAGTTATGGGTTAAATAACAGGACAGATTGGGTTCTATAGCCTTGGCTGGCAACCAATCTACCGCAGAAAGCAATGGCAACCTACTGCGGGATAATCTTCTGCCCAGTCAGTCATGTCTCTTTTGAGACATGATCGCCCAAGTGTGTTTCCCATATGGCACTTAACTGACTGAACCAGGTAGGACAATCTAGCAAGTAACCATAATGGACTGGTACTCCTCGTAGTCATATGCAGTATACGTAGACATAGGTTTATGCAATAGTTGTAGTCAATAGGCGTCCCAATAGGCTTAATCCTAGGCATCCCCACCTTAGTCTGTATTTATGGCTGACACCAGCCAATCATATTACTGTGAGGGGGAACCAAGGTGTATGCATATTCATTACAGCAGATGGATATTAGAATAATCCAGAATCTATACCAATAGCAAACCACCAGCCTACAGAAAGAAAATGGGTTGAGCAAATATACAAAAATAAAAAGTGGGTGTAAGACAATGATGCCTCTTTCACCAGACTTGTTCAACCTTTCCAGCAAGGCCATTCTGAGAGAATTAGAAGTCTCAATAGAATTCATTATTGGGAATCACCATCTTAACAACATTATACATGCAGATGACACAAGTTTGGTAGCAAACATAGAAAGAAAACTACAAGAACTCCCACAGAAGGTAGTGAAGAAAAACAAGAAGAAAAGACTAAACATAATTTGCAAGAAGACTGAATGCATGCTTTTAAGCAAGATGGATGACTAAACATGCAAACCACAAATTAGAGATGTCAAAATCAAGCAGTTCCAACTATTCAGGTATCTGGTAAGTATATTAACAAAGGATGCAAAGACACATTGAGATAGCAAAAGATGCCTTTCAAAAATTGAGCAAAGTATTAAGAAACAGATAAATATCATAAAAAACAAAGAAAAGGGTACTGAACTGTTATATAGTATCAATTCTCCTCTATGGTAGGGAATGCTGGACAATTTCCTCACGGAGGAAGAAGAGACTTGGGGCAACAGAAATGTAGTTCTATAAATGGATGCTGAGAATACCCTGGACCAAACATGGGATTAACAACAAAGTTCTATAGAAAGTGATAACAAAAAAAAAAACTTATATACCAGAAAGAAACAGTTGAAATTTCTGGGGCACATAATGGGGAAAGAGGGCTCAGAAAATTTAATACTCACAAGACAGATTGATGGTAAAAGGACCAAAGACAAGCAATACTCAACTTACCTGGTGAGCTTGAGCGAATGGATAACATAGCATGTTTGGGAGAGATGGCAAAAAAACAAAAGTTATTAAGAGCTACAAAGCACAGGAAAGTGTGGAGAGCCATAACTACTAATGTCCTGAAGGAATTCAGTACAAAGAAGAAAATATAAAAATATTTTAAAATATTAGATATTTTTAGATAAGATTTTTTTTGTAAATTAGGTATTTTAATTGTGAGATTAAAAGTGCTACAGATCAGAATTTTGAAAATCTCCTCATGTGAATCAAGCAAAATCTGGCACAAGACTATATTTTGGGAGTTCCCAACAATTCCGACCCCTAAAAACAATGATTCACCAAATTCATCCAGACAGGTAATTACTGATGTCATGAAAGGATTGCTGTGCTCTGAGAGCAGAAATAAAGTAGTTTCTTTCAGGTAGGGAAGAGGTTTGATTTATTTCCCTTCATTCTTTACATATTTCTTTACAAAGTCTGACATGTAGAATCTGACAAGTAAAAACAAAAGGTTGCAGTAATTCAAGAAAAACCCTTTCTTTTGCCTGGTCAATACCTGATGAGCTGGTTAGTATTTATGTATTACTTGGGTCTTGTTTTTTTTTCTTCAATAACTCTTATGCTTATACTTCTATCAAATTCATTTTCTCTTAAAACTTAGATTTTCTTCTGACTCATAATCAAAATTTGTTTCCTTCTTTCTCCTCAGGTATAAATACCAAAAGAATATGGAAAGAATATACATTTTATTTCTCAGTTGAACCAAATGAGCAGGAACAAAATTTATATCTCTTATTAGTATAAATTTTATCTCTGTTGTTTACATCAAAACAGTTTTCTTACCACCAGCATTCACTGTGTGCTATCTTATATATATATATATATATATATACGCTCTCACACCCTGATTGAGCACTCTGGAAAAATAGTAGACTTTGATAAACAGTAGCTATTCTGGCATGTACGCATCGCTCATTCAGTGAAATGAATTAGAGCACTCTAGCTATTGGGCGCGTATAATGATATGCGCTAAAAAGTCTGCCTACTTTCACCAAACGCCCATAGCCCAGGGGTAGAGTCGCCGACTGACGCCATTTCGGTCGGGTTTCAATCCTGGGTAAAAAAAGCAATTGGAGTCTAACCATACTGATGAGTTGTGATACGGCGAAACAGATCTGTCTGCGGTTGACAATATAAATATATATATATGTATATATATATAAACATTTTCATTAGCGATATATATAAAAATGTGTATGTCTGTGTGTTTGTGTGTTTCTGAAACCCTTGGTCCATTTTTAATCAAAATTGGGTCACTTGTCGTTCATGAGGTAAATCTTTGATGTACACAAAAATTGTTCAAATTAATTTACAGGGTACTACAAAAATCACTGAACTGCTTAGAATTTACAAACTCTTCTCCTCCAAGATGCCCTATGTGAATTCAAACAAAATTGAGTAAATTGTAGTTCAAGATCCAAATCTTGATTCACAAAAATTTTTTGAATCAATGTACAGGGTTTGTCAAAAATGACAAATATAATTTTGGGTGGTCTTTTGCATAATTTTATGCATTTCTCCAATATGCTTCACTCAAACAAACAAAATCAAGTCACTGGTAGATCAAAAACTGATACCTTGATATGCCAACAAAAAATTTCAATTGACACATAGTGTTTTTTTTTTTTAATCATTTCACCCCAACCAAGGCATTCCACTGCCACTATTGCGCTTGGGGCTACATAGGGGAAGGTAAATAGAAAGAGTGGTTAGATATAGGAAATGTCAGAAGGGGGGTGATAGCTAGTTGGGTGGATGGGAAGAGTGTTTGAAAGAATGGAAGCGAGTTAGTTTGTTAGGAGGTGTCTATTGACCTCACATTCAAACTCCTGGAGATTGTGACCATCGGAGAAGCAGTCATGTGGAAGGGAATTCCACAGTCGGGAAGTGCCAGAAAAGAAACTTGTGTGACAAAACTTAATAGAAAATGTTGCTTTTTGCAATCATTTATTTCTCTAAAACACTTTGTTGTATTCCAACAAAAATCAGGCTTTTTGTAACTTCTACCTTATCATATGCCATAACAATTTCACATTTTCTACACAGTGCCAACCCCACCAAAGTTGCAGAGACAATACATCTACTTCTCCTGCATCACAACATCATCGCATCACATTACAGGCTCCTGTATCCACCCCATCATTCTTCCAATCGAATATACATCATTACTTTTTATTGGCAAAATTGACCAAGCATGAATCCTGTTTTACAAATACAGCAAAAATTAATACTTACCTTGCATTTTTTTAACTTACGTGTCATGGCATGGCAACGTCATATTAGAGCTTTTTGAAGAAGCACTTCACTTTACTATTTCAACATAATTACTAAAACACCCAGAGCATTTTGGGCTATATATCTAATTATACACACACACACACACACACACACACACACACACACACACACATGTATATATATTTATATATATACACGCACACACATATATATATATTTATATATATATATATACACACACACACACATATATATATATATATATATATATATATATATATATATATATATATATATATATATATATATATATATATATATGGGTAGTTAAACTTCATCCCAAAGGGAAAGCATTCAGATCTAAGGCTGCTTTTGATAACTAATGTTTAATGTACTCATGAATTTGTAAAATCTTAAATAGACTGATATGTCATCACAAATTTTAAAAAGTGGTAAGGGTCTTTATTCATCTGGTAGAAAGGCTAACTTTATAAACTTGATATTTTCTTAGCTTTGCATGGCACAAAGAACATGGGAAAAATTGTCTTTAGCATATATTTCATGTTGCAGGGCAGCTTACCTGAGTTTGAATATCGCTATATTAATGGTTAAAATTTTGAGCAGTGAAACCAATTGTTTGAAGAAAAATCTCTTTCCTTTCACCCAAAGCAAGGCAGTAGTGTCACTAGTTCACAGGAGGGTTACATAAGAGGAGAGTGATGAGAAAGAGAAACAAGTTGTTGTAGTGGAATATCCCGCTACTTTTCTCGTACAGTCGGATGGACGAGTTCATCTGCTACTGATTAGCGAGGAGTCTCTATGTTAGTGTATATTGCAGTAGACTAATATCTCAGTGACACTCTCATAAAGAATAATCCGGTTAACTCTATGATGTCTGTATTTGGTAGTTTACCACTTAGTCAGCCTAATTAATTAACCTAATAATGAAGTACGTTGTGTTGCAGTGGATATCGGCTCGGAACAAGAAATCGGAGAGCTGAATTCAAATTCCAGTTGAATTCACTTATGTGCAAATACCCTTGGGAAAGGTATTAATCCGTCTCTCCCTTCCAGTTATGGGTTAAATAACAGGACAGATTGGGTTCTGTAGCCTTGGCTGGCAACCAGTCTACCGCAGAAAGCAATGGCAACCAACTGCGGGATAATCTTCTGCCCAGTCAGTTATATCTCTTCCGAGACATGATCACCCAAGTGTGTTTCAAAATACATATGAAGCACCAATTCAGAGAGGTATGAAAAGAAAGAGTATTAGGGAAAGGAAACCAATTCAAAGGTTAAGTCCTGACCCGAAATGGGAAAAATATTGAAAAGAATTTTTTTCTGTTATGGAAAAAATTATCTGGGAGTGGGTTGTTGTAGTGGAATATCCCGCTACTTTTCTGGTACAGTAGGATGGACGAGTTCATCTGCTATTGATTAGCAAGGAGTCTCTATGTTAGTGTATATTGCAGTAGACTAATATCTCAGTGACACTCTCATAAAGAATAATCCGGTTGACTCTATGATGTCTGTATTTGGTAGTTTACCACTTGAGTGCATCATTGTACCTTTTTAAGGATACAGCAGCTGCCATTGTTGGTTGTTGGTTGTTGGTTGTTTTGTTTTTATGGCATATCAGCCTCGGCGGGTCATTTATTGCCAACTAAATTTTTATTTATTTATTGCTGGTAATACCTTTTTCTTTCAACAATTTATTGTTGTCTTTTATTTAAGTTTTATGCAATATTTTTTTTCTTTTCGGGTATCAAGATTCATTGGGATTTGTTTTTAAGGGCAGGTTATTTAACCCGTAACTGGAGGGAAGGGACGGATTAATACCTTTCCCAAAGGTACCAGTGCTTAAGTGAATGCAGGGTGTTCAACTGGAATTTGAACTCGGTTCACCGATTTCTCTTTCCAAGCCAATATCCACTGCACCACAATGCACATCTGTCACTATATGCTTACAGCAAGAGAGTGATGAGAAAGAGGAACAAGTTATAGGGGATGTCAGGCAATGGGTACGAGAAGGATGAGAACACTGGCACGAAGAGGGCTGCATGAGAATAGAGTGAAAAGGGAGAAGAACATGAGACAAGGATTGTCAGGGAAAGGATGTGAACCAAGAAAATAAAAGATCGCAATTGACATTGCATTTAAATTCTTGGAGATTGTAGCTGTCAGTGAAGCAAGTAAATGAAAGAGAATTCCACAGGTAGGAAATGTAAGAAAACAATCTGATAGAGTAGAAGTTGCAGTTACATTTGATTGGTTTCACTATAAAAAAATGGAACCTAGTTGCTAGTCTAGTAGCTTGACTAAATTCAAGCAGAGGGGGCACTAAGGAGCTAAGCTTATTAAAGCAGAAGCTGTGAAAGTATTTGTAGAAGAGACAGTGTGAAGCCACATTGCATTGGTGAGAAAGTGACTGGAGTTGAGCTACCATATCAAGATCAATTACATTGCATATTCTCTGTTGGATTTTGTCAAGAACCCCGATATGAACTGGTGTATTCAATGTGATATGGCCGTAATCAATAAACGCTTACAGTACCTGGTATTCCCAAGCGGTCATCCATCTAAGTACTGACCCAGCTCAACGTTGCTTAACTTCAGTGATCAAACAAGAACCAGTGTATTCAACGTGACATGGCCGTAAGCAATAAACGCTAGCAGCAGCTGGTATTCCCAAGCGATCACCCATCTAAGTACTGACCAGGCTCAATGTTGCTTAACTTCAATGTTCGAACAAGAACCGGTGTATTCAACGTGATATGGCCATAAGGAATAAATGCTTACAGCAGCTGGTATTCCCAAGCGGTCACCCATCTAAGTACTGACCAGACTAATGTTGCTTAACTTCAGTGATCGAACAAGAACCGGTGTATTCAACATGATATGGTCGTAAGCAATAAACGCTAGCAGCACCTGGTATTCCCAAGCAGTCACCATCTAAGTACCGACCAGGCTCAACTTTGCTTAACTTCAGTGATCGAACAAGAACCGGTGTATTCAACGTTATATGGCCGTAAGCAATAAACGCTTGCAGCACCTGGTATTCCCAAGCGGTCACCCATCTAAGTACTGACCAGGCTCAACTTTGCTTAACTTCAGTGATTGAACAAGAACCGGTGTATTCAACGTGATATGGTCGTAAGCAATAAACGCTTGCAGCACCTGGTATTCCCAAGCGGTCACCCATTTAAGTACTGACCATGCTCAACTTTGCTTAACTTTGGTGATCAAAAGAGAACCGGTCTATTCAACGTGATATGCCTTAGATATCTCAAAAGTTGTTGACATGTGATTCAGGGTACTACTACACAAACTCTCCAACTTTAGCATCTCCAGAAATGTCTACACATTGACCATGTTCTTTCTCTCGGGTTTCTTTCTGCTTGTCATTAGCCAGTCCTCTGAAGCCCATGAGGTCAATGCAGTATCGCCAAAAAAGTTCTTTTTTGTATTACCCTCTTTCTTCTAAGTTTCTTATGTATTTTATTTTTTAATCTGACATATTTTTATTACTTCAAACACTGTTTTTATTATTTGAGTAGGCATTTAATTTATTTTAGACAGTATTTTTGTAATTTACAAGTCTGCATAATTGAGAAATACTGTTTGTAATACATTGAGTGTTTACTCAAATATGGGTATCCACTAAAGTAATTCTTTTTTTTTAATCATTTCACCCCAAGCAAGGTGGTACTGCTACTGATGTGCAGGTGGCTACAGAAAAAAGTTATAGTTTTAGATGGGGAGAATGAAGACAAAAACGAACCAGATACAGGGAGTGAAAGAGAAAGGGCAAAAGAAGAATGTGGACACAGGAGTGAAGACAGTTGCGAAGAGTAGAGAGAAAGGAAAAGAACAAGATACACGGGGTGATGTGGAAAGGGCTGGAGTTAATTGGATAAGAGATGGGAATTGATTTTGCATTCAAATTCTTGGAGGTTGTAGCCGTTCAGAAAGCAAGTATATGAAAGGAAGTTTCACAGGTGGGAAGCACGAGAAAAGAAGCTGCTGGAGTAGAATTGTCGCCTACATTTGGTTGATTTAACTGTAAAACGGTGGGACCTTGTTGCCAGTCTGGTTGCCCGAGTAAATTCTTGTGGAAGGGGCACCAGTGATTAAAGTTCGTCAGAGCAGAAGCCATGAAAATATTTATAGAAGTGACAGTGGGAAGCCACATCTTGCCAACGAGAAATGTTTGAAATAATAAGAATAAGTTACTTACATATAAAGGTAGATGAAGGTTATATATTGTGATGTCCTAAGTAAAACTCATTGATAGAAATTTGAAGATCTTTTCATTGGAGTTGAATAGATCAATTAACTATTTTTTAATTTTCAGCTATCACCAAAAGAAATTTAATTTGGAACTTTGTCAACATTTTTGAAAAAGATTAGTTTGAATGTATTAGATTGGCTTTTACAGCCATTTGTCAGTCAATGGACAAGTGAAAGGTATTCTGACCAGTGATCATTTTTCAACTTGAAATGTAGAACAATCAATGTTGTCTTTTGATCAATCTGTTTAAGTTTTTTTATCTCTTTGTAACCTTGATGCACGAATATGAGTGATCCATCCTGTCATTAATGTTTGCAGTTGCACTTTCTTGGGTAATACTCCAGGACTTCTAGAAAAATGCTGTACATAGAAAAGCAAGTTGGGTCAGCTTGGGGAGATTAAGTGCTCCCAACAGAGTAAATGAATTTTATATTATCAGGCAACTTAGAAAATGTTCAGTGAAAATTCATCCTGCCTTGTCTATCCCTGTAAAATTTCCTCCCATACACCTAATATGGTATATACATAAAAGCAACTGCTAATATTGTTCACCCTATCTAAGTAGATCTTTTATAACAATGTAGACATGCTGAAGTCTTCCATTTAGTAAAGAAAAATGTGGTAAAAGATGATTTGGTATGTCAGAAAATTAAAGATTTTTCTGCTAATATTGTTTACCCTATCTAAGTAGATCTTTTATAACAAGGTGGACATGCTGAAGTCTTCCATTTAGTAAAGAAAAATGTGGTAAAAGCTGATTTGGTATGTCAGAAAATTAAAGATTTTTCTGCTAATATTGTTCACCCTATCTAAGTAGATCTTTTATAACAAGGTGGACATGCTGAAGTCTTCCATTTAGTAAAGAAAAATGTAGTAAAAGATGATTTGGTTGTCAGAAAATTAAAGATTTTTCTGCTAATATTGTTCACCCTATCTAAGTAGATCTTTTATAACAAGGTGGACATGCTGAAGTCTTCCATTTAGTAAAGAAAAATGTGGTAAAAGATGATTTGGTTGTCAGAAAATTAAAGATTTTTCTTTCACTGCCTGGACTGTTGTACACACTGGTGTATATCTCCGTGCAAGTTTTGGCTAAACAAATTATTTTGTTATCCATTTAATTGAAGTTTTTCCCTTCCAGGATGATGATTATGGAATATTTTTATAAAGATTTTTTTCTTAAATTGTCCAAGATAAAAGGACATGGTTATTCCATGCTGCTACCATGCGTAACTTTCACTCCTTTTTGTTTTAAATTAATTTTTCGTTCATTCACTGTTGAAGTTTGTTTATCCCCCTTCTGTACAAAATCTAATTAGTCACTGTTGACAGAAGAGTTTTGTAAGGATGCAAATTACAATTATATCCCCTTTTTACAAGACATATTTACTCACTAATGGTCATGCGATGACAGTTGCCATTCAGACTGCAAGGGAAAGAGATGCCGCAGTTTATGGTGGTTAGGACAACAAACAAAATCCTGCATCCTCAATAAGGAACTTGAAAGCTATTCTCTAAGATGGAGAATATTCCTGTCTAGAAATATTGCAAGTAAAACCTTATTTGTATTTGTCCTTTTTTTATTGCTTGCTTTTTTTCATGTTTTGAAATTATTTTTTATTGTGTGGGAAAAAAAAAAATGAGGAATATATATATATATATATATATATATATATGTTTATGTATAACATTTTGTATGGCATCTTTTCTACTCTTGTGCTGTTTTCAAGCACCATTCATTTTCTGAATTAATTTCTTTGAGTTATTCTAGACCTTGCTTTCAATGTATTACGAACATACTAGGATGTGCGTTGTGGTGCAGTGGATATCGGCTCGGAATGAGAAATTGGGGAACCAAGTTCGAATTCCAGTTGAATCCGTTGCATTCACTTATGCACAGATACCCTTGGGAAAGGTATTAATCTGTCTCTTCCCTCCAGTTATGGGTTAAATAGCAGGACAGATTGGGTTCTATAGCCTTGGCTGGCAACCAATCTACAGCAGAAAGAAATGGCAATTGACTGCGGGATAATCTTCTGCCCAGTCAGTCATGTCTCTTTTGAGACATGATCGCCCAAGCATTTTTTCACGTATGGCACTTAACTAACAATATCAAATGTGGAACTTGGAGAGTAAAATCAAGTTATTTCTTCTTCCTTAGTGTTCATGCCTCTGTGTAAAGCATATGCAGTTATATTGTATTGTCCTTTCACAAAACAAATGTTGGAAATAAATCGTAATAAACAGTCCAGATGACAATTTTTTCTTTATTTTTTTATCATTTCACCTCAAGCAAGGTAATAATAAAACCACTAAACCAAATGCATGGTCATCAGCAAAAAGGGCAGCCCAAAATGCTATATACAGGTGGGAGATACTAAAATCAAGCAGGTATAAAAATTTAAATACCTGGGAAGTGTTCTAACAGAAGACAGAAAGTGTAACACAGAAATCCGAAGGTGAATTGGTATGGTGGAAGAAGCATTCCAGAAGTTGAGTAAAGTATTAATAAACAGGACAATTTTGCTAGAAACAAAGAAAAGTGTACTGGATTGCTATGTGTTGTCTGTTCTTCAGTATGGCAGTGAATGTTGGACAATATCATCAAAGATGAAGGAAAAACTTGAAGCAACTGAAATGTGGTTCTACAGAAGGATGCTGTGAATATCATGGATCGAGCATGTGAGCAATGATGAGGTTTTGGAAAGGATGGAAATGAAAAGGAAATTAATACTGAACATCAGGAAGAGACAGCTAAAGTTCCTGGGACATGCAATGAGGAAGGAGGGCTTGGAGAACCTGATACTAACAGGCCAGATAGAGGGAAAAAGAGGGGAAAGCAGTGGGTAACATATTTGAAGGACCTGATCAGGTGGATGACAGAACAAGCATTGTATGGGGCAACAGGAGGAAGTATGCTAAGAGCCACCAGGGATAGGGAGATATGGAAAGCCATGATCACCTACATCCTGAAAGGACAGGGCACATAAAAGAAGAAGATACAAGACGTGACTAAGTATGAAAGAATAACAAAAAGAAAAACATTATTAATGAGTGAGCACATTAAAAAAAAGAGGAATTAAGAAGCCAGAAAAGAGTTCCACAAACCAGTACAAGAGTAAAAAAATTGTTAGAATACAATTTATGTTTTACATCTCTGATTTTGATTAAAACAAATATGGTTGGCTTGTGTGTAAAATTTTTGACCTTCCAATAGATGTATAAAATGCCAGACTATGATGCGTGCAGCTTAAGGTTTTCTCCTGAAAATATTGGAATGAGATTCAACTCGTGTCACTTCCCCTAAGAAGAAATGAAACTGAAACTCTCTGAAAAGGGTTTCAAAATTCCAGCAGTGCCACTGCTGGAGGTATCCACTGCTAAACTCTCAAAGGTATTCAGTGCATCAGGCATTATGTATTACTAGCAGTATAGCCTGGAGGTGCTCGAGTGTAATGAAAGCTTTAAAATTAATCCATGTTTCTGGAGCTCAGACACTTTGGACGTTGACACGAAAGACTAAAAAGTTTCCATTTAAAGCAAAACCGTAAACTGAAAGAAAAATGAATGGATGTAAGTCAAATTTTGATTTCCTTGTATCAATTTAAATATATATATATATTATCTATTTTCTGCACTATTGTAAGAACTGCAAGCTTGAACCTTCTGAATATCGTTTCTTTTGTCTTTGTCGATGAGTGTATCAAATTTGATTAAAATCGGACCACACCTTCTATAACGTGATTTTTTCGATAATTGATTTTCGATATTTATCGGGGGTACCTCAACACAAAATCTAGCTAAGAACACTCACAGACACTTATAGTACAACTGTGTAAATTTTCAAGAAAATTGGTTCAGCCGTTTTGGAGTCTATAGGTAATGGATACACACACACAGACAAAGTTCCATTTATAAATAAGTTTAGATTAGATTAAATTGTAACATGTGATAAGACTATCTTAACGCTTTGAAAGGCATTTAATGCCAATTCAGATAATTGTAAATCCCAATTTTTAGTATCTGTTATATGAATTTGATGTCTACGGCTACATCGTGTTGAATGCACCAGTTCCCATCCATTCACCGCAGTTAGGCAACATCGAGCCTGGTCAGTACTTAATGGATGACCATTTGGGAATACCAGGTGCTGTAAATGAAAGGACTAAGAATGGTCCACAGGTCCTCCAGGTTTGGGGGTTGGGTGCAGGGCTAACAACCTTGCCCCGTAAAAAACAGTTTGTTACAGAAACAGCAACAAAAAGTTGCTGCCCTATGCACCATTGGGTGTGATGGATAGATGGATAGATGTGCAAAAGTATTGGATACATGCCATTTTTTTAAAAATTTCTAATCAAAACTTTGTATTTTAAAAGACTTTAAATATTCAATTTTTCAATAGTATTGGAATGTTATCTCTGACCAATCAGAGAAGCGCACAATTGCTTACAAGATAGTGCTACTAATCATCTGGCTCTTTGATGTGCATTCTGCAATTCAAGGATTAAAAATAGCAAAAACTAAAGAATTATCCAGAGATATGCAAGATAGAATCATTGAACATCACAAAGGAGGACAAAGTTACCGAAAAAGTAGCAAAGAAATGAATCTAGCACTAAGTACAGTCGGAAATATCATCAGAAAGTATAAGAAGTATGGTGATGGTATAGCATAACCTTCCAAGAAATGGAAGACTGAGAAAAATAAATGAGAGGACTTCAAGGTGGATCAGCAGAAATGTGCAAAAAAAACCCTTCATTACTCGTTCCGAAATTAAAACTGATCTTGATGGTGCTGGAATTAATGTAAGTAAGGATACCATTAGCAGAGCTCTATATTGTACAGGCTTTCATTCAAGATCACCAAGAAAAGTGCCTTTACTGAAAACCAAACATGTCAAAGATTGATTAAAGTTTGTTGAAACTTATGAAAAGAAAAGTTTGCAGTTTTGGGAAAAAGTAATCTTGTCAGATGAAACGAAAGTTGAACTATTTGGAAAGAACACAGCGATAAATGTTTGGCAAAAAAATGGCACTGCCTTCAACAAGGTGCTACGAATATCATGGATCGAGCATGTGAGCAATGATGAGGTCTTGGAAATGATGGAAACAAAAAGGAAATGAATACTGAGCTGAAGAGACAGCTGAAGTTCCTGGGACATGCAGTGAGAAAAGAGGGCTTGGAGAATCTGATACTAACAGGCCAGATAGAGGAAAAAAGAGACAGAGGAAAGCAGTGGATAGCATATTTGAAGGACTGAATCAGCTAGATGACGGAATGAGGATTGCATGGTGTAACAGGAGAAGGCTTGCTCAGAGCTACCAGGGATAGGGAAATGTGGAAGGCCATGATCGCCTACAAAGGGACAGAGCACATAGAAGAAGAATGTTAGGATATTACTTTACATTGTTATATTGACTTTTACATAAATACTTTTTAGAAATGTATGAATCCATTCTCTTCCCATGCTATTGGGTTAAATAGCATAGGATACTGGACTCTCTAACTATGGTTGGTAACCAGTATAGGAGAATGCTAAATCTGAATTCAAAGTAATATGTAGATCTGATAGGGCACATACTTGAATTGTAACTGAGGTTTTCTTTTTCCTCCAGCTATGGGTTAATTAGTAAGACTTTTATCACTAAACCATTATTATTTTTAAAAACTATTCTTAACAAATCACTCAATAAATCATGAGCCTAAATAATAAAACAACAACTTTTAGGTAAAATTCAACCTCATTCATCAACATAGTCTCATTCTAGGGTGATACATGATTCTCTAACAATTCAATGCCTTTTTTGTAGAACGACTTGTCTTTGGCCTCAAGGTCACTTCTTCACTGCAGCCAAATCTCTTTCCCTAGAGCATTTTTCTGAGGTCTACAAACAGCCAGTAGTCGCTAGGGCCAGATCTGGAGAATGGGGTGGATGCATAAGCAATTTGAAGTGCAATTCATGTAGTTTTGCCATCAATACAATCAACTTGTGACACGGTGCATTGCCTTGGTGAAAGATCACTTTTTCTTCTTCATTTGTGGCTGTTTTTTGGTGAGGTCTTCCTTCAATCACACTAATAATGCTATATAATATTTGCTATTGATGGTTCTTCCTTTCTCAAAGTAATCAATGAACAAAATACCTTGGGCATCCCAAAATACGGGGCCAAAATCTTGCCTGCTGATGTTTGCATCTTTGAACACTTTGGACAGTTTCACCTGCTTCTGTCCACTCAGCTGACTGTTGATTTGACTTCAGAGAGAAGTGGTGGATCCATGTTTCATCCACTGTCACATATTTACACAAAAATTCATTGCAAACAATATTCCAAATTGACAATGTGTCACTATTTTTGATTGACTTTGAGCAAACATGGCACCCACTTTGAACACAGTTTTCTCATTGACAAATGTTCATGTAAAATGGTGAATACACTGCCTTTTGATGTGTTCAACTCCTCTGCTATCTCATGCAAATTCAATTTACAATCAGCCAAAACAAGTTTGTGGATTTTTTAGTGTTTTCCAAGGCAACTGCCAATTTTGGGTGACCTGTGCCTTCAGCATCATTTGTGTCTGTATGCCCACATCAGCAAACCACCTCTTAACTGTTGTTCCTGATGAAGCAGAGTCTGCATGTTACTTATCAAGCCATTGCTTTGCTTGAAAAGTATTTTTTCCATCAGAAAGCAATGCCTTATCATCACATGAAATTCAGATTTTTCCATTGTTTTGAAAATTTGCAATAGTAGTTTCACTTAAATAACTAACTTGTAAACTAATAATCTGATTGACCCAAATTTTGTCATGTTCCATTTAAAGGTTAGAACTTCATAAAAATCATATGGATTTTTATTAGTGGCGTGATATATATGTCAGGCCCAGGACTTATTGAGTGATGTGTTACTGTAGTGAACAAAACAAGTTCTAGATTTTAAAATTCAAATGCTAAACACTGATTCATTGATTTTGTTAGAAATAAACAAATTTTCTCGAATTAACAAACTTTGCTTAGCACACACAGAACTTGCAAAATTTCACACCTCAATGTGAAATGTTTTTCGATCAATAGAAAATTAGGTAACATCCCTAAAACAAAATAGCAAAGCCAGAATCACATCCGGGAGTGAATTCCTAAATGACCTGTTCGGAGCCCCCACAAACAAAACAAAAGACAGAGCAAGCTCAACCATCACCAGAGAGATAAGATGACGGGTGTAATTAACACGTACCCTTGACAAACATCAAGCGATCACTATTATTATCTCTACCTTTCACCTCTCACCTACTTCTTTTTCACCATTCACCTGGAGCGATAACTTCAAAGTCTATCATACCCAACAAAAAACACTCATACAAACATACATACATTCATGCCTATGTACACATAAACTCACTTTTGCAAGGACTACTACAAACTCTTGATACCCTTAACTTCTTAATATTATTTCTCATTGAACATTTAACTTCTCTACCAATTCATGTTATTTTTTTTCTATTAATAAATTTCTATTTAGACATACAAAAGGGATACTTTTATTCTTCCACAAATCCACCTGCTGATAACCTTCTGATAATTCTGCATATATCTTTTAGTTGTATGAAGTTTGGTTGTTTCACACAAGGCCAATTCAATAAACATTCAACCATCTCCCTACTTCTAGATTATAATCTAAATATATTTAGCCATAGAAAACAAATCAATCAATCATGTAACTAAGGTCTGCCTTGCATAGTTGCAGTATAAACCATAGGTCGGTTCTGTGGGCATTTAAGAAACAGAAATTCTCCTGAGCAGTTGAGTATGATTGAAATGAACAGATATACTAAAGATGAGAAATCACACTGATTTGCAATGTGCCTTCAAGTTGAAATAGTTGAGGATGAGGATATTGTTATCTAGTGAAGCTTCAAAATGGTTGATTTGATGGCAACCTTTGCAGGAAAAGAAAAATTATTATCTGATTATTTTGCCGCTTTAGCACTTTCCTACCAGGAGACATCACAAATATTGGGATAGCTTTCTATCCCCCAGAGATTCTTATGTCAAAAGCTGTAGTAATTTTCTTTCCTATGAGATAAATGTTCATGATATAACTTCTTTGTTGAACAGGTCCGGCAACAAATTAAATCCTTAACCTCAGTAGCCATGTCAGGAGGTAATGCAGCCAATATGAATGTGATTTCTTTTGTTTGCAAAGCAATGTTATACGCTATAAACTGAACCTCAATTTGAGAAAATCATGAAGTAATATTTGAAGCAATGAATGGAAAATGAATTTCACAACTAGAAATTGTATGTTTATTGTTCTCCATGACTTCCCCCAAAGAAGTACTTTTGTATCTAAAAGTTGAAGCAAAAAAACTGAAGACTAAAAGTTAAATAGAAACACATATCAGTGAAAAGGTTTACCAACAAAATAAGCCATAGAAGGTTTAGTTTGTAACATATTCAATATAGTGTCTGCTTTTTTCCTATTTCAATTATTGGCACCAGAATATTTATGGAATAAGAGTGAATATGTCTTTTTATCTTGTAGGCAATTGCTATGTCAAACATCCGGCATGTTAGTAACTCATTTCTATGTGATGTAGTCAAAGAAGAAATCCTGATGAATTGTGTGTTCAGGAAACTTTGAAATTAGTTAAAAGTTAAGTCAGTTGAACTGTAACTGACTATTTCTGCTCTTGTTCTCTATTGAGCACCTTCTTGACAAAAATTCTGCTCACACTGAAATACATTAAATTACTGTAATTTTGACATATTTTGTTAGGTGTTACTGATTTGAATTTTATTTCTCTCTCTCACTATATATCTATATATATATATATATATGTGTGTGCATGCATACATACATACATGAACATACACACACATACACACACATATATATATGTGTGTGTGTCTCAGAAATTAAGGGTGACCAAGTTGATGTGCAGGTAGCATAGCTGTTATCACTATACAAATTAGAATCCCAAAATCATGTTTAAAATTTTAGTCTAGTCTCATTTTTGCACGAATATCTTTGGGAAAAGTATGAATCTGTCTCTTTTCCCTCCAGTTATGATTTTAATGGCAGAGTAGGTTGGCTTTGGGTGAACACCAATCTGATAGAAGGAAAACATTGAAACCCATGCCACAATATAAGGCAATGAAAAATCACTTCACAGTCCTTCTCAAGATGGCATGGCACTTAGAAGATAAAGAAGAATAATCTGTCAAGAGTCATGATTGTCTACATGGAGATGACATTTTAAAAAATAAAAATAGAGGTTATCAATAATGTTGGGTTGTCTCAATTTCGTTTCAATCTTCACATTGATATTTATGCCATTTACACAAATATCTCCCAACAAAAATTAGTTTTTGTAACAAATCAAACATATATTTCCTGATATTGTTGTTGGTTTTAATCTCTAGTAAAGAATGACTGCAAAACAATTTTCATTTCCTGCTTTTAAAGGCAAATGCATGCTGGGATGTTTTTTTACTAGTCAATAAAATAGGCCGGCTTGCAGTTTTATCTGACTTGGTCCAGATCTATCTTGTCTTGAAGTCAGAATGCAATATTCCCTTGTCTGAACTTGTTTTTGGGTGTCAATGCCAATTCTTAATTTGTGAATTTTTTCTATATATTGCTGTTGCTTTGCCTTATTAATGTTGATCTATATTGCATATATTGTTTGCTTTTTTCTTTTAGCCCTGTTCTTTTATTTTTTTTTTTTTGAAATTGCTTTTTGCAAACTACGTCAATTCTGTTTGTTGGACATCTCTGTTATTTAGTTTACATTTGACCATGGCTACTCACTCCACAAATGTCTTATTCCCAAATACCTTTTTCACTGTGAGTATTTCAAGTGGAAACAGAAGAGTTTAAATTAACAAGCCATGAACACTTTGTATTGTTTCTGTAACCAAAATGAGCTGTAAATATATCGCATCTACTGCAGTGATAACAGCATTGGATAGCCTGATGGATGCCATGTCTTTTCAGCTAGTTTTGAATTAGTTTTCTTTCTCCTACAACTGTTACCTCCTCAAGACAAGAGATCCCAGTTTGTTCTGCCATTTAACATAAAGCCGAAGAATGTGATCAAAGGCTTACGGCTATGTTATGTTGAAACATTGGTTCCTGTCTGATCACTAAAGTTAACTAGAGAACACTAACCATGGATATATAGTCAGTCAGTTAAGTGCCATATGCGATACACGCTTGGGCGATCATGTCTCGAAAGAGACATGACTGACTGGGCAGAAGATTATCCTACAGTAGGTTGCCATTGCTTTCTGCAGTAGACTAGTTGCCGACCAAGGCTATAGAACCCATTCTGTCCTGTTATTTAACCCATAACTGGAAGGAATAGATGGATTAATATCTTTCCTAAGGGTATTTGTGCGTAAGTGACAGCAATGAATTCAGCTGGAATTCGAACTCGGCTTCCCAATTTCTCGTTCCAAGCCGATATCCAATGCACCACTATGCACATCCACAGGTATATAGTACCCAGTGAAAATGACACCATTTTAATTACAATTTAATTCAATTTTCAATACCTGATTTTCTTGCCTAAATAATATGTTTTTCAGTGCCTATTAATGTTAACTCAAAGTACAAATTTTGAATTGCCTACTTATAAAATATTTCAAATAAAGATTTATATTTGATATTTTTTTGATATTTTCAAATTGGGTATGTTATACCTATGGTTAGTAGTGGTGTAACTTTATTTGATGGCTAGTGTTCCAGGGTTAAGCGACATTGATCCTGGTCAGTATCTAGATAAGTGACTGCTTGGGAATACCAGATGCTGTAAGCTTGGATGTGTGGGTGGTCTAATGGATAAAGACTCAGAATTGTTAGTCTGAGATCCAAGTTCCAATTCTAATTTGTTTCATTATATTCCCTTCCACACAAATACTCTTGGGAAAGGTATGACTCCACCTCTTCTACTTCCAGCTATGGGTTAATTAGTAAGAAATGTATTACTTAACCCTCTAGGGCCATTCGTATCATATTTGATACAGTATTTCCCTATAAGGAAACATTTGGTATTTCCCTATAAGGAAACATTTGGTATTCATTGACTGAGCAGTCAGTACTGCTTTCATTTGAAATTTATAAAATATTTCTCTTAAAAAATTTTTCAGGAAAATATTTCTTTCAAGGCTTGTTTTCATACTGTATCAAATATGATACGAATGGCCCTAGAGGGTTAACCCTAAGCATCTCCAGAAAATTTTTCAAAATCTCAAAATATTTTCTGGCTTTAAATAACCTGCAAAGGGTTGATAAGCCATAGAAAACAAATCAATCAATCAAATGATAAAGACAGTTTGAGCAGGAAATGAACTCAACATGCATATCCACTTTTGTGCTGATAACCACTACATTATACATAGCTTCATCATACCATCCGCCTGTGTATTGAACATTGCTGCCACATCTGGTCAAGTGCCCCAGCTATTCACCTCGAGGTTCTTGAAAAAATCCAATGGAGAATCTGTAATGTGATCGATACCACCTTGGCTGTAGCCGCTCTCTCCATGGTATGATGTGGCTTCCCTATGTCTCTTCTACAAATACATTCATGGCTCCTGCTCCAATGAACTTAGCTCACTGGTGTCCCCTATGTATGAATTTACTCGAGCTACAAGGCTAGAAAATAGATCCCACCCACAGTGAAACCAATAAAATGTAACTGCAATTTCTACTCTAGCAGCTTCTTTTATCACACTTCCTGCCTGTGGAATTCCCTTCCATATACTTGCTTCCTTGACAGCTACAATCTCCAAAAAATTAAATGTAAGGTCAATAGTCATCTCTTATCTCAGTGACTTGCATCCTTTCTCTCAAGCTCTTTTCTTCATCTACTACACCCCAATCACCCTAGTATTCTCATCCTTCTATTACCCCCCTATAACCTACCCCTCTTTCTCATCAGTTTCTCCCTATGTAACCCCCTGCACAACAGTGGCAGTAAAACTTCCTTGCTTGGGGTAAAATGATTAAAAAAAAAATTACTTTTATATGGACTAAATATTTAATCCATGTAAGGTAGTCATGAACATAGTAAACTCAAAATTACTGAATTTGTAAGAATTTCTTATAGATTTATACAATAGGCACTGTGACCAGAAATAATCATTTTTTTTACAAAGTTTATAATTTTATATCTCAATAGTTTAAGCAATCCAGATCAGGAATTTCAATCTTTTTAAAACCTTATAAAAAGTGGTGTTCAGCTTAATATGTAAAGTCATTGTAAATTGGTTCTCCTCTCAAAGCCAAAACAAACATGGTCATATGACATGATAAAATTCATTTTTTTATTTTTGTAAATTTATAAATCTTAGAGTTCTTAATCAATAATAGTATATATAAAAAGAACTCTAAATTATGAATTTCAGCTTTTTTCATCTACATTTTAAGAAATTATATAGTATAAGAATATTTTGCTCTGGCTTTTGTAGGGGAATAATTTATATAAAATTTCAATATTTCTGATATGAAGTTGAAATGTTTAACCAATGAAAAATTTTTTTTTTAAATTATTATTTCAGCCATTGTGCCAAAACCATCAAATTTCTATTACAAAATTTGTTTTATTAATCAAACTTATTTTCATTGCTTCAGACATTATTTTTAGTGGACACCTGTATTTAAGTAGATGCTCCATTTATTTTAAACAGTTTTTATTTCATCTACCAGCCAGCATACTCAAGAAAACTTAATAAAGAAAACGTTCTTCTCAGCAGGATTTGAACCTGCATCCCCCTTTTACAGTAGGAACCACCATTTTATCTGGCATATTTTTATCACATGACTATGAAGAGTATCACAATAAAGCAGATTTCTATTTTGCCTTTAAAGAACATTTATTTGTTCAGATTTTTTCAAATTGCATATTCCCGAGGACGCATTTTCTTTATAAAGTTTTCCATAGTAATGGCCAGTCAGTCAGTTAAGTGCTGTACATGAGACACGCTCTGGGCGATCATGTCTTGAAAGAGGCATGACTGACTGGGCAGAAGATTATCCAGCAGTAGGTTGCCATTGCTTTCTGTGGTAGACTGGTTGCCGGCCAAGGCTATAGAACCCAATCTGTCCTATTATTTAACCCATAACTGGAGGGAAGAGATGGATTAATTCTTTTCCCAAGGGTATTTGTGCGTAAGCGAATGCAATGAATTCAACTGGAATTTGAACTTGGCTCCTTGGGTTCTCATTCCGAGTTGATATCCATTGTACCACAACGCACATCCTTGGCCAGTAGACATAATGAATACAATTTAAAATAAATGGAGTGTCAACTCAAATATGAGAATCAACTAAAAATAATGTTTGAAGTAATAGAAAGATTAGCAATTAGGTCCCACCCTTTTACTGTGAAACCAATAAATTGTAAATGCAAATTCTATTCCAGCAGCTTCTTTTCTCGCACTTCCCGCCTGTGGAATTCCCTTCCATTTACTTGCTTTCCTGACAGCTATAATCTTCAAGAATTTAAATGTAAAGTCAATTGTCATCTCCTATCTCACTAACCTGCATCCTCTCTCTCATGCTCCCTTCTTCGTCCACTCCACTCTCATCCTTCTCTTACCCACTTCCTGACACCTCCTATAACCTGTCACTCTTTCTCATAACTTTTTTCCTATGTAACCCCCTGCAAAACAGTGGCAGTAATATGCCTGGCTTGGGGTGATATGATTATAAAAAGCAAAAAAGGAAAACATTATTTCTTTAGAAGTTGCAATGTTTATATTTTGGATATGAAACTGAACAGATATGTATTTAAAGAACAATCTGAACAAGTGAGTGTGCTTTAAAGATAAAATAAAACCTTGCTTTATTGTGAAGCTCTTTGTAGCTGAGTAGTAAAAGCATGCCGGATTAGAACAACGGTTCCTTCTGCAAAGAGGGATGCAGTTTCAAATCCTGGCAGAAATCACATTTTCTTAATTAAGTTTTCTGAAGTATGTAGACAGGTAAATGAAATAAATGCAGGTGAAAATAAACAACGCATCTACTCAAGGTATCCATAAATAATCAAAAGTATCTTGGATTAAAAAATAAAATTCATTACTTCTTTAGAAATTATAAATATGCACCAGAATACTACTACACATGAGGTATGTCTAGGTATGAGCTAGGGTTGAGCAGGATAACAGAAAAAGGGATGTTAAAATCTACAAAGGATAGGGTGATGTGGAGAGCCATGATTGCCTACATCCTGAAAGAACACAAGACATAGAAGATATCAGAACAAAAAAAAGCATACAAAATTGCTGACTTGCTTGATGGTAGACCAATTTGCAGAAGCAACAATGATACCAGAAGACTAAGGAAATTTTATTTTTAAATGTTCCCAATTTCATCGAAAATGAGGACAAAACTTGAGGCAGCGGAAATGTGGTTCTACAGAAGAATGCTGTGGATATCACAGACTGAGCATGCAAGCAATAATGAGGTGTTGGAGAGAATAGCAACAAAAAGGAAATTAATACTGAGCATCAGGAAGAGACAACTAAAGCTCCTGGGATACGCAATGAGGAAGGAGAGCCTAGAGAACCTGATATTGACTGGCCTGATAGAAAGAAAAAGAGACAGAGGAAGGCAGCGGATAACATATTTGCAGGGCCTGATCAGGTGGATGACGGAACGGAGGTTGCGAGGTGTAACGAGAGCAAACATACTAAAAGCCACAAGGGATAGGGAGATGTGGAGAACCATGATCGCCTACGTCCTGAATGGACAGAGCACATAGAAGAAGTAGTGTTTTATATTCTCTTTCATACCTTGGCATAGGTTTTTGCTTCCTTTTCATCATGTTGACAATTTCATTCATCATTCATTCATTCTTTTAATTTATCTAATTTCATCTGGGATCGCCTACGTCCTGAAGGGACAGGGCACATAGAAGAAGAAAAAGAAGAAACTGCTCCTACTTATATTGGCCTTTTTCAAATCCTCACCTCATGCTCACTACTTGTTTTTCTTTTTTAATCGTTTCATTCCAAGTAAGACGGTACTGCCACTAGTGTGCAAAGTGCTACATAAGAGAAGAGTAAAAGTTTGAGCAGGAGGAGAGTGAAAAGAAAAACAAATAAACCAGTTACAGAGGTGTTTTGGAGAATGGGCAAGTGAAGGAATAACAGTCTGAAGACAGTTGCAAAGGTAGAGTGAGAAAGGAAAAGAACAAGATACTTGAGGTGATTGGGAAAGGATGAGGAAAGGACTGGAGTCAAGTGGACAAGAGATGGGAATTGACATTGCATTTAAATTCTTTGAAATTGTAGCTGTCAAGGAAGTAAATATACAGAAGAGTGTTCCACAGGTGCGAAGTGCGAGAAAAATGCTGGTAGAGTCAAAGTAGTGGCTGCATTTAGTTCATTTAACTGAAAAAGGGTGGGACCTTGTTGCCAGTCTTGTACTGATGTAATGCAACAAGAGTGGAGGAAAAGAACTTTCCAAAGGGCAGATAAATCTTGCTGACTCTTAAATGATAATTATAATGTAAACCAAACCAGAAAAATATTAGCAGGTCAAAGTTTAATTTGGTGTGTGTGTGTGTGTGTGTGTGTGTGTGTGTGTGTGTGTGTTTGTGTGTGTGTGTGAAGTGAAAATAGTTTGTGCCAATGAATAGCTGGTAGTATAGTGAGAAAGCTTATTTTTTATTATTTTTTGAATTATTTATTTACTTATTTTTACTTGTATTTTTTATTTTATTTTATTCTTTTTCGGTTCTTATCTTTTCTGCCTAATTTTTGTGTAAATTGTTCTTAATTATGAAATTTAGGTTTGGTATATTAGGGTTTTGGTTATATGTAGGAATTCTAAGACCGGCCATGTTTTTTTTTTGTTTTTTTTTTTTATTGTTCTCTGTCATTCCCTTGCTAACTGGACACATGGCTTGGAGGTGATTCCCCCCTCCATCACACTACTGTCTGTTACTGCTTGCTTAAGGTAACTTAATCTCTCCAGAACTCTCCAGAACTGTATAGAAGAAACAGAATGAAGATAATTTTTGAAATTTTCTTAACTTTTTTCTGTCAGCAAGCCTGCAACTTGGTGAGTTTAGCCAGTGTGATCTTATTTTTTATTATTTTTTGAATTATTTATTTACTTATTTTTACTTGTATTTTTTATTTTATTTTATTCTTTTTCGGTTCTTATCTTTTCTGCCTAATTTTTGTGTAAATTGTTCTTAATTATGAAATTTAGGTTTGGTATATTAGGGTTTTGGTTATATGTAGGAATTCTAAGACCGGCCATGTTTTTTTTTTGTTTTTTTTTTTTATTGTTCTCTGTCATTCCCTTGCTAACTGGACACATGGCTTGGAGGTGATTCCCCCCTCCATCACACTACTGTCTGTTACTGCTTGCTTAAGGTAACTTAATCTCTCCAGAACTCTCCAGAACTGTATAGAAGAAACAGAATGAAGATAATTTTTGAAATTTTCTTAACTTTTTTCTGTCAGCAAGCCTGCAACTTGGTGAGTTTAGCCAGTGTGATCTTATTTTTTATTATTTTTTGAATTATTTATTTACTTATTTTTACTTGTATTTTTTATTTTATTTTATTCTTTTTCGGTTCTTATCTTTTCTGCCTAATTTTTGTGTAAATTGTTCTTAATTATGAAATTTAGGTTTGACTTATACTAAGTTAAAACTTCATTAACTTCAGTCACATATTTATTTTTTTTAATTGGAGTAGATAGTACCTTCTATCGCCAGGTCTCACACTCCACCCCCTTCTTTTGGACAGGAGTAGAGTTGATCGCCTTGTTTCTAGTTTAGGAAGGGGTTCCCGAGTAGATAGATTAAACTAATTGGAGTAGATAGATTAAACTATCGCCCGGTTCACACTCCACCCACATCTATTGAACAGGTGAAGAGGCTCATCCCTTGTTTCCTGTTTAGGATGCGGTTTCCGGTTTTCTCTTTTCCAATCTTTTCACTCTTTTCCTTTATTATTTTATTTTTTTTTTCAATTGGAGTAGATAGACTAAACTATCGCCCGGTTCACACTCCACCCACATCTATTGAACAGGTGAAGAGGCTCATCCCTTGTTTCCTGTTTAGGATGCGGTTTCCGGTTTTCTCTTTTCCAATCTTTTCACTCTTTTCCTTTATTATTTTATTTTTTTTTTCAATTGGAGTAGATAGACTAAACTATCGCCCGGTTCACACTCCACCCACATCTATTGAACAGGTGAAGAGGCTCATCCCTTGTTTACTGTTTAGGATGCGGTTTCCGGTTTTCTCTTTTCCAATCTTTTCACTCTTTTCCTTTATTATTTTATTTTTTTTTTCAATTGGAGTAGATAGACTAAACTATCGCCCGGTTCACACTCCACCCACATCTATTGAACAGGTGAAGAGGCTCATCCCTTGTTTCCTGTTTAGGATGCGGTTTCCGGTTTTCTCTTTTCCAATCTTTTCACTCTTTTCCTTTATTATTTTATTTTTTTTTTTCAATTGGAGTAGATAGACTAAACTATCGCCCGGTTCACACTCCACCCACATCTATTGAACAGGTGAAGAGGCTCATCCCTTGTTTCCTGTTTAGGATGCGGTTTCCGGTTTTCTCTTTTCCAATCTTTTCACTCTTTTCCTTTATTATTTTATTTTTTTTTTCAATTGGAGTAGATAGACTAAACTATCGCCCGGTTCACACTCCACCCACATCTATTGAACAGGTGAAGAGGCTCATCCCTTGTTTCCTGTTTAGGATGCGGTTTTCGGCTTTCTCTTTTCCATTCTTTTTACCCTTACGTAGCCCCCTGCGCATCAGTGGCGTTACTGCCTTGCTCGGGGTGATATGATTAAAAAAAAAAAAAAAAAAAAAAAAAAGAGAGAGAGAGAGATGAAGCAGCTATTCCACCCTGTCACTTCTCCATGGCTACATTATCAAACTTTCACCCCATCTCACTCCTTCTCAATGGGACCTGCGTCAAGGCAAATTAATCTATATAGCTGAAATAAATTATATTTGATTCCTCCCAGTATACTTGCTAAGAAACCATCCAAAAGATATTGTTATGATCAATAATGGCCGTGTCTGTGTCTCAGAGGGTTCTTATCGTTAACGCCTTGTTTACTGATGAGATTCAACCAATCGATTCTCTGGTTCTTTCTCTCCCTTCAGTTTACCTCCCCACTTTCCCCTTTCTTTTTCTTTGGTTGTTCCAATTTGCTAATCTAGCACCAGTGAAATTCTCAAAGACTGAAACTAGATTCTTTATGAACTGACTGAAGCCAAGTGTGATTTTTCATTTACATTTTTTGGTTAGGACTTTGAACTGAGCTCTGTGTTTTGTTAACTTGAATCAATATGTTTTTGGAATAAGCTTTTCTCTTCTTGCATACTGGGAATTTTTAGTGTGTGTGCTAGAAAGAGATTTAGGGCTGGGGCCAGGAGCAAATTTAAGATTTATTTATGATTATTGTACAGTATATGTTTTACAATGTTTTACAATATGTTTTACAATACGTTTTATAATATGAAGAAGAAATCCGGTAAACAAAGAAAGAAAAGAGGAAAAAAAAAACCCGGAAGAGTAAAGGAAAGAACAAAAGAGAGATATGATGAAAATTGAAATGATGAATGAAAATGTAAAATGTTGAGTAAATGAAATAATGACGGAAAGTTAAAGAAAAAAGGAGGTGGGGAAATGGAATCTAATAGAAAATTGGGAAAAAAGTCAAGGTAATTAATAATAATGAAGATGTTGATTACAGATGATAAAAATAGGGAAAAAAAAGAAAAGATGACATAAAAACAAATAGAATGGCAATGGTGAAAAACTTGAAGCAACTGAAATGTGGTTCTACAGAAGGATGCTACAAATATCATGGATCGAGCATGTGAGCAATGATGAGATCTTGGAAATGATGGAAACAAAAAGGAAATGAATACTGAGCATCAGGAAGAGACAGCTGAAGTTCCTGGAACATGCAATGAGGAAGGAGGGCTTGGAGAACCTGATACTAACAGGCCAGATAGAGGGAAAAAGAGATAGGGGAAAGCAACGGATAACATATTTGAAGGACCTAACCAGGTGGATGACGGAACGAGGATTGCATGGTGTAACAGGAGAAGGCGTGCTCAGAGCCACCAGGGATAGGGAAATGTGGAAGGCCATGATCGCCTACGTCCTGAAGGGACCAGACACATAGAAGAAGAATAATATTAGCCATTTCCCTGCAAGTACTATTTTCAGTTGAAATTTATAAAACTTTTCTCTTAAAACAATTTTTCAGGAAAATAAATTTCTAGCGTTCAGTAGCTGCTATCAATCTTTCACTATTGATGGCGGTTTCATTCCTATCTTTTGTTTCAAGTCGTGTCAAATCTCAGCTTATTAATTATTTTCTCTTCAGGTTACATGTGTTAATGGCTTATGGCCTATCACGTTGAATACACCAGTTTTCGCTTGATCATCGAAGTTAAGCAACATTGAGCCTGGTCAGTACTTAAATGGGTGACCGCTTTGGAATACCAGGTGCTGTAAGTGTTTAGTGACAGATGTGTTTTGTAGTGCAGTGGATATTGGCTCAAAAAGAGAAATCGGTGAGCTGAGTTCAAATTCCACTTAAGCACTGGTACCCTTGGGAAAGGTATTAATCTGTCCCTTCCCTCCAGTTATGGGTTAAATAACAAGGGGAGGACTTGGGAACCTTGCCCTTAAAAGCAAATCCCAATGAATTTTGATACTCAAAAAGAAAAATGTATTACTAGACACAAAAGCTTACATAAACAACAATAAATTGTTGAAAGAAAAAGGTATTACCAGCAATAAATAAATAAAGTTTAGTTGGCAATAAATGATCCGCCAAGGTTGATTTGCCATAGAAACAAAACAACCAACCAACATGTGTTAACAATTATAGTTGTTGCTGCTGTTGGTAGTTCACAAGTGATATCATTTCTGTTATTTGGTATGGTTCTTTGTTTCTGATTCTGTAGCCTGAGTCCACAAGGTTCAAAGAAGGATTATCTTTGAAAATACACTTGGGCTTCACTCACTCGAAAAAATTTTTAGCCATTGACATTCAGAAGTAGTTATATAGAGCTGATAATTGGCATATTTTAGGACAAATTTTGCACCATGTATGGCACTCATCTTCTTTCCTATTTTTAACTGCTGGACGTAGGCAATCACGGGCCTCCACTTACCCTATCCTTTATCACTTTTAACATATTTTTTCTCTTGGTATCTCTCTCAAACCCTACACCACTATCCACTTGCTCAAGCCCATTAAGTATGTCTTGCATTTTTTCCTCTGTCTCCCTTTCCCTCTATCCATCCTGTGAATATTAGATTCTCCAAACCCTCCTTCGTCATCACTTGTCCCAGAAACATTGACACTATCTTCCTGATGTTAAGTATAAGGTTCCTAGAAATATTAAAAGGGGAATAAAATAAAGGAAAAGCAGAATTAAATACATGAAGAAAGAAAGAAAAAAAGAGAAAAGAAAGACGGGTCTTAATAAAAAACAAGTTTATTATGTACAGAGAAAAATGGAGACATAAAAGAGAAAGAAAGCTCTTTCGTATGGTTGAGAAACATTGTAAATGTTCGTGCACACAGGTGCATGCTTGGAAAAAAAAGATTTTCTGGACTTTTTCTCTCATGAGTTTTCTTCAATCTTTATATATATAATTTATTTCTATTTTCTTTTTCTTGTTCCTTTTGCTACAATTATCTGTGTGGTATCAAAAAGACTGCAAACTAAAACCTTTGCAATCAATTACAAAGTGTGTACTTAACACTGTATTGCTGTGTGATTGACTGAAGCAATAGCTAACCTCAACCATGCTTACACCTTTCTGTCATTTATATAATACATAGAACAAAAAATAGTAATTTAAAAAAAGAAAAAAAAGACTACATGGTTGAGGTTTGGGCAAAACAAGCTCTTTTAACAAAGATATGACAAGAATTCTCTTTTCTCTTTCTAATGTTTATTTCTATGGCAACAGGAACAATTTGTGACAGAATTGAAAGCAAGGTGCAAAGGGGACATTTCAAGTATTTTCATTCACTGATAGAACTTTCCTCTATGTAAGCTTTTTTTTTTTTTGTTACATTGGATACTATCAATTGATCTGTCCACAATGACAATAATAGCTCAGACTTCACTGAAAATAGTAATGGCACTGTACACCTATGAATTGTACATACAACTTTGTATATTTATGAAAGCGAATGATTGCACATATATGATGGCACTCATATATATATAAATATATATATATATAGTTATACATACAAATATACATGTACACACACACACAAACACACACGCACATATATATATGTGTATATATATATATGTATGCATACTTATATATATATGTATGTATGTATAACTATGTGTGTATTTATATATATATATATGTGCATGTGTGTGTGTGTGTGTGTGTAAGTGAGTTCTGCCTACAGAAATGATCATTCAATCCCATTTATGAATTTTATATATATATATATAAAAGTAGACACTGAGGTTAATACTGAATCACAAAAGACTGTTTCATGCTTACTTTTATATTTGCACACATGCACTTTTACCTATAAATATAACATACTTTAAAATTATATTTTTATCATATATATATATATATATATATATATATAAATTAGAAATTTATGATTGAATGATCATTTCAAAAAATTGAATTAGCTTCTTTGCCAATTTTTAATATTATGGAAAATTAAAAAATTTGCTTGAGTGTGTGTAGGTAAACTAGAAGTCAACTTGAAAAAGAAAAGAAAAAACATATAGAATAGAAAATGGAAGGAAGAAGGAAAGGAAGGGAAGATGAAAGAAAACTGAAAGAAGAATAGGTATAAGGGCAGAGAAAGAAGAATGCAGGGAAGGGCAAAGGAGGAGAGAAAATGAAAAAGGTATGTTAAATTTGCACAAGAAGAACTGTGTGTCTGGAAAATGAGGGTAGATTCTCTACTGAGGGCAATGTATAAGGTCATTCAAAATTTGTTTCAGTATGTAGAAAGTATAGGAAAGAAAAACATAGCAAAAAGAAAGGGAAAGGAAGGAAGTAATAAAGAAAGAAGAGAGAAGAAAAGGAAAAGAAAAGAAAGTGATCGAAAGAAGGTACATTAGATTTGAAGACAGAAGGATACACAGTGGGTGGGAAGGGATAGCAAGCTGACTTCCAGTTTCTTTACCCACACACATTCACACTCAAGCAAATTTTTTAACTTTTCCATAATATTAAAGATTGATAAAATGATCATTTGATCATAAATTTCATATTTTTTATATGTAAAAAAAATAAACAAACAAAAAAAAAACAACAACAATGTATATTGGCTTTGTAAATAAATAATTTTATTTACTTTGAGCTCACTTTGCTGGATCAACTTTAATATTTGATTTTTAACAATAGGATCTCCTTTGAGATTTTACTATCAAGCCACCTCCTTTTAGATTTAAATATATATATATATATATATATAGCCCAGAGGTAGAATCGCCGACTGACACCAATTTGGTTAGGTTTCAATCCTGGGTTAAAAAGCAATCGGAGTCTAACCGTACTGATGAGCTGTGATACAGCAAAACAGATCTGTCTGTGGATGACAATATAGGCTTGCCTGAAAGATTATCAAGGAATAAAAAGTGTTTATAACATGAATTTGATAAGTTGGATGTGAACCTGATGGAATAACATATAAGAAAATTTGACAAATATTTATTTAGTGCATCTTGCTGATGAACCATTGTCATCAGAAAAATAAATTTATTTGACAAGAATAAAATTTTCTTTGTGCAAATTAAAATATTTTTTTGATGCCACCTCTTCCTTGATGAAGTATACCAAAGTAAAAATATGCAGAAAAATAATGATATTGCATTATATGCATCACTATAAGTGCATATTCGTACACTTACATTGATGTTTCGATCATCGCCATGTTTGGTAATTAATCACAGTTAATGCAGCAAGCAGGAAGAGACAACTGAAGTTCCTGGGACATGCAATGAGGAAGGAGAGCCTGGAGAACCTGATACTGACTGGTCAGATAGAAGGAAAGAGAGACAGAGGAAGGCAGCGGATAACATATCTGCAGAGTCTGATCAGGTGGATGACGGAACGGGGGTTGCCAGGAGCAACAGGAGCAAACATACTAAGAGCCACAAGGGATAGGGAGACGTGGAGATCCATGATCGCCTACGTCCTGAAGGGACAGGGCACATAGAAGAAGAAGAATGCAGCAAGTAAACAATTATGATAAAACAAAAAAGTTTCAATTTATTTAGATTTTAGTAGCAAAGTATGTTTTGTGAGTTTATCTTTTCATAGTAAACATTTTTATTTGAAATGTCTGTAGAAATGGACATGTGACTGATACAGAGAAATTTTATACATTTAGTAAATGTCAGTACTAATTGTTAACCAGTAAAACGGAAGAACAAGCAGATTGACATAGAAAAGGTTGCATCTCGCTCCACTTGTCAGTGAGTCTTTTGATCTCTAGACACTTCACTTCTTTTGGCACAGATCTATGTAGACAAGCTGTCATTTTTTTAGCTGAATGGCCATAATCAGTTGCAATGTCTCATATTTATCTGTTTTTAAAGACACAAACTAAAAAGAATTTTGAATTTACTCAAACCAACTGTAATTATTTGAAAATTGTGTTCTGTTTTCTACTAAGATTAACAAATTTTTAATGCTATACTTTAACAGCTTCTTCCAATAACCTATCATTTAGATCAGTGATTTCTTAACATTTTTATCTTTGGTTTGCATTTTCAAAATTACAATTTGTTCATACCTCACCAAATTTTGTCTGATAAAAAGTATATTTAAAAATAAAAAACAGAAATAGAGCGTAAGAAAGATAACTGTAGATTTTAAATGAGAACATTATCATTGATAACTCTCTTCTCCAATTTGCAGACCCTAGTTACTATATTCTTGATACTTGATAAAATGCAAAAATATCTAAATGATAAAATCAGTCAATAATTATTTATAACTATTGCTAAAAGTAAGCCATTTTTTTTTTTTTCAATTGGAGTAGATAGACTAAACTATCACCCGGTTCATACTCCATCCACGTCTGTTGAACAGGTAAAGAAGCTCATCCCTTGTTCCCTGTTTAGGATGTGGTTTCCGGCTTTCTCTTTTCCAATCCTTTTACTCTTTTCTTTTTTCTTTTTTTTTTCAATTGGAGTTGATAGACTAAAATATCGCCCGGTTCACACTCCACCACATCTGTTGAACAGGTGAAGAGGCTCATCTTTTGTTCCCTGTTTAGGATGTGATTTCCAGCTTTCTCTTCTTCAATCTTTTTACTCTCACATAGCCCCCTGCACATCAGTGGCGTTACCACCTTGCTCAAGGTGATATGATTAAAAAAAAAAAAAATTATGCTTGTACTCATGCATGCAATTACAAGTAATCCATATTGATATTTTAAATTATAAATATTTAAATTATTAAATTATAGATATTTAAACTATTATAAATTATAAATATAATATGTAAATTATTATAAATTATAATATAATAAATTATAATATAAATTATAAAATAATATTATAAATTATAATATAAATTATAATATTATAAATTATAATTATAATTATTATAAATTATAATTATTATAAATTGAATGCTTAAATTATTATAAATGATAAATATTATTATAAATTATTATAAATGATAAATACTTAAATTATTGAATTATAAATATTTATACAATTACAAGTAATCCATAATATTTTAAATTTTGAAATCATTTATTTTTGGCATATGAAATTTTTTAAACTGTTTCTAAATTTTTAATTGTCTTTCAATCATTCTGCTTCACCTGTTATCCCTTTCCGTTGCACCATTTGAAACCACTTATTTAGATATATGTAGTACTGTACAAAAGTCTTTGACTACTTTAAACTATTGTAAATTTCTGATAAATGCCAGCTTATGACTGGCTCTTTTATGCCATGTTTTCCACGGTTGGAATATTGACTCTATTTGTGTTATTCTCATACCTAATTATCATATTTGGCAGAAGGCATTCTGTATGATAAGAGAAAACCTAAGACGATCCCCAAAAATCTCCATGCAAAAGTTTTCAACCACTCCATATAGACCAAGTCAGATACAGTGTTTTAATATTGAAAAATATCTATAATAAAATGTGTTACATAAAGTAAATTTCAAGAAGTTACTGTACATTACTTTACCTCTAGGAAGTGATATATACAAATTTTTCATCATCTTTTTGGGCATGATAGCCTTTGTGGCTGATCTCCCACAATTCTTTAAGATTGCATGGATTCTTATGACAATCTCTTTTTTAATACTGTCCACATTTGCTTGATGATATTTAAGCCAGGTCTCCGATCTGGTCAGTCTTTTAATAAAGTAATACCTTCAGCAGTCACTCTTGTATTGTTTTTTTTTTTTAATCATGTCACCCCAAGCAAGGCGGTAACACCACTGATGTGCAGGGGGCTATCTAAGAGTGAGAAGATTAGAAAAGAAAAAGCCAGAAACCGCATCCTAAACAGGAAACAAGGGATGAGCCTCTTCACCTGTTCAATAGATGTGGGTGGAGTGTGAACCGAGCGATAGTTTAGTCTATCTACTCCAATTGAAAAAAAAAAGAAAAGAGTGAAAAGATTGCAAAAGAGAAAACCGGAAACTGCATCCTAAACAGGAAACAAGGGATGAGCCTCTTCACCTGTTCAATAGATGTGGGTGGAGTATGAACCGGGCAATAGTTTAGTCTATCTACTCCAATTGAAAAAAAAAAAAAAAGTGAGAAGATTAGAAAAGAGAAAAACCGGAAACCGCATCCTAAACAGGAAACAAGGGATGAGCCTCTTCACCTGTTCAATAGGTGTGGGTGGAGTGTGAACCGGGCGATAGTTTAGTCTATCTACTCCAATTGAAAAAAAAAAAATGATTTGTGTCACAAAGTTCCATCGTACTGAAGAATCTCAACTTTATCTGTACTTAGTATCAAATGGTCCTTCAGCAGCTGGATATATTTGTCATCATTCAACCTACTATCACTTTTAACCAACTTAATTGAATCATCACTTTTTATGTTAACCACAGAGTATTAAACTCTTACCCACAAACTTCAATGAGAACACCACTTCATTTCGGTTTCATCTTTAAATGTTAACTTATTTTAAGCGGTTGAATTCCTTCGATTTATTTGAGCAATTTAATCTTGCTTTCAAATATTCTTGTTTAATTCTAGCTTTTAGCTAAAATGAACCTTTCTATGTTCTCAAAGTGTTTACTTAATGGTACCAACTGAAAAAATTGATCAAAATCTATCAATTTCTTCTTCCGCAACAGTGCTCTGATGAACTTAGATCATTGGTGCTGCCTAAGCATGAATTTACATGAGTTACTAGATTAGCAACTAGGTCCCACCCTTTTACAGTTAAACAGATAAGATGTAACCGTAATTTTTACTCCAACAGCTTCTTTTCTCGCGCTTCACGCCTGTGGAATTCTCTTCCACATGTCTACTTTTCTGACAGCTACAATCTCCAGGTGTTTAAATGTAGGGTCAATAGACACCTCCTATCATGCTAACTTTCAATTATTCTCCCAACACTCTCATCTACCCAACCCTCATTCTCGGTATCCTTACCCGCCTATCCTCGGTATCCTTACCCACCCTCTGACATTTCCTATATTTAACCATCCTTTCTCCACTCTATGTAGCCCCTTGCGTAGTGGTGGCAGTGAAATGCCTTGCTCGGGGTGAAACGCTTATAAAAAAAAAAAAAAGTAGTAGTAGAAGGTAGCGATGGAGAGCGACAAAAAAGGACGACAAATAAACTTTAAGAAAACTGAGTGCATGGTCATCAGCAAAAGGTACAACCCAAAATGCCAAATAAATGTGGGAGATACCAGAATCAAGCAAGTACAAAAATTTAAATACCTAGGAAGTGTCCTAACTGAAGATGGAAAGTGCGACACAGAGATCCAAAGGCAAATTGGCATGGCAAAGGACGCGTTCCAGAAGCTGAGCAACATATTAACACACAGGAAAATCTCACTGGAAACAAAGAAAAGAGTGCTGGACTGCTATGTGATGTCAGTTCTTCAATACGACAGTGAATGCTGGACAATATCATCGAAAATGAGGACAAAACTGGAAGCGGTGGAAATGTGGTTCTACAGAAGGATGCTACGGATATCATGGACTAAGCATGCAAGCAATGATGAGGTGTTGGAAAGAATGGCAACAAAGAGGAAATTGATACTGTGCATCAGGAAGAGACAACTGAAGTTCCTGGGACATGCAATGAGAAAGGAGAGCCTGGAGAACCTGATACTGACTGGCCAGATAGAAGGAAAAAGAGACAGAGGAAGGCAGCGGATAACATAAGGGCCTGATCAGGTGGTTGACGGAATGGGGTTGACAGGAGTAACGGGAACAAACATACTAGGAGCCACAAGGGATAGGGAGACGTGGAGAACCATGATTGCCTACGTCCTGAGGGGACAGGGCACATAGAAGAAGAAGAAGAAGAAGAAGAAGAAGCCTTTTATCATTTCAAGTGATAGCTTTCTAGCCGAGGTAATCAAATTCTTTATGCAGTTGTAGTGGTCATTTATCCTCCCAGATCATAGCTGCTCTTGCCCAGTTGTGGTCTCTTCCTTTCTGGTCTCAGATGACATCTTTCTCACTCAGGTGTAGTCTCGTCATTTTGTCTTTGCCATAAAAATTTTCTATCTTATATAGTTGTTATAACCTAGTCTGGTTGTGAATGGGACCTCAAAGGTTACTGTTCTGTTGGTATCACACAGTTGTTTATCATGGTCTTGGTATATTCAATTAGTCACTCATAATACGTTTGATCCATGATAGATTCACAGTTGAGTCACTCAATGGATTTGTCATTTAATAACTCGCTATTTGCTCAACAATCAACACACATCACCCCAGAATTCTGTCCAGTGATTTTATAGTTATTTAATGATTGCATGTGGAAGAATCCTTTTTTTTTTTTTTTGTATTATTCTTTCCCTGCCAATCTGTGTTCTAACACATGTATTGGCATTTATACTTCCTACATGACAATGGAGGATGTGCATTGTGGTACAGTGGATATCGGCTCGGGACGAGAAACCAAGTGAGCCGAGTTCGAATTCCAGCTGAATCCATTGTATTCATTTATGCACAAATACCCTTGGGAAAGGTATTAATCCGTCTCGTTCCTTCCAGTTATGGGTTAAATAGCAGGACAGATTGGGTTCTATAGCTTTGGTCGGCAACCAGTCTACCGCAGAAAGCAATGGCAACCTACTGCGGGATAATCTTCTGCCCAGTCAGTCATGTCTCTTTCGAGACATGATCGCCCAAGCGTGTATCACGTATGGCATCTAAACTGACTGACATGACAATAGTGAATAAGTGACTCCAACCAGATTAAAACAAAAGTCCTTTAGTAGTATATACTTTTTATCCCCTTTGATTAAAAACTGGATAATCATTATCTAATCAAACGACACTCATTTGCAATCAAGATTTGTCTTTTAGTGACATCAAATCCAAGCTTCATTTTGTAAATCTTTACCACAGAACATTTAAACTATCTCTCTTACTTTTAGCAAATTTTTATAAACCATCTGGTTTTATTTTGGTGGGTTTTGGCATCTCATTGTTTTCAATTTAAAGTCTTTTTTTTCAAATGTTTACACATCAGTTTTTATTCAAATTTTTATTTTTATAAACTGTCTGGCACCATTTTGGCAAAGAAACATTGTTAGTAGCATTATAATTTTCATAATTAGTTTTTAATGCAATTTAATATTAACTGTTTAATCAAGAATAATTGTTGCACTAATTTTTTACCCATCCCAACATTTTCTTAGTTTTTCATACAATTTTAATATTATATTTTTTATTAAGAAATAATTTTTATATCACATCAAGCATACAGATATACAGGAATGGTAACATATATAGACATAAAACATATATAGACATAAAAAATGTCTGCAAAAAATATCTCTTTTGTATGTCTAACTTGTCTTATATTTGGTCATTTGCTAAGATTTTCCAAAACACAGTACTTTGTTAATCTTTCTTTTTCTTTACAGCATTGGCAAACACCCTAAATTGTCTGGAACATGAATAAAAAGAAATATATTGAAGACTACAGCTCTTTTGTCTTGTGGACAGGCACAAAAAGAAAAGAAACAATAATCCTATGTTTTCTGTTAAGATGAATTCTTTCACGACTTAGTCACCTATGTATGTATAGACAGCAATAACAAAGATTGCGTTTTGACAAAAAAATGGTTGACCAGTCTGTTTATGAAAGATAATGTTTTGTAATTATAGTGCTCAGTATCAAGAGATATTATTTATAGGTAATCATGGCTCTCCTCAACTTTCTATTTTTTGTTGCTCTTAGCAATATTTCTCCCTTGTTAATGTACCTACTGTAAGAATCTTATAGAACCAGCCAGTAATCAACTAGAATAGGAGTTGAGTCTAACTGACAAAAAAAAAAAAAAAACACCAAATTGATAGGTGGTTTAAATAATAACCTGGGAGATTCCATTCTGTTACAGGCAAGTCTATTCTGTAAGCAGTGATTGGCTGATAATTTCAGTGTGTACATTGACCTCCATAAATATTGCGCACAATATCCACCATTTGTCTTTCAGCCACATATAACAAGTGTTCTTGTTGTTTCTTCTATTCTTTGAAGGCGAGCAAAGCGTAGTATCTGTGCGATCGAAGTTGCGTTGGCGAAAGCAACTTGTTGGGTTTTCGGTACGATTTCGGTAGGCAATCGGTAAGGGAGAGTGACGGCGATCGTCAAAGCCTCCGTCGGCAGGAGGACAATGGCCGAGAAAAGGCCTAAGAGTCCGGTTCCCGCAGTGATTGGGAAAGGGAAGGAATGGCAAGCGCCGAGCACGGAGAAAATGCGCTTGGCCATGACTTCCAAGCAGTTAGAAGAACCTGTGCCCTCTACCTCGGTGTGGGCATCAAAAGAAGGGGAATGGCAGACGCCAATTATGGAGGAAACATAGATTCCTCCTAGCGGAAAAGTAGCGGAGAGACAAGAGTCGCTGGTTCCCTCCACCTCGGCTTGGGTTGGTGGGAATGTTAAGAAAGACGAGCATTATTACGAGGGAGCAAAGGAGAGATTTAAGGACTACATCTCCGAAAACGAACTCCTTTCAGTTCCAGAAAATTTAAGTAACATTAAGCCGAAGATCCTGTCCATGCTAAGGACCCCAAGACTCACAAGTCTGTGGGGGTCAGCAGGGAAGCAATTGAAGAAGCTGTAAAATCGTTGCACATCAAAGCAAAAATGGTAGCCCGGAGGAGCCATGCCATGTGGGACGTCCTGCTTGGCTCAGCGGACGAAGCGAAAGAGCTGGCCGGTGCTACCTTGATCACGAAGAAACTCCGACTAAAAACGGAGTACATGGGTACTCGCAAAACACGTGTAACTCTACATATTACTCTTGACCATGTAGGGGCGTTCTTCGCAAGATATGGCAAGGTAGCGGAGGTCTCTGCAGTTGTTTCTAAAGTGGGATTCCAGACTGGGGATATAATAGTAAACATCACCGTCTCCAGGAAAGAATTCAACGAGATACCGAATATAATTACCTGCAGAGGAAGATCCATCTTTGTGGTGGTTGAGGGAAAGAGGCCATTTTGTTGGGTCTGCGGGGCCTCGGAACACATGGCAAAGGTGTGTCCAACCAAGAATCCGGCCCCAAAGACGCAAACACAAGCAAAAACGCAGCAGACGTCGCAGCCATCTCCGAAGACGACCCCGGAAAAGCAAACTGCAGAAAAAGCAGTAGAAGGAGATGGAGAGTGGAAGAAGGTGGTCAAGAAGGGCTCAAAGGTGAAGGCCCCACAGGAAAAAACACCTTCTCCTCAAAAGTCACCTCCACCACCAAAAGTACCTCCAAAGCAGGATGTCTCACGGGCTCAAACAAAAACGACCCCAACAAAGCAGCAGCAGGGACCAAAATCTCCAGAGAAGATGGACGTGGAGATGCAGCCACCTAGATCAGCATCCCTTAAGAGGAGCAGGGAAGCTGAGGAGGAGGAGAAAACCCAAAAGTGCTGCGCAAAAGTCGCAGCAAAGAGAAGGAAGTGGTACTGAAGACTGTGTCAGCACCGGTGTCTCCAGTAAGGCCTAAGGAGACTTATGCTGAGAAGGCGAGAAGCCTTCCGTCATCCCCGCGAAAGCGTTCCCAGTCCCCGGTCCATAAGCTAACCCCCCTAATTTCGGAGACAACGAAAAAATCCCCTACCCTTTCCACTCCCTCTACTCCTTCAACTCCAACCCCTGGAAAAGGGAAAAAGAAGAAATCTCTCCCACAAGGGGAAGAGATCATGAAAATTGATCAAAAAGAGATCAAAAAGGACTGGACGACACAAAGGAGATCGCTACTCAAGCCATTGCTCAAGTGTACGTCCATCGACGGAAAATCAACGGAAGACCCGGCGAATTTCCCGAAGGCCCCCGGTGTACTCACCTTATTAAGATGCACTGGCGGGAGTCTGAAGGTGTGGGACCATATAAACGCTGCAGAAAAGCAGTACCCAAACATTGTTTTGTGCAGGACTGGAACACCAGAACTGAATAAAATGGCAAAACTGTGTGCTGGGAGGGTCCCAGTTTTGCTCCACCCCTAATTATATAGGGTGGTAAAATTAACGTACCCTACAGACGTCGGCGGGATTGTCCTGGACGGACGGATTACGTCCGATGTTGGTACAGGGTCCCTAGGACAATCCGTCGGGGTCTTGTCTGCTAGGGATTTCTATCCCGTATGCACTTAATTTTTTTGAGTTCTTCTCTTTTCAGATCTAAACAGTGTCTATTAAGATAGCCAGTTTGAATGCGAATGGCTTGAGGGATCGGGGTAAGGCAGCCCGCCTGCTTCGTGACCTCTTGTCGTTCGGCGTGGATGTGGCCGCGATCCAAGAGACTCACTTTGTTTGCGACGTCGATTCTTGTGTGCTGTCTAATGACTTTGTCGTTTATTCAGCATATGGGAACCGGTATGCCAGAGGTGTTTCTTTGCTGGTCAGACGTACCCTGGATGCGAGGGTGGACCTTGCCCATGTCGGTGCCGAGGGCCGGTTGATCGTGGCCGATATTGCAGTGAAAAGCAACTCGTTCCGGTTGATTGCGGTTTATGCGCCCAATGATCAAGGTGAGCGGGTCTCTTTTTTCGGCTGTTGGAGCCCTTCCTGGTGGATTCAACACGACTAATCCTAGTGGGGGACTGGAATGCCATCCTGGACCCCAAATTGGATAAAGGGAGGGGCGCTAGCGGGAGGAGTGGTGATCGTAGCCTGGTTGATCTCATTGACGATTTTGGTCTCGTTGATAGATACCGGGTCGATCATCCGGGCGGGAGCATGTGGACGTGGGCGCGTAGTTGGCCCTCTACCAAGGTAGTCAGCTACCTGGATAGAGTGTTAGTCAGAGAAGCCGACGTAGACTTCTTAGAATGCCCAACGTTCCACTGGTTAGGCTATACGGACCACAAACTTGTTTGTGCCCGTGTAGCTTTAGAATTTAGGGCTAGAATGGCTGGTTATTGGAAGTTCAACCAGTCCTTACTGGACAGGCGGGACTTTCGGTGCCAGCTAATTAACTTAGTGCAGCGGGCGTTAACTGGGGGAGTCATTGGGAATAAGTGGTGGGAGAACCTTAAGAATAGCATTAGGTCTTTCGCCACTCAATATAGCCAGCGGCTCAAACTAGTTAAGGCTAACAAGGCGAAGACACTTAGAGCTAATTACTCCCGGGCGGAGGCTGGTGGGGATCCCCTAGAGATAGCCTTAGCTAAGGAGGCCCTTGAGCGTTCGACTAGCGAGCGTTACTTGGGTCAGGTAATTAGACATAAGTTAAGCAAGATGTCTTCCGAAGCTGTGAACTTGGGCGCGGATCTGCGCAGGGAAGAAATTCGCCAAGGCGGCGATCGCTACATTCGAGAAGTGCGCGACCCGGCGGGACATCTCCTGAGGTCCACTGACGACATGTGCGAGGCGTTTCGGCGGCATTTCGAACACCGGTTTACCAAGGAGCCTGGTCTCCGTGAAGAGGAGTTTCGCAGCTATTTGGCTGACTTTCCCCGGCTTTTGTCGGCTGAAGCGGCTAGTTGCGAGGGAGAGATTACGGAGGACGAAGTCTATGCGGCTTTGAAGAAGGTCGGCAGAGGCAAGTCGCCAGGTTTGGATGGTTTGCCCTATGAATTGTACTTGAGGCTGTCGCACATCTTTGTCCCGATCTTGACTGCTGTGTTCAACAACTGGTTCCGGCAGGGGTCCATCCCCAGCTGGTTCACCAGGGGTGTGGTCACACTGTTGAGAAAAGGCAAGGATGTTGGGAGGGAATTAGATGATTACAGGCCCATAACTCTGCTAAACACAGAGTTAAAGATTTTGGCCAAGATCCTGACGAATCGCTTGCAGCTAGTTGCCGAGTCTCTGTTGGGACCTGAGCAGACTTGTTCTGTGAAGGGCCGAACGATTCAGAGCAACCTGCACTTGATCCGCACGATCCTAGAGGGTGTAAAAGACGACGATGAGGCCGCGCTGATCAATTTGGATCAGTCCAAGGCATTTGATAGGATTGACCATGGCTACCTGGCTGCTGTCCTGCAGGCCGCCGGATTCGCACCCGACTTCTGCCGCTGGATTAGTCTCCTGTATCGCTCCCCCACGGCTGTGGTACAGGTGAACGGGAAGCTGTCGAGCGCTTTTGCGCTGTCTAGGTCGGTCCGACAGGGTTGTCCACTGTCGTCCTTACTTTATGTCTTGGCGTTGGAGCCTCTCCTTCGCCGGCTGAGGGACGGGACGTGCAGGCCGGTCCTACGCGGAATCAAGGTACCTGGTGGCGCTCGAGCCAGGGTTTCTGCGTACGCCGATGACGTAACGACTTTTGTGTCCTCCCGCGGGGACATAAGAGCGGTACAGAAGGCGCTTGAACGGTACGAACAGGTGACAGGGGCCAAAATTAACCGCGACAAGTCTTCCGGCTTGCGGTTAGGTGCCTGGAAGGGTTCTGCCCTCCCGGGGCCCTTCGACTGGACGGACGGACCGGTCAAAATCCTCGGAGTTTGGTTCGGTCCGGACTTACAGTTGAAGAAGAATTGGTCTGAAGTACAGGCAAAGGTCGGCGCGGCGGTCAAGACTTGGCGTCGAAGGAGGTTGTCCTTAAAGGGCTTGGCGGAGGTGTGTTCTACATATCTCTTTCCAAAGATCCTTTACCGGCTGTCTGTACTTCCCCTTTGCGACGAACGTGAGGAGGCGATCGAGCGTTTGCTACTCTCCTTTCTTTGGAGAGGACGCAAACATTACGTCGACAAAGGAGTCTGTTACCAACGTCTGTGCAATGGGGGTCTGGGAATGCCGCACGTGGCGAGCCACAAGCTCGCCTCAAGGCTGGCGTTTCTCAGGCGCGCGTTACAGGAAGATACGTTGCTTACGGGGGTAGTGAGGGACGCGTTCCCTAGCCTCACTATCACTCCCCCGGTCCTGGGGCACTGCCGCAAGCCTCGGGGGCAACCGAAATTCCTGCTCGAATGTGCGGAGGCCCTAAGGGCCATTCCACGGTCTAGTGACCTTTCTCAGCCTAGGAAAGTCTTCTATCGGGGATTAGTGGCGGGCGTCGTGAAGGATCCACTACGCGAATCGCTCGGCATGTCGGAGGATGAGTTTCGCTTGCATTGGTCTTGGGCGCCAGGTTCGGATTATCTCAGCAACCCTGAGTTTACTCTGACTTGGCGATTAGCCCGGAATCGGTTGTCTCTCAATGACGTGCGTTTCGCAATGGGCACGGCAGATTTGCCAGACTGTGAACGTTGCGTACTTGGTTTAAAGGAGACGTCTGAGCACGCCTTCTACCATTGTATGCGCGTTCGCCCGTTGTGGGATCGTGTCGGCGAGTTGACTGCTCGTATCGCGCCGCGTGAGCTCGTGCTCATTGATCGTGCATACGCCTGTGACAATGTGTCGCCCCCGTTCTCTGGAGTGAAGCGGATGGTGTTTCTGACGCTGCTAGCCACGGCTCGAATGGTGATTTGGACGACGCGAAAGCAGGAAGTCTTGCGGGGTGATCGTCTATCACATCAGGATTTGATCCGCTATTTTGAGCATCAGCTCAAAAGGAAGATTAGAACTGATTGGAAACGATTGACGTCGACAGACTTCAGCGAAAGGTGGATAAAAGTGGCGAGCCTGGTTCGCTTGAACGGGGCTAGCCTTGATTTTCTCTTTTAGATCTACCAAGTGCATCGGGGTGGATTCCCCTGGAACCCTCCCCTTGGTTAAGGTAAGTCCCTTTTTTGTGTACCTAGTTAATGTGAGTGATTGTGTTTCCCGGCCTGCTCCCCGGCATTACCTCTTTGGTTATGGGCCAGCTCGAGATTCCCGGTTCCGTGTTATTTTTTTTGTCCCGTTTTATCTCGGCTGGTTCAGCATTTCATCGTCTCCCAGCCAATTTATTTTCTCTGCCCCATTCCCTTGTAGAAAGTGAGCTGCTTGATTTTGTCCTATGGGCAGAATACAGTGGCCTCTTTGTTTTTTAGGGTGGGGTGGGTCCAGCTAACATCATGTTTTATTTGTACTTTTGTTTAAAAACTTTCTGTTGGGGATATTGTCATCTTACCCCCGCCCCTCATGACATTTCATGTTAATATATTTTTATATATTTTTGTATTATATTGTGCATCATTAATTTTTATGCTCATTTGGGTTATTTTTTAGGTCCCTGGAACGCTGTGTGGTATTTTGGTGTATGGCGGTATGTATGTAGATGGATAAGTGCTTATGGTGAAAGAGAAATATTGTAACGTATGTCTGGGTCGTGAATCAGATTAGCTAGGTATAAGATAGTTAGTGGCAGACCAACCCAAGTTTTCTTCTCCCTCCCCTTTTTCGGCCTTGTGCCACAATTGTATATATTATGCAATAAATAGATGTCTTTCAGCCACATATAACAAGTGTTCTTGTTGTTTCTTCTATTCTTTGAAGGCGAGCAAAGCGTAGTATCTGTGCGATCGAAGTTGCGTTGGCGAAAGCAACTTGTTGGGTTTTCGGTACGATTTCGGTAGGCAATCGGTAAGGGAGAGTGACGGCGATCGTCAAAGCCTCCGTCGGCAGGAGGACAATGGCCGAGAAAAGGCCTAAGAGTCCGGTTCCCGCAGTGATTGGGAAAGGGAAGGAATGGCAAGCGCCGAGCACGGAGAAAATGCGCTTGGCCATGACTTCCAAGCAGTTAGAAGAACCTGTGCCCTCTACCTCGGTGTGGGCATCAAAAGAAGGGGAATGGCAGACGCCAATTATGGAGGAAACATAGATTCCTCCTAGCGGAAAAGTAGCGGAGAGACAAGAGTCGCTGGTTCCCTCCACCTCGGCTTGGGTTGGTGGGAATGTTAAGAAAGACGAGCATTATTACGAGGGAGCAAAGGAGAGATTTAAGGACTACATCTCCGAAAACGAACTCCTTTCAGTTCCAGAAAATTTAAGTAACATTAAGCCGAAGATCCTGTCCATGCTAAGGACCCCAAGACTCACAAGTCTGTGGGGGTCAGCAGGGAAGCAATTGAAGAAGCTGTAAAATCGTTGCACATCAAAGCAAAAATGGTAGCCCGGAGGAGCCATGCCATGTGGGACATCCTGCTTGGCTCAGCGGACGAAGCGAAAGAGCTGGCCGGTGCTACCTTGATCACGAAGAAACTCCGACTAAAAACGGAGTACATGGGTACTCGCAAAACACGTGTAACTCTACATATTACTCTTGACCATGTAGGGGCGTTCTTCGCAAGATATGGCAAGGTAGCGGAGGTCTCTGCAGTTGTTTCTAAAGTGGGATTCCAGACTGGGGATATAATAGTAAACATCACCGTCTCCAGGAAAGAATTCAACGAGATACCGAATATAATTACCTGCAGAGGAAGATCCATCTTTGTGGTGGTTGAGGGAAAGAGGCCATTTTGTTGGGTCTGCGGGACCTCGGAACACATGGCGAAGGTGTGTCCAACCAAGAATCCGGCCCCTAAAGACACAAACAACTACACATGCAAAAACGAAGGAATCTACTCAGCAGACGTCGCAGCCATCTCCGAAGACAACTCCGGAAGAACAAACTGCAGAAAAAGCAGTAGACAAAAGAAAGGAAGGAGATGGAGAGTGGAAAAAGGTGGTCAAGAAGGGCTCAAAGGTGAAGGCCCCTCAGGAAAAAAAAATACCTTCTCCTCAAAAGTCACCTCCACCACCAAAAGTACCTCCAAAGCAGGATGTCTCATGGGTTAAAACAAAAAAGACCCCAACAAAGAAGCAGCAGGAACCAAAATCTCCAGAGAAGATGGACGTGGAGATGCAGCCACCTAGATCAGCATCCCTTAAGAGGAGCAGGGAAGCTGAGGAGGAGGGAGAAAACCCAAAAGTGCTGCGCAAAAGTCGCAGCAAAGAGAAGGAAGTGGTACTGAAGACTGTGTCAGCACCGGTGTCTCCAGTAC
>JBBBDQ010000595.1:2327500-2520420 GCA_037127315.1 Ascarosepion bandense | reverse complement strand
TATATATATATATTGTGTGTGTGTGTTTGTGTATGTGTGTGTGTGTGTGTGTGCGTGTGTGTGCATATATAACTCAATATTATACTAATGAAAGATTAATACCGAAACGCGAGAGATTTGTAAAGTTTCGTCTATGGAAGAGGGGTTGTATAGTGGAAAGCAATTAATCTTCAACAAAACCTCGTAGACAATTTTGAATTCCATCTAGAATGGAAAACGAAGTCTGGGCAGCTCCAGCTCAGTTAGGATAACAATATTTCGTTTTCGCTCGGATTTGATTATTGGATAGATAGAACCTACCAGGCGAAATCCTGTTTTTACTGGATCTGTACAAAACCAATCATTTCCCAGCATCTTTAAGGACTGATCATATATACGAGTTCCTTTAAGGTCTGGGATAAACTAGTCTCAATAAGCATTGAAGGCAAGGCGCATCGTTGAGAAATACCCGTTTATTGCTATAGGTGAGAACTGAATACTCCATATGTGATTCACAAAGAAAGAGAATGAAAGAACTTGAAAGAAGAATGACAATTATATATAACATGATAGATCTCTTGTTTGAATGTTGTTCTACTGTAGAGAATTGTATTCACTTGATTTTCTATTATTATTGCTGACAGAGAAAAAACAACATGAACAATAGCAGATGACCCGTCTGAAAACTTCAAAAAGAACATTAGCTTCAAATTATCAGATTTTGTCAATATACGCAAAGACAAGAAATGTATATATTAAATATTAACAATTCTTCCTTTTCTTGTTTCATGTCACTTCAAGAATATCTATTGGCAGCAAACCTCCTGCTTATGGATAGTTAGTAAATTCAGCAGGTATGCAAAAATAGAAAGAGACGTAAGACAAAGATGTGTTTTCTAACCGGATCTATTCAACTTATACAGAGAAAGAATTCTGAGAGAAATAAGACCCTTGATTCGTCATTGGTGGCCACAATCGCAACAATTTAAGATACGCCTATAACACAGTGCTGACAGCATACACGAAAAGAAAAATGCAGGACTTCTTACAGAAGGTAGCAACAGAAAGTGAGAAAAAAGCACTAAGCATAAACTTCAAATAAATTGAATGTATGGTCATCCGCATTAAGAAGACACCAAAATGCCAGCTACAGGTCGGAAAAACTAAAATAAAACAAGTACAGAAATTTAAATACCTTAGAAGAGTGATGACAGAAGATGGAAAGTGCGATGTTGAGATCCAAAGACGCATTGGCATGGACAAGGACACCTTTCAAAAGCTAATCAGAGTACTGAAACTCAGAAAAGTCTTATTGGAAAAAATGAAGCGAGTACTGGATTAATATGTTTTCTGTTCTTCTGTATGGAAGTTAGACGATCTCTTCAAAGATGAAGGAGAGGCTTGAGACAGCAAAAAGGTTTTGAGAGGATGAAAAAAGAACAAAACTCATAAATATAATGAAGAGACATATGATATTTCTAGGATATATAATGAAGAAGGAGGGCCTGGAAAATTTCATATTCACAAACGTACAGATAGACATGGGAAAGCAGCGCGTGACCTACTTGATAGGCCTGAGCAATGGAATGGTAGAGCGGGGTTTAGGAGAGATACCAAGAGGAGGAATGTTGAGAGCGACAAGAGACAGAGCCAAATGGAAGTTCATGATGGTTTACGTCATGAAGCGACACGGCACATGAAGAAGAACTCCCTTCAAGTTGTGGATGATCATGGCTCGCCACAAGTTTCTGTCATTTGTAGCTCATAGTAAAGCATTCATTGTTGTGATTTATTCTAATCTAAGTTCAACCAACAATTTAGTACAATCTTGTTAATTTGGTTATGCCTTGTTTTACATTGTTCCCCTTACCTTCAATATGTGAGTATCAAATTTCTTAAAAGATCTTTCCTCAATATGTTTCCTGGAAATGTCAACTATCTCTTTCTGATTCTAAGCATAAGTGACTTTTTTCTATTTTCCCTAAAACTTCGTAGGTCTCACTTGTTCAGCAATGGTATTCTCAGTATCACATGAATCACATCTCTCTTGCTTTAAGTGCCTTCTTCATCTGTGAAAATATTGTTCAGCATTTACTGCCATATAGAACAACCTATATTGCATAATAGTTCAACTATTTTTACTTTGTTTAAAAGGAAGTTTCCTGTTTCTTTGCTTAGCTTTTAGAGGGAATCCTTCACTATCCCAATGAACTCTTGGATTTTATTGTAGCCTTTTTTGCGTGCTCTTTAAAAAGAAACACGGATATATTTAAATTAAATTTGTCTTAAAGAAATAGATGCGACGCATAAAAATAGAATTATACGATTGAGAAGTAATAATTAATTACTGGTAAGTGCGCAGCTTGCTTGAATTGCTGATAGAGAAATATGTTTAGTCATAAATCAACAGAAGGTCAATAGTTCAGAAGTTATAAAATATAAAATATTCACAAGGATTCACAAATTCTAGATCAGCAGACCAGATCACATCCTTGATAAAACTAAAAAATTTCTCAGGCAGTGGATATCGCCCTCTCGCCACATTACGAAGTGAAATTGATGGAAAGAAAAAACTAAGATAAATATTTTGCAAGAGAATAATATGTTGCTCTTATCATCATTGTCGCTATTTTCATTAAATACTAAAATCGGATAATCGACTTCAGGGTAGGAGATCAGCTCTGGTCAATGTAAGCAAAGGAAAAAAATATGTCCAACAAGAGATGTGCCGACGTATCGGAGAGGTGAACTAAGAGCAAATCGTTTGATAGATACCTGGAACTAATCACACAACTAAACATAAGTAAAGATTGACACGTCCTAATTATACTGCTTCAAAACAGTCTAAAATTTTCTGCATTTATTTATTCTTGAGGTTTAAACAGACGGGAAGTTTGAAATGGTTAGTTCCTAAGCATATCTAAGATGAAGCACAATGCTGAATGTATGAGGTACCCAGTAACAACCCAACTCGCTGCTAAGTACGTAATGATTCTAGTGAGACAAGCTTGCTAGCCATTACACTACGTCATTGTAACAAAGGGATGTTTCGAAAAAAATGAAATGATGTAAAATTAGCGCCTCTTTTCAAATTCATATTCACTGTCAGAGTCATGAAACCCTTTGTGCAAAAATGCCTGCGGACTTAATCTGGATAAAAAGATTTTGACGAATCTTTAAAAATCAAAATAGTTTGAAGAATTATGCTCCGTGTAGAATGTTCTCGAAAAAACAATAATCATCTGCTTGCTTTTGTTGAGCAGCAAAGTAACACCTCTATGGGTTATTTAATGGCATAATCTAAGTATTTTAACCAAATTTTATATTTTCAGGATAGCCGTACACACACACACACACACACACACACACACACACACACACACACACACATATATATATATATATATAATATTTACATGATCTGATGTAGGTGTTTGATTAGCGACATATCGACCCCATTTGTCGAAATTGCTGCTATTTCTTTTTGCAAATAATCTTTTGGTAAATTTTTAATATGAGAATGCATTGCGTGTATTTTTATTATAAAAATGTTTATACTTCATAGTCTTTTGACTCCATTTGGCGGAGCAACTATTTGTCCATAGCTGAATCTCTAACAGCTTCTACAACCCACGGCCAGTGGGGATCTGAGAACAACAACAATTAAAACAATTTCAGTTAATCAGTCATGGAAGAAAATCCCATCTGTGTCAATCAGTTTAAAGAGGAGAATCCCATTTGAGCGAATCAGTCTAAGGTAGAAAATCGCATTTGAGTCAATCAGTTCAGATTGGGGAATCTCATTTGAGTCAACCAGTCCAAGGAGGAGAATCCCATTTGAGTTAATCAGTCTAAGGTAGAAATTCGCATTTGAGTCAATCAGTCCAAGGATATAATTTCATTTGAGTCAATCAGTCCAAAAAAGAGAATCCCAATTAGGCCAATCAGTCCAAGGTGAAGAATTACATTTGTGTCAATCATATTAAGAAGGAAATTTCATTTGAGTCATTCAGTCTATGGAAGAGAACCCCATTTCTGTCAATCAGTCCAACCTGGGGAATACCACTTGAGTTTCCTTTCGCTTGGACATATTTTTGATTCCCCTTTCAAAGGAATTTATATTTGTTTGTTCTATTTTGAAAAGGAATCAAAGCTATTTCATAGTCATTCATATTTTCCAATTTATAAATCTATTTAATGTACCAGTCATCAGAATGTTTTCAAATATTTTTCTCACTCACTTATGCGTGCATACAAACACAGAATTACAAAACATATATAATTCCACACATACATACATGAATGAAAAGTGTGGATTACTCCCCACATAATGATTATATAATTTAAAGTTTCTCTATTTATTTAGGAGTAGAACAAGCAAAACTAGTGCCAGTGTCATAATGGACGGTGAAAGACTCAAGAAAGATTGATAGACTAGAAAGGATATGGAAACGCAACATCAGCTTCCAGACCAAGTTGAAGTTCCACAAATCGCTGGTTGTATCCATCCTTCTTTACGAGTGTGAAAATCAGACACTACGTGTGAGACGGAGAAAAGTTGCTCGTGAACAAATGTTAAAGAAATTGGTGTCTCCTACTGGAAAAAAAACACTGACTTTATACGGAGTAAGGTCAAAGGTTTCGTGGGTTGACATGAACGTCTCTTCGTCACTATTAAGCGTCGGAAGATTGCTTGGTTTGGTCATATCAAACGGCATGACAGCCGCTGCAAGGCCATCAGTCTGTTTCGATCTAAGGGACGATTGAAGCAGTAAGCACACTGATGATGATGATGATGATGATGATGATGATATTTATTTAACTCCATTTTTGTATGTAGAAAATTTCGGTGCTATGTTTCTTCTTTTTTTATTTAATCTTGATTTGTTTTCACAAGAAAATTTTCATTAGACTTCATTATTTGTATGACAAATATGTCATTTAAATTTATACTTATGGTTTCTATCTTGATCAAAATTATTTATTCTTATATCTATGACTTGGGATCAAATACAGAACAAATGTGGATAGGAATCCTATAGAATAAGATAAAGAACAAATAGGAAATGTTTATCAATCGACATATTTCATTTTGATTAAAACCTCATCAGAGAATAAATAAACTCTGTTCATTTAATTTTTAATTTATTTCTTTGATACTGATTGTTTCATCCTGTTTCAAGTGCATTACCTTCCGATATTATAAATGTTTACCATTATTCTTTATCTTATATATATATATAAACACAAAACGCACACACACATGCATATATATATATATATATATATATATATATATATATATATGCATAAAATATATAGATCTTAATCCGACAAGATGATAAAATAAAGAACAAATATGAAACGTGTCTCCATTTAGCATATTTCACTTTTATTAAAGATTCGTCAGAGATTGAGAGAGTAATGAAAAAATCAAAGAGACACGGAATACTTGTATACTGTGATTTTGGGTTCTTATTGGTCATATATGTGTCAAATGTATTAAAGATATAGGTTTTGAACTATGTGTGAAGTATAATTTGGACGGTATAGTGTGTAATAAGTATACAAGTGCGTTTGTGAAGAAACGGTTGTCTGTTTATGTGAATTTTGAACTGTAACGGTCGTTCATGTTGACATAAGAGACAGAATAGTACAATGGCTAGCCGGTTATTTAGTGTAGCCGCCGCCAGGCACCATTTGCTACCAAACTCAATGTAAAAATCAGCAAGTTCCTTTTCTCGCCAAAGTGAGATCTGTATTCTTGACCGGCAGCCTTGTCACCCCTTGGGACAATGTGGTCAGAAAGTATAGTTCCTTATATTTTAGGATAACGTAAAACAATAATATAAGTATAAATGAAAAGTATGAAACAAAACAGTAAAATAAGTAAGTAAAAATATAACAAATAAGCTGTCTTACGGCAACCTTTTCTAAAATATAGGATTTTTGGTCTCTGCGTAAGAACTAGAAACCCCCTTAACAGTCTATTGGATTGAGACCTTCTAAGAGGGCAGATGTAAATTTGTTATCTCCAGTGGCAGCACATTCGTTCGGTACTGTTAGGGAGTAACTCAATTGCCATAGACCACACGAGGTGCCAACGAGTTTTCAAAGCTGCACAAGTACTGTAAAGGAAATAAAAACCTTTTACGATATATACCCGCAGTTTGTCATTTCTCTCACGCACGTTTCATGGGGCAATGGCAATTATACCAAGGAAGATAAAGTTACTCCGTTTCTCCTCGCAGAAATTAAAGAGGCTGAAACGAAAAGGCACGCAGGTTGTTTGTTTGTTACCAGCCAAGGCAATCGCTAAGAGAAGAGATGGATTCATCACTTTCCCAAGGTTATTAGCACGTAAGTGAATGCAATAAACTCGACTGGAACTTGAATGCATCATTCCATTTGCTTTCAAAAATAAATAACAGAAAATATATCAAAACATTACCAAGAAAATTACAACAATAAAAATGATTTGACGAATTTAGGAAAAGAGATGAGACAAAATGAACAATAAGCCAGAAAAGTAGATTTTAAAGCAATTTTTGTAAATGGTGATTTTGCTAAAATATCCAAGGAGAGAAAATGAAGAATATCAGAATATTGGCTATATGTATGAAAGCAACAAAACTTTGAAAAATTTAAGTTGTTCGAAGACTTAAATGAAAACTGATTTATCAAGGGTAATTTTAGTTATGAATGCCAGACTATTTTGTGTAGGTCTAATGGCTAGGGGTAGAGATTGATTTCTTTCTAGAAATAGTCAATAAAGAAGAAGTATGAAAGAGCAGGTTTTCAATGATGCGATAAATATCTTAGCAAAATTTTAGAAATCTAAAATTTTGTAATCATGTTTACTGATTGATTCATTTATTATCTATGGATTCTAAATCATTTACAGGTTTTTTTAAAGCAAGAAATACCTATAGATTTATAATTTTTTGTGGAAAGAGAATATTGAGCTAATCAATAGTTGCTGAGGAAGAAGTTGGTTCATAACTTTCTCAATGGTATTTGCGCGTAAGTCAATATCACGAACACAACTGGAATTGGAACTCTGCTCTCCCTTTAACAATGAATAACTTCATATACAGCAACTTCTAATTCAGTCATTTGAAATATTAATCAAATACAAAAGACATTTGAGATATTAATCTAATAGAAATTATATTCGCGATATTCATCCATTAAAAAAGATATTTGAGAGGTTAATCTAGCAGAACAAATATTTGAGATTTTAATCCAGTAGAAAAAACACTGTGTAATATATTACCTTGAAAGGCGGAAGTATTTGACAGATACATCTGGCCGTAGGTAGGTCAACAAAATTGACAACCGGCTTGAAAGGTGATGACTCATCAAAAATGTGATGGACAGATACGTCCAGTAGTAGATAAAAGTCTACAAAGGACAAGGTTAGTTGACAGATATATCCGACCGTAGATGATGTCAACAAATTGCAACGTGAAAAATCAAGCGACAACCGGCTTGAAAAGCAATGAACAGACGGGTGCGATTAACAGATATATCCGGCCGTTGATAAAGTCACCAAAACGACAACCCGAAAAATCAAAGATGTGCGGTAGTTTTAAGACTATATAAAGTCTAGAATTTTTGGTAGAAGAGACAGAGACTGGTTGACGACTCCCGATGTCTACTTCATATGTGTGATCTCTACGGGTGAAGATATTACTCCAATAGGAAAGAGATTACAGGTATTAATGCAATAGAAAATACGTTTGAGATATTAATCCAATAGAAATGGCATGGGAAATATTAATCTAATAAAAAAGATACTTGAGACCTAATAGAAATGCTTGCATATATCAATCGAATAAAATAATTTTTGGGGTGTTAATTCAAAACAAAATTCTTTTGAGATATTAATCTATTAATCTATTGGAAAAGTTTTTAAAAATATTAATAAAATAGAAAATGCATTTGATATATTGAACCAATAGAAAAGGTATTTGAGATATTAATCCAATTAAAAAGACAGTTGAGATATTAACCAAATAAAAAGACATTTTAGATATTAATCCAGGAGCAAGACATTTGAGATATTAATCTCTTGGAAAAGACATTTGACATCCAATAGAAATGTTTTACAGATGTTAATAAAATCAAGTAGATATTTTAGATATTTATTCAATAGAAAATACTTTTGTGATATTGCTCTGTTAGAAAATACTGTGTTAATATTAATCAAACAAAAACATTTGTGACATTAATCCAATAGAAATGTTTTTCGATGTTAATCCAATAGAAAATAATATTCAATTATAGAAGATCTCCGTTAGCAACTAACTGCTGTAATATTAACGTTAAAATAATAAAATGGCTGGCAAGATTACTGATTGGTAAACTGATGAATGTCATAGAATGTCAAGAAGTACGTGTATGAAAATAAAATAACTAATTCGGGTATATAGGGTATTTTCTATGTGAATTTTTGTGAAAATGGTTATCTTTATTTATACTATTAATATTCAGATATCTTCTCGGGAGCCATAACAGCCGGATCGTTGTGATAACGACAAGTAAGATTAGGGTAAGTGTCTGAATATAAATATTGTAAATATGGAATATTATGTGTTTGTTTAGTAATCTTAGCTAATGGTTACAAATGTGGGGCATTCTGTATGATCCAAACTCACTATTCTTAAATCGGCTTGTTTGCTAAATTTACGATAAATTGCTTATGTAGGATATTATATTAATCAGATATGTTTTCGTTGTCTATATATTTTGGATATATTTATAAGTATACGTTTTTATAGCGTGATAAAATCTTGTCAAGATTTTTAATGCGGATAAGAAAGAATTCATACGATCTAATGCTTATATAAATACGTGCTTAAAAAAGTTACCACCACTTGTTTGTGAACAGGGACTTGTTTTTGCAATAGAATAAATGGGGTAGAAACACATTCATACGCAACAAGCTGCCCGGCCTACGTGGAGAAAACCGTTTACGGATAAACATTTACTATTGACGCCTGTAGTATGTCTATTCATGTCATAATTAAAAGATAATATTATTCAAAGAAATATGCTACTTTAAAACATTTTATTATAAATCCTCAGAGCGGTGAGAAAACACTTTGATACGTACATAGATATATATATATATATATATATATATATATATATATATATATATATATATATATAGAAAACGAAGAGAATAATTGCAATATTCAAAACATTATTTTAAAAACAGTGCTCAATATAAAAATATACCAATGTATATTTATTATTAACTATTACTTTAGAGCATGTGAAAACTACAAACTACTGCAAAATTGTACATTTTGTTTCGACATTGAAAGAATAATGTCTCGTCAGGTAGTTAATAATGATGGTAATAAACATTTTATTGAAAATAAATTTTTAAAAACCACCATTTCCCTTCATTATTCGAATTCTTTTTTTTTTTTTTGAGGTAAAAAATATTAAAAAGGGGGAAGGAAAGAAAAAAAAGACCAGAAAATAAGATGAAAAATCAAGAAAAGGACAAGAAAAAGGAAAGGGAAAGATAGAGAAGAAATAGAAAGTGAAGAGGAAAACAGATCCCTTTCAATCATCGGCTTTGTTAAAAAGAGCTACAATATTGAGTACTATGTTATTGGGTTAACTTGTTGTCACTTCATCATCAGTCTGTGTGAGCATTTACTTAATAAATAATAATTATATTAACAAATGAGGTATTATGAATTATATATTGAGTCTAAAGCAAGCTGCGACTTGACAATTGTACTGTGGATGGTGGTAGATTTTGGAGGGAACATTGTCACTCAATCCCAGCAGTAAATCATGAAAATTATATTTCTCTGTCTCATGAATATTATTTGCAGTGCTAGCCTAAAAATAATGTTTGAATTACGAGACGGAACAATACTGTAGCAATTGCCACTAGTCAGATTTGAGAATACGAGCATAAAAAATATTGGAATTACATTTTTTTAATCATTTCACCCCAAGTAAGGTAGGTCTATCACTAGTGCGCAGGGAGTTAGAATTAGAGAAAAGACTGAGTACAGGGATGTTGAAGAAATGATAAGAGACGGTTGAGATTCCTGGATGCAAATTGACGTTGCATTTAAAATTTTGAAGGTCGTATCTATCAGGGAAGCAATTAAACGGAATAGGCAGGAAGTGTGAGAAAAAAAATATTACAGTAGAAAAGGCAGTTAAAATTAACTATTTCAACAGTAAAAGGGTGGGACCTAGATACCAATCTAGTAGTACGTGTAAATTTATGTTGTCGGGGCACCAGGGAAAAAGTCGCCAGAGAAGTTGCCATAAAAGTGTTTGTAGAAATGACAGAAAGAAGCCTCATCACGTCAGTGAGAGCTGGCTTAATTCGAAATGGCAAGCCAGAAGACGAATTCGATTCTTACTATGTATTCCATACTTTTGGCCTTGTGCCACGTCTGAGTTACGCTTAGAAAATCAACATTTCCAGATAGTTATGAGAAAAGTGACATGTTCTCTATTAAAAAAGCTGAAATGTCATCAACAAATCGTTATGTCACAAAACTTGATTTAGCCAATCACTAACAGCAACTACCTTTAAAATGACGACTCTCCTATCGCTCTCTGTGTCATGTTCTTTTTTCCTTTTCTACGACTCTCTCTCTCTCTCTCTTTCTCTCTATATATATTTTTCTTTCTGTTTTACTGTATATGTTTCTTTCGTTTTCTGTTTCCCTTTCAGTATATGTGATAACAATCTTGACACACACCACGCATAGAGAACACCCTTATTAAAATATAGAAAACAGCATAGTTTTTGCGATTAGTATATACTTAATTCTATAAATCTGTAATTCTGTGCATATTTTTATATTCCTTTGAAAGTCTGATAAAAATAAATAATTTCTTGTTTTACCTTTTTGAAAACTACGAACAAAATATACGCAATTTAAATGTAACAAAAGAACAAGAATAACATATGTGTTAGACATGAATGATAGTAGCCTTGTCATTTTTGTGTTTGTCGACAGCTTGCAGGAACCAGTTCTTATCCGGGTGACAAAAGTGTTTACCTTCCACATTTCGTGTGGGAACATAAAAAATGCTAGAAAAATGAAGAATTAAAATATACAAACAGATCTTTCTTTGATGATATTCTGCAAATTTAAAGCAACAATCATTTTATGGTTATTTCTTTCTTCTGACTTGTAATTTACTTTGCTTGTATGCTATTAAAACTGCATCCTTTGCATATATTATATTGTTAATATTAATAATAATGAACCTTGTTAAGAATTTCATTTTCAGGACTTAAACTGGAGAGTTATAAATAAATAAGTCAAGCGTACAAGACCAGTGCAACGCACTCACTATAGCCACCTTTCTCCTCAGTTGACCACTTACAAGAGGAAACTAAACTTGTTTTTATCAAGATGAAGTGGCTTTCATTACTAATGATCAGGTAGATTTGTATGTTTTAAATAAATTGTAAAATTAAAATATTTAAATAATAAATCATTACTTATTATAGAAATATTGTAGCTTGTGACTCTGAAATGCTTGAAACTTAAAGGAAGGAACCATCATAAAATGTTCATATATATAGGATTTTATTTCAAGTTTTCATGTTCTAAATCCTTGTCCGCTGCAAAATATCGGGACTCCGAAATGATAACAATGAAATTAACTTTTATTGTACAAACTTCTGAAAGCAAAGCTGTTAGACAAAAGAAGCAAACATTTGCGATTATTTGGAAGTAGATTTATTTCATACTAATTTTAACTTTGATATATACAAATAAACAGAATTCATAAATGCGTAATAATCAAATTAGTCACCGGTATATCAAGAACCGACTCTAAAAGTGAAATCTCATTTTCACCTAATCCGAATGACAACGCTTTCTTCTACACAATTAGAAAGATATATATACTTTGTATCTTTACCTAAAATTAAAACTATGCCTAGATATTGAATAACTAGTTAAAAACTGCAAAAAGCAAAGTATGAGCTTAGCGGTTATGCTTAAGGGACGCTTTGGCATAAAAATCAAACATGATCCGATTAAAGGTTCAAAATTATAATATATAATCACTTATAATAAATAACGACTTCACTGTCTGAATTTCTGAGAGGAGAAGTTATCATTATTTACAGTATTAGTATTATGACTATTTTCCCCATCATTGTTATTATTATCACAACGATTTGGTTGATGTACTCTCCAGAATTTATTGAGTATATATTAATCCGAGTAATCTATAGGCAACTCCAAACTGAGCCTATTATTTAATCTACAAGGTTAGGCTGTTTTCGGTCCACTGCGCATGTCTAGAGATATCTCGTCTATTTCTTATTTTGAAAGAAAAAATAGAGACAAGCCAAGAATTTTTTTCGGTCAGTTCTATCCAGGCAAGGCAATAAAGCCAATAAGACGCAATGGATAACTGAAATTTAATTAATATTTGAAAAAATAAAAAAGAACAGTATGAAGGAAATACAAAAAAGAACAGGAATTAAGAAGATGGAAGCAATCGATTTAAATTGCATTTTCATTTTTGAATATCAAAGTTGATGGCAAGCAAAAAGCTGGAAGAGAGTTCTACAAGCGAGAAGTGCAATAGAAACAATTTTAGCATATAATACAGTTACACAAAACATTTTTATGTGTAAAATCATGAGTCCTAATCACCAAGCTAGTACTGTGCTACAATGCAATATAACAGTTTTTTTGTATAATCATGTTTGCTAATAAAGAAACGAACTGTAGCCCAGAATATAGCAAAGTATAAATAATTCCTGCGAATCTGCGATGTTTGCCACGACATTCACAAAATTCTGAATTAAGTTAAACCTTAAACGTTCAGCCATCTGACTGACTTAACGGTGTACCTCAATGAAACTCAACATATGGTTTAGTAGTTTTTAAAAAACTGGTTAAATAAATCAAATAAAATTTAAAATGTACTTTTTTGGCAATGTTGTTCCCTTTCAGCTTTTGTCAAAAGGCATATTTTTTCCTAAAATACATCTATTTGATGCTTAAGTACACATCATCAGCCGAGGTTCATTAGGGTTTTCGGGTCTTTCAACATCTTACACTCTCTCCACAGTAACCCAGCCGATATTGATCATGTATCGACTTGTGTAATTCCTGTCAGCTACAACGTTTCCATCTTCTAAACGCACAACATACGACTTTCTTGGCAACTTATTGTGCAATCACGGATAGCTTCCGGTTCACCAGTAGTGTATGCTCTTCCACAAAAAATGGAAGGAAACCCAGTCACAATTTTCCTTCAATCTATTATCATGAACGTGGCAGCGTGCTAGGCGTGAAATGGCAAGTGAAGATTTAATTTCACCTCCACCCAAGTCACATACATACTCGCGCACACATAGACATGCACACAAACATCACATTCTGCTTACACTTATCCCCATTTTCATTCATGTTAATAATCAGGCAATGTTTTAAAAAATACCGTAACCCTGGCAGAGGGCAAACAAGTGCTAGATCCTCGTCAAGAATCGCTCGTAGGCAACAATGGTTCGAGGTACCCTAATTCTGTCCCCTAGTCAAACCTCCATTGTTGGATGTAGTTTTAGGTCATACCCAGGACCACCCTAAAAAAAAAAATAAAAAATAAAATTAAATAAATAAAAGAATATATAAATAGATAAAAAAAATCTGTATATGTGCACCGCGTTTTCCTTTCAATTCCTTGCTGACTGCCACTCACTTGATCTTTTCAGCCATCGCAAAGCCACTTCCCCTGCCAATGTTACCGAGCGAATAGCTTTGTTTTTGCCAAACATTTTACACCTAATTTGGCAACATCTTACATAGAAACCCGCTAGCAAAGCCTCTCCAACTGATTTCACTCGGTTCGCACTAGGCCCGCCAACCGCGTCTTCTACATTCCTCTAAAAAAAATTTCAAGCTTCCTTTCGTGGGTTTCGCCCATATTTTCTTCCCATGGAACAGTGAACTCTAACATGATGACTAGTTTGGTGTTTTCCGAATAAATAACCATGTCTGGACGAAGCTTAGTTTGTATTATTTCCACTGGAAACTTAAGCTGCTTGCTTACATTAACTTTCAATTGCCAGTCCTGGGTAGAGCTGAGGAGGGATGTTTACTTCTGTGTTGTCTTTACTTTTTTCCCGGCTTTGACAAAAATCATTAACGTGGAAGAAGAGCTTACATTTTTTATTCATTTATCTACAGGAAAATACTTGTAAGCAATATTTACATTATATACATTTTGCACAATAACCTCACTTTTGTTCTTATCACGACGTTTCAGCTGTTGAACTCTCCGGCCTTCTTCTGCTTTATATCGATACGTATAATATTCGGAGAATTTCCAACAAAACACTACTTTCATTTACAGATATAGATTTTTATTCGTCCATTATCCATATCTAAGTATAACTTATTTTATTCTGCCAAGTTATTTCTCTCTCTTTTTCCATTGAGTCCGTTCTTCTCAGCCCAGGCCAAGAAACAAATAAGCAGAACTAAAACAAACTAGACCAGATATCTATAAACAGGGGCAGTGAAATAAAAACAGTTTAACCAGTAAATTAAATAAATGGCTAAGTTGGAAATTTACGGATCGTCAGATAGTTGACGAATGTAAAAGGAACAATGAGTAAAACGTTGTGATTATAAAATAAAAGAAGATAACGACATTAGTCCAAATGTAAATATTGTAATGGTAACTCTACGTTCCAGAAATTCAGGCATGATTTATTTATTATTTCTTGTCTCTATTTGTGTTTGTGACAAGCGATATCATTTGCCTATAAAAGATATTGTATGTTATGTTGACACTTATCGAGACTTCAAATAAAAGGTAAGGAAGGAAACCTCCATCAATACTGGAAAGATCAATAACAGCTACTTAATATGAGAAATCTATTTTAATGAAAAATTGTTTTAAGAGAAAGATTCTGTATAATTCACCATGCAGCAGTATATCTGGACGGTCAATGAAGACCGTTTCTTCATAAGGAAACTGCTAATATAACAATTACTATTACTGTTAAATTCATCTATTAATCTTTATTTAATTGGCAGCTTTTATCACAGTCAGGAAAATCATAGGTAGCAGATGTAATCTACTTCTTCCACATACCGAAGAATAGCGATTGTCATGGAAGAAAAAAGTTTAATTGATGTTTCATGATTCCATAGATTTCAAGATATTGGATACAAGTTAAGGTAAGTAGGTCAATAATATTTGTTTCTATCATTGATGCATGATTCTAATAATAACTGCGTGTCTATTCTCATATAAATTCTTCCTAATTGGTTATTCGTGGAATTTGTTCTTTCGTTGCATGTCGATGATGCCACTGGAAATGATAGAGGCTGTACATAAACACGCGCTTGCGAAGTAAAAGATAGTATCAAAAGACTGGGTTGCATCGAACAAAGCACCTGGAAAAAGAAAAAATATATTAGGAAATATGTCCCTCTGTCACTTCAAACCAAAATTAATTACTTTCTATAGTATAAACATGTTTAATCAATCAATAAAGTTTAGTCATTTTTGTTTGTAAATAATTAACATTTACTTTACCGCATAAGTTATTTACCATTGGTTTCACTAAATTTTTTTACTTTTCATTGACTTACTTAAATCCTTTCAAAATGTGTCAACTTTGTAGCCGAAAAACTGTACAACGCGTTTTGTAGTCTTTCAATAAACTGAATTCCGTTTAAGTTTGAATAAATGCTAATGTGCATGTGCAATGTATTCATAATTACTAGCATAACTAACTTGATGCCAGTGATTTACAATGTTGGATTTGTATGTTTCAAATATTATCTCTTTGACATTTTTACTTTGTTTATTCTCATCATTTGACATCATTTACTCTATTCGAATTTGAGGAGTCATTCAGTCAACCTCAATCACACAATTCCTTAAACCACTTTACTTTTGATCTTTTACAAAACTTTGTCCATAAACTATAAAGTGTTTTACCCTCAATCACATTAACTGTAATAATATAAAATGCGTACATTTAAGAATTCTAAATAAAGCAGAAAATGTTAATCATTTTGAATATTTAACTTTTTAATTCACAAACAAAAGTATACATTTCTTTCATATTTCTAAAGACAAGCAGGCAGAGCGAATATAAAAAAGCGAAATTTAAAGTTCTTTAAAAATATATTCGATGCTCCCGATGACACCTAACTACAACTAAGAACCAATTTTTTCAGAAGAATTTAAAAAGCAACATTTGATCAATGTTGAAATTAATAAATCAGTAAACAGTATTAAGGGAGGAAACGAGAAATTATCTATCTATCTATCTATCTATCTATTTTACACCAACCCACACATCCATTGATCTATAGATAGATAGATACTTTCGAATATCAAATAATAGGACAAGTGAAATTATTTGAAAATTGAATTGCCAAACATATCAATAATAGTAATAATAAAAATCGAGAGAATTCAGTTACCATGAAGAAATAGTTATTGATTAAGTTTGTAGTTAGTGTTCTTCCTTTTATATCATCGTATATGACTGATCGATATGTTTTAATATACTCTATATTAGACTGATTCGGTGATTGAATAAAATTACATTTTACAATTTATTATACTGAGGCTGTTAAATCAAATAATAATCGAACGTGATACACGACTTACATTTTAAATAAAACTATTAAAAGAAAATAGTTATTTCTATTTCAGTTCATTTTTTCTTCAATAATATTTCTTCATTTTTGGTTTAATACGAGGGTCATTCAATAAATAAGGTGAATCTTTCAGTATAAGGAATTTAAATACAGATAGAAGCTTACTTTTATTTTAACTTTTTTCCTTTACTTCTTTTTCAAAAGGACTTTTTTTTCTTGCAGATTGAAAAAAAAAACTTTGAAAGTTTTGGAGATTAACAAAGATGGCCGACCAAGAAGCATGCTCCAGGATTGAACAGAGGTCAGTTATCAAGTTTTTGGTTGCTGAAGGGTGCAAACCAGTTGGAATTAATAGGAGAATGTCAACTGTATATGGTGCCACATGTTTCAGCCAAAACATGTCTACAAGGGTGCTAAATTGTTTTAAAAGGGACGGAGCAGTGTTGAGGATGAAGATAGGCCTGGGAGGCCTACAGAAGTGAAGTCTCCTGAGGTGATCGAATCAGATAATGACCTCATTCAGTCTGACAGAAGGGTGACAGTGAATGACATTGCAAGGACTTTGGGCCTATCTGTTATGACAGTACATAAAATTGTCCATGATGACCTTGCCTGCTCGAAGACAACGCAAGGCCTCACACAGCAGCCCAAACGGTGCAGACCATCAGCGATCTTGGCTGGGAACTGCACCTTCATCCCCCTTACAGCCCAGACCTTGCCCCTTCAGACTTTTACCTGTTTGGTCCCTTGAAAGCGTTCACGAGAGGTACGAAGTTTGAAAGTGACGATGAAGCCAAAAGTGCTGCGAGACATCAGTCCAAAGATTTTTACGCTGAGGGAATACGGAAGCTTATGCACAGATGGCAAATGTGTGTGACCCTGCTGGGAGATAACGTTGAAAAAAAGTAAGCTTCTATCTGTATTAGAAGTCCTTAAACCGAAAAATTCACCTTATTTATTGAATGAGCCTCGTAATTTAAAAAACGAAATCTTTAAAATACTTATAAATTAGCTTTTATATTTTGACTGTAGATCTTTAAAATTAATTTGTTAATTTCTGTTAAAATGTGGTATTTTTAATAACATTATGGGAGGAAATATTTTAAAAAATATTTTAAAATGCTCTACTTCAGGATGAATCTTATGTTATGATAATTATATATATATACCCACACACACACAAACACACAAACACATATATATATATATATATATATATATATATATGTGTGTGTGTGTGTGTGTGTGTGTGTGTGTGTGTGTGTGTGTGGATTGGAATCTGTCAAGATGAAAAAATAAAAAACAAATAGGAAATCTATCTCAATGTATATAAAGGTACCAGAACGATTTTCGTCGCGACAAACGGAAACTCTAAATCAAGTTCCGATTTCGTCCTTGAGTTCACGCTTTACTATTTACTATGGAAATGCTAGGAATTTATTTCTTTTACTTTGACTTGCAGTTTAATGAATATCGCTTTCTGGCAATAGTATAGAAATAGTAAAAAAAAGCCTCTTAATTCAAAACCGTAAAAAGGACAAGGGGAAAGCACTTCAATAACTTTTCCTAGCTTAAAGATGGCAATTCACATCTTGAAGATATTAAAGAACAGGAAACTGTGGATAGATATGATCAGCTACCTTCCGATATGATATAACATGAATAAATGGTGTCGCATACCTGTAATCGGATAGATAATGTAAGCTATGCCAATCAAAAGACACAAGGGAGAATAGCCTTTGGTCAGATTTTTCACTCCCAAAATGGTAGCCACAAATACAACACGAAGGGCAGAGCTAAATCCTACAAAACAAATATGAGAAATTACAATTATTTTTTCAAATTGTTGTTGTCCTATTTTTTCTTTAGTCACAACGTTTTGACAGTTGAATTCTGAACCATTCGCCAATTTTCCTGAAAATTTCGAACTGAAGACGTCATTCAAGCCACTGAGATAAGAATTGATTTCATAACCATCAGGTAATTAATATTGTTAGTTATTACTTCGCTTTTCCTTTAATGTAATTCATATAATCGACCAACTTGTGGAACAATGGCCTGGTAGACGTAAGCAATGAAGAACAAACAGCAGCTATAGAATCACCGAGAAGGTTTTCTCTATTCTAAAGTCCTTCCTAACAGGTAGATCCCTGAATATGGTTATTAACGGCCAGTTCTCCGAGGACCACGCAGTCAACGCAGGCGTCCCCCCGGGATCACTTCTCGGATTCACCATTTTCTGATTTACGTACATGAACTACCAAAGAATATACTCCGATCATTTGTAATTATCTACGCCGATCATTCGACAGTATACAGGCGCACCTCTAAAACTCTTGACAATCAGTGATTGGTAACTGAGCCTTCTTCCGATCAAGCACAAACTACTCAGTGAAGAAAACACTGGCCGGTTATATTAAACTGGTGTCAAAAACACCATGAAAATATAAAAATAGATTTTATAGTAAAACTATCACCAATACACTTTTGGAAAATATATTTTTGTATTGTAACAAAAATACTCTTTACAGAAATATATCAGTGAAACCAGATCTATAAATAGATGTCTTAAAACGAAAAATATACATCTTTTTCATATGAACATATCGTTAGAATATTGTCGGCATTAAATAATTCGTTGATATTTATATGCCGTAAAACCTAATAAACTAAATAAACCGAATTCAAATGGTCGGCTCCATGAAGTGCTTGAATAAGTACCTGACTGTTTATGCTATCCTTTTCCGTTATAAGAGCAAAATCAGGTCGAAAATGGAGCACTGTTTTCTAATTTTCACTTTCCAAGCTTGCTAGAGTTCAAAAGCCTCTCTGAGTACTTGTTAGAGAAAAATCATTTTCCACCATCCAACCTGTTTCTTATATGCGGGATGGGGCGCACCTTTCACTGATTTATTGCTACTTCTAAGAAGTGTGCTCGGGCGAACTACATTCCTTGGTTCCGCCAGACCTAATATTCACGACTGGGATCCCTCATGTCACTTACATGGTAGAAAACAACCTACATTTCCTCCATATTTAATCGACGAAAAGCAAGTTCCACTGGAACAACTTCTTTCTGTGAACCATTGCTCCGTGGAAAAACCGCCCCAGATGATGCTTTCCCGATCACTGCAATTTTAATCTGTTCAAGTTTAGAATTAACCGTTATCTCCTTCATCCAGATAAATTTACCCTAAACGTAATCATCCACCACGGGTTGTCCCGAGGACTTGTACAAGCTGAACCTAACTGAAAAAAGTTATATACTAATCGGGAGTTCAGTAATTTTCCTTCAATAAAAGATATAAGACTGGCATCACAAATAAAAAAAATATTGAAAAACATTAAATAATACAATATATAATCTCACACGCAGATATCCGTAATATTTTCACCGAGTGGATAGTAAACAAAGTTCCATTTACAAATTCTGAAATGTTTTTAAAATACAGTAGAGCATGAAGAAGTTAAAAGGTATCACAGTTAAAAAAAACTTTGACTAACAAACAATATAAAAAATATCTACCGTATTCAGCTTGTTAATAAATACGTACTTTAATCATTGTAATTGCTTGCCTGTCCCCTGACCACAAATTTAACTTTTCCCCTGTTTACAAATTATTGGTATAGTAGTAGCAGACAGTCATTTTTAAAATGTTCTCCAAGCCTCATTCTTGGGTACATTGAAGGTACATATATTTGTTAGAAGAAAGAAAGAAAGAAAGAAAGAATGAATGAATGAATGAATGAATGAATGGATAACGTTTAAATCCTGCTTCATTGAAATGGTATATTGATATGAAATATGCCAACTCGAACTGATTAGTTTCAGTAATAAGAAAGAGTAAAACAATGGAATTTTCTTACATTCCGTGAACATGACTAAAGAAAAAATATACCAGATAAACATCTTTGAAAAATTATTATAATTCGATATGCAGCATTGAATCTATAAGTATTTAATTAAAGCTTACACTCTATCGACTTTGAAATTTAAAGACATGTCAACTATAACAGTGTAATTTTATGGATTCAGCTACATTGAATAAGTCAGGGATAATAAATATATTTATTTTGAAATTAAATGATTTGAATAAAAATTATAAAAGTTAAAATTTAGTATCACTAAAATAACACTATTCAGAAATTACGCTGTGTTCTAAATCGATATCTATTGTCTTGTATTTTTTTTTTCCTCACTTTAACTCTGATTCAGGCTATAATTCCAATTCCGTCTAAAATACCGATTTAGGTCGAAAGTCTGTTTTGAGCTGAAATTCCGATTCAAACTAAAAATTGAGTTCTTTAAATAACAACCTCCGTCGAACTTCAGTTGAGTTCAGTTATTCAAATCACAAACTCTGCAAAACTTCAAAACCTCACGTCAGGCGTTTTCATTGGACATTTTCGGAAACTAAAATTACATTCAAACAAATATTACGTAATTTGGATAATATGTAAATAGTAAATACTTACCATTGCAAATGGCGAAGAGGGAAACACACAGGAGGAATAAAGAGAATGTATAGCAGAATACAAAGGCTACAGTAATGACTGCCATGCCAATCAATGAAAACATCAGGAGGTAACTTGTCGGTATGTGAATCAGGTCAGCGAGAATCCCAACAACAATTTGACTAAACGCAAACAGTGCACCGTAGATGGACATTATCAAGGCTCCTTGTTCGCGATTTAGCCCAACACTCACGGCTTTTGCAGGGAGATACATCAAAACAATTTCGCCTACTGGCAACAGAATTACAAATAAAACAAGAAGGCAATATTAGAACATTTATAAAAAACGTGTTTTTACAATTTATGTTCTTCTGTCCACTTTATAAGGAGAATATATAACGTTTTGCAATATATCTTATTCACATAGAAAATTGTTTTCTAGAAACAGCATGCATTTAAAACATTTTGATTTGTATATCTTATTCAGGGATTTCACCAATGTTAACGAACAGCGTATTTTAAATCTTAAATGTATGCTTATGTTTCATGATTTGGTTTAAATTGTCCTTTATATAACATTTTATATATACAAAAATAATGAAAAAAATACAATCTATCAATTTATTTACAACTGAATAATAATAAAAAGAGCTCTTTCTGCCCATTGTGGTCCGTCAATCAGTAAGTAATCTTCGATCAATAAAAAAAGTTGAATACTGATTTTATTAACAAAGTTAACAATAAATATAATATTGCAAAATACCACTATATATAGCTGTAAAATTAAGTAAATATATTTACATGGCCAGAAAATTCATTTTCAATGAAAATAATTTCAAAATATGAAGTGTTGTAGTAAAAATTTAGAATGACGAAATTGACATAAATGTATTAATATAACTATAAAATGAGAAATTAGTGTAACTAACCTGCCCAAAAAAAGTAAACGGTTAGAAGCAGTTGCATGCCTGAATTCTTCATAACATCTGGATCAAATATGGATAAGCGGAGATAATTGCATTTGTTGGTTATTTTGCTCGTCAGATTTCTCAGAGGAACGTTCAACGAATGTCCGCTGGGTTCAGAATCTCCAGAATTGTTTGTCTGGAAATTAAATTGATTTTATTTCATAAGATTTGTCTTGATTAGTATTATAATTTATATTATAATACCAATATGATCTCTGAATTATCTTTAAAGTCTTCAGTAAATTTCGATATCTAAACACATAAAGAAGAACGGACACACACAAATACACATCATTCGAGACGTAACAGTTCAGTACACTTTCCTTTGTTTTAACGAAATTTTCTGTTTCTTCATATTTGCTTAACTCTTGGGAAGCACCTTTCAGTATCACAATGCGCTTTCGGATTTCAGTGTCCTAATTTCAGTAATCTTTTAAAACACAAGATATTTCAGTTGTACTTGTTTGATGTTTGTATGTCCAATATTTAATTTGCATGTTCAGCTGATCTTTTTGATAACATCCATGCCTTCTGTCTTCAAATGAATGTTTAGATCTTTCTTCTCGTTTTCATTGCGATCTGTAGAAGTTCTTTTAGTTTACTTTCTGTGTCTTCTTTCAACACTATGTCATCCGTATATTTTTATGTTGCTTAGATTGTGGCCGCCAATAAAGAATCATGGTAGGACTTACACTTTCTTCTGAATCTCTCACTGTATAGGCTGAAGAAGTCGGGAGAGTTAGGTGAATGGATGGCAGTACATAGTAAAATTGCGATGGAAAAAGCTACTGTGAGCACCAAAGTAAGGTTGTTGTGGAGATCCATGATCCCTCACGACACCCAATAATATTACTTTTATACACACACACACATATATATATATATGCGCGCGCGTGTGTTTTTGTGAAAAGTATATGTATATAATTATAAACATCAATATATATATGCAATTTGTTATATATATTATATTATTTATATATTATATATGCGCGGTACTTATTTGAAAGCGCTCAATATCAGTGATATAGCTTACATGTTCATATAAATAGGTGTGAGTTTGTAACCCTGGGTTTCACGCTCTTGCGATCGTCATACAAACTGATTAATTTTTTTTTAATTGGCTATATGTAGGGCTGCGTATATTGGTGTATTTTTGTGGAAGTGGGAGGAAAATTTGTCGTCATGACAGACGCAGACACATATACACATTTATACACCCATTGACGTGCGCAAAGACACACACACACGCGCGCGCGCGCGCGTCCGCTTACCGGGGCTTACACAAACATATACGTGAATATCCAAACAGAACTTGTCATGTACGTAAAATCCAAAGGAAGATATTAATATAAATATTAAAACTGATCCAGCCAAAGAGCTAAATGCAAATAAAATTATTTTTTACGGTGCCAAATATGTATATTTAGCAAATAAAACTTCCAAAAATACATGTGTTGGATGATCATTTCTGCGAAATACATTCGCTTCGTTATATATATAACCACAATGCCCCTGAAAATGGCTACAGAAGGGACTATAGACTACGGACATATTTTACATTCCCTTAAATGTTTCCGTTTAGTGTAAGAGTTAAGAAAATCTCTATAAAAAATTAATCGAACTCTCCTTGTCCGTCATATTCAACGAAACATGATTCACAGAAAAGCTGCTACACACACACACACACCTATATATATATATATATATATATATATATATATATATATATATATTATTATATATTATTATTGCTTTAAGTGTTGATTTTTGTGGATGCTCATATTTGGGTAGACGATGTTTATTAGACAGTATATTTAATTATTTTCATCTACCGGCCAGAAATAAACTTCTCTTCAAATATGATTATCCACTAAAATTAACGTTTAAAATGTTAAATCTGTCGGATTAATAATTAAAAATCTCATTACTTTTTAAATATTGGGTATATATATATATATATATATATATATATATATAGCTTGAAGCGAATGAAGACTGCAGTCACAAATATACTAAAGAAGTTTTATAAAATCGTTATCCCTATTTGAATATAATGATAAATTTATACATTCTTTTTCTATTACATATTTGTTTTGATTTTAATTTAACACTAGTTCACTCGAAATGATCTGAGAAAGTTTGTAGTATATCGTGGTAAATCAGACCTCCATATTGAAAATTACGAAAGTAATATAATTTCATTTTTATGTAATTACTTTGATATGTCAAATTTTCTGTTAATATTCATAAAGAAATATCTTGGTAAGAAGTGAATGAAACGAAAGAAAAATTATATTTACATCTGTTTCTTCTTTATTTTCGGTCATCTTTTCTTCTGCTTCGAAACCTAAATTTGTTTCTGTTTGAAGTCTTTTCAAAGATGTCAATGTTATTTCTGAAATGGAAAGCTTTGCATCTAATTCACGGGAAACATTTTTTTTTGTAGGTGAAATAATCAATACGGCATTCATATATTCAGATATATTCAATGCAGTATTCAATACAGCATTCAGATATTCAGATATTCTGTTCCATTTAATTTTAACATTTTCCTTCAAAATCCCTTAGATTGTCGCAATTACTTTACTGCATGTAATCTCGGACAAAATTCAGAATTTAAAACGCGGAGACATACCAACGCGAGATGACCAGCATTAATAAAGCTCATTAGGATAAAATCTATTTTGCAAGCATAACATCAGTTTCTAAAAGCACAGACAGCAAAATCGCAGACAACAATCAAATATCTAAAGAAATCTATCTACCGTGCATAAGCAATATATCGGAAAAGATTAAAGGAATTTAAAATCTATAAAGCATCAGATATTACTTACAAACCAAACCCTGTTCGAAATAAGACATGATAAAAAATTAACAAGAAATAAATGGAAGAGACTTTGACCTGAAAGTAAGATTAATTAAAAACAAGTAAACACAACAAAAAGCAGTCAAAAACAATTAACCATCTGTAGAACCATTCATATACCAACATATTAAATTATACCAAGTTCCATATAAATAAGAAAAGACGGGACACCAACAGCAAATTGAAATTAAGCCCTGACGTGGAATACATTATGACGGTTACTTCACGAAGCTTCGAAATCGGCTTCAGCATGATTCTGCTCCGTTAAGCGACAAACTTATTCTAATTAATCATATATTATTATTATTATTATTATTATTATTATTATTATTATTAAAAAGGACAAGAGGAAAACTATACTTAGCAAAGTAGTTATGTTCTCTAAGGACTTTATCGAAGCAGCGTAGAATTTATTATGGTGCATATGTTTATATATTTAAAGGTGAGGATGATATTGGTTTGTCAAGGTTTGTAAATTTGCGAACGTTCGTGAATCTTCATCAGGTAAGGTCAGTCATAGAATGAGTAAGACACAATGTGTCTGAATTCAAATTCTGGAAAATGTCAAGTGAGCAGGTAATATTCAATATTTTTAGGAAACATTGTGTTTTTCCTTTTGTCTCTTTTTTATTTATTTTTATCTCTTCAACAGATACACTCCACCTGAGAAAATATGTAGATAGTTGATCTTGCAGTGGTAGCTCAACTCTAGTCACCTTCTCACCGATGTAATGTGGCTTCCCTCTGTCTCCTCTACGAATACTTTCACAGCTTCTGCTCCGATGAGCTTGGCTCCACAGTACCCACTCTGCATGAATTTACTCGAGCTACTAGACTAGCGACTAGGTACAACCCTTTTACAGCAAAACCGACCAAATGTAACTGCAACTTCTACTCCACCAGCTTCTTTTCTCGTATATAGAATTCCCTTCCATATACTTGCTTCCCTGGCAGCTACAATCTCCAAGAATTTAAATGCAATGTCAATTGCCATCTCTTATCTCTTTGACTCGCATCCTTTCACTGTCAATCTTTGTAAAATGTTCTTCTTCCTTTCCATTCTACTCTTATACTGCTCTTTTCACACCAGTGTTCTCATCCTTCTCTTATCCATTCTCTGACACCCCTTATAACTTGTTCGTCTTTCTCATCATTTACCTCTTATGTAAACCCGTGCGCACCAGTGGCAGTACTGCCTTACTTGGGGTGAAATGATTATATATATATAGTGTAGAAATTGTTCGTGAGGATTATTTTCATAAAGATTCAGCTAATTATTTAATGTGAAAATAGAAATTCAATGAATAAAAGTAATTAGGATTCCAACTTGAGGCTTTCTGCAAAAGACATCTATCCTTTACTACTATTGTTAAATGCATGGTTGTAGTAGATAGTTTATGTTGTGTTCGTAGGAATGTGGTTGTGGTTCTTCTATGTTTGGGTGCCTTTTAAAATTTGAATACTTTCGCACAATACAACTTTGAACACAAACACAGGTCAATGTCTTAATAACGAACACCTTGAAAATTGACAATAAAGTCTTCGAAAGCTAAAGATAATAAACATTACATAAAGTTTCTACCCTTTTTAACAATCCTCTTCAGAAATGAAAAATTATAAAAACATAAGAAAAACTTAATTATAAGTTTTTTTCTTGTCAATCATATTCAGAGGATGTGCATTGTGGTAAGTGGATATCGGCTCGGAACGAGAAATCGGGGAGCCGACTTGAATTCCTTGCAATCACTTACGCGCAAATACCTTTGGGAAAGGTATTAATCCATCTCTTTCCTCTAGTTATCGGTTAAATAACAGGATAGATTGCATTCTATAGCTTTGGCTGGCAACCAGTCTACTGTAGAAAGTAATTACTGCGGAATAATCATCTGCCCAGTCAGTCATGTCTCTTTCGAGACATGATCGCTCAAGCGTGTATCACGTATGGCACATAACTGATTGATCAAATTCAATGAAACTTGGGTAAAAGAAAGGTTGCAACTTTTTCCTAGCGCCTCTACTTCATTAGCGTGCTACTAGATTAGCAACTAAGTCTCACAGTTTTACTGTTTCGCCACTTCTATTCTAAAAGTTTCTTTTCTTGCACTTCCAACCTGTAAACCTCCCTTCAGATTTATTGATTTCCAGCTACCTATAATCTTCAAAAATTTAAATGCTACCGTCTTTTTTTTTTTTTTTAACCCTGTTGCTTTTTTGTTCTTTGCTTGTCCTTGACGATTGATCTGTGTGTATTTAGACGAATGATTTTTAATTCCATTTGACGCTTTCTTCCTCTGTCGCCCCACAATTCCTTTCCTCTGGATAAATGTAAACAATTCATTTTTGTAAAACATTTTAGTCTGAGGAGCGGATTTCTAAAATTTCCGCAAAATAAACTATTACCAATGGATTTATAAAGGCATCCAATTTATTTTCATTCACTCATATATATATATATATATATATATATATATATATATATATAACTGTAGTGTATCTTGTAAGATACATTCATGTGTCATTACCAAAACAATGATCGATACAGTTTTCACCGAAATTCCGAAGATTATATATTTTAACAGATTAGGATTTAACAAATAACGTTCGCTGACAACTTGTTGACTTAATTCAAAATGGTATTTTAGAAATGCCCTTACCTTCTGTCTTCTTATTCTTCCTGTTGAAGCTTTTAAGAGGTTGGCATAAGGCGCCGTAGACAATAAAGTTTAAAAGCAATCCACTTATTAATAAAAATGTTCCCCTCGTACCATAAAAGGAAATGCTTCGCTCTATCAAGTAATTAAGGGCAAAAGCCCCACCCCCAGCTCCACTGCTAGCAATTCCCACTGCCAAAGTTCGTTTCTTCTTAAAATAAGATCCAACAATCGTGTTGCCGGCAAAATAGGACATTCCAACGAAAGCGCCTGAAAGAAAGATTAATAAACGTAATGAAGTTAGGAATAAGCTTATAAGTTCGTGGAAATTGATTAATTAAGCATTTATGAAAGTTTTGTTATCACCTTCCGTTTATTCGAAAACTATATTGACAAGATGACTATAGTCAGGAAAGTAAATCTTAAGAAAACCACTGAAGTTTGAAACTTATTTTATCGAAGGTAGATTAAAGTTCAGTAAGAATATGGTTCACAATAGAATCACACAAAGAGGAAATATTAAAATAATCTTAAGATATTAATTGTGACTATATTAATCGATTTCGTTTACGGCTTATTTGATGCATATTTAAAGCCAGAAATGTGTTTTAGATTAGAACAGATAATAATTATTTATTGAAACTAGTCCTCCGAATTAATTCATAGCTCAGCGGTGAAGAGCTGATTTCATACCTTTCCCCAGAAATATTTGCGTGGGAATATAACGAACCCGACTGTAATTGGAACCTGGCTTTCTGATTTCTATTTTCGAGTCGTTACACCACCCTCACATCCAAGCTTACAACAGCTAGCATTCTCAAGCGGTCACCCATTTAGTAAATGATCAAGCTCGACGTTATTTAACTTGGCTGATCGTACTAAAAGAGATTTTTCTAATAGATCAAGTGGATCATGGCTCTCACAATTTCCTATTCTTTGTAAGTCTTAATAATGTTTGTATTTTTCTATCTCTCCTAATCTCTGTTTAGTCATCCAAGATCATTAGGTAGGTTCTGCGCTGCATTCTGTTTTCATTATGCCCTGTGAATGTCAAATTTTACAATCCCTCTTTCTTTATTATGTGCATTTCAAGAAATTTCAAGGGTATCTTTCTTATGCTAAGTACACGTCTTTTTTATTCCATTTGATCTAAAAAAAACTTTGTACTCATAATTGTTATTCTCAGCATCCTTCTGTAGAACCACACTTCAGCAGTCTAAAGTATTTTGTTCCTATGTGATGCGATGTGTCTAGAAACAGCAGGCGGCAACTGTCAGTTTAATTTTCTTCTTCGGTGTCAAGTAAATTCTCAATAACATAAAACGGAGAAATATGACACAGAAGTTCAGCACATATTTCCTTTCGTTTTTTTTAAACAAAAGTCTCGTATAACTTAATAGTTTGCTTAGATTCTAGAAGGCCTCTTTAACTATTCTCCGGTACACTCTGCTGCATTTCCGTTTTTTGTTACAACACTATCTAAATAAATACACTTCTGTACCTGTTTGATGTTTTTCGTTCTAAGAATCGGTGTTTTTTTTTGTTTTTTTTTTCTTTCCAAGTCTTTCATTAGTATCGTATCTTCCACGTATCTTGTGCTTTAAGATTATAGTCGCCGATAGGATCTCCTGAAAAATCTAAATCATTTCTGATTATCTCAGACGAACAGGTCAGGTTATTGCAAACAAATAAAAGAACATATCAAATAGATCTTGCAATTACATGGTATAGTGAGTGAAAGTATGTGAAAAGTTGGATAAATATCTGGGACTTCTCAGAGAACAAAGCAACATCCTCTGAAATATAAAAGTGACAATTGCATTCTCTAAAAGTAAAAGAATATTGCGAAAATAACTGTCACAAAATGTAGCTGAAATGCCTATCCAGCGTAAAACTGAAATGTAACCGAAAATTTCATGATTCAAATCGTCAAAATCATTGTGCAAATAGTTGCAATAATGTAGATTTTATCTTATCTGAACTTATTTATAAATGGAACTTCGTCTCTGTGTGTGTGTATGTATGTGCGTGTGTCTGTGTATGTCTATTACCTATAGACTCCGAAACGGCTGAACCGTTTTACACAGTTGTACTATAAGCGTCTGCGAGTGTTCTTACCTAGGTTTTGTGTCAAGGTACCCCCCGATAAATATCGAAAATCGGGAATCGAAAAAATCGGGTTATAGAAAGAATGGTCCGATTTTAATCAAATTTGATACACTCATAGACAAAGACATAAGAAACGATATTCAGAAGTTTTAAGGTTGCAGTTCTTACAATAGTGCAGAAAATCGATAATGTATATATAAAAGGCAAGATGTTTGTGTGTGTGTGTGTGTTTGTTTATCTGCCTATATGTCTGTATTTTTTCAGCCCTTTTATTTTAGTTTTTGCTTCGGGTTTGGCTCTAAGTAGATATAATTGTAGTTCTTAGTCTCGGCCATGATACCATTTACTCAGAGGAGTTATTTACCCTTCAAAATTCAGCTTACGACGAAAAACTTATTTGATATCGATACCAGGAAATCAAAATTTGACTTACATCCATTCATTTTTCTTTCAGTCTACGGTTTCGCTTTAACTGGAAACAACTATTGCATTTTAGTCTTTCGTGCCAACGTCCAAAGAGTCTGAGCTCCAGAACCATGGATTATTTTTAAAGCTTTCATTACACCAGAGCAACGCTGGGCTGTACTGCTAGTTTGAAATAAACCGAAAATGATACTGCTCGTTTAGGAAGATTAAAAGTACAAAATAAAAATGAGAGTAAGAAAAAGGTAGATATCGATTTACAAAAAAGATGTGATTCTTCTTACCTGCAAGAATTCCATGCGTAACATAAAGAACTTCAACTTTCTGAGCAAAAGAGCTTGCAATGGTTGACAAAGTAGAAAAAAATCCTCCGCCAATGATAACTTGGCGGTGGCTTGCATTAAACACCATTAAAAGCAGCACAAATGGACCTGGTAAATGGAAAGAAGTTCTAGTTAAAAACAAAAGAAAAAGATCTACAAGTGGGAGTTTTCATCCTTTTATTAAAATTTTCATATATTTGTCAATTTAGAAACTTACCTACACACATGGCCACTCCCATGAAAAGAGAACCGACCATAGCCGTTTTCGACATGGTATTATTATACAGATCAAGTAACCCAAGAAGAAGAATTCCGTTTGAAGCAACCAGTCCCACGGCGGTGAAGTTAATCATGAATCCTGCAAAGCAAACAATCCAACCCCAACCTCCGTCAGGAATCTGTATGGTGTTTTCATCATCAGGCTGTGTTTCCGATTTCGTTCGATCTGTGGTAATTTCATCTCTAGTCGGAGTTGTCTCTTCCATTCTGTAATTGCATAATTCATGTTAAGGTATAGATGAATTGATTCAATTTGACAATGTTTAAAAAGAATATCGATAAAAAAATTTAATGCTTTGCAAGTGTCATGCATCAGTATGATTTATTGATACTTTGATCTCTAAGAAAAAGTCTTGCTTCCCCTCTCTCAAGCACACACACAAGCGGACACCTAGACGCAAGTATATATATATATATATATATATATATATATATATATATATATTGTGTTAAACTGTAATGATGCTTAATATCAAAATTGCTGGGTTGTTTTTCAGTAGTTAACTAGTAGAAAGGCATTTAAGTTTTTGTCATAAAGTGTTCGATATCAATATATGGATAGAGCGTTAATAGAATTAATGTGAAAAAATTTGTTACTTAGCAAAGCAGTGTTATTTCAGTCATGCCGACTTCGAAGTTTCGTGAAGGCACTGTTATAATGTCTTCACTCTTCAATGTCTTCAACTCTAACAAATTATATATATATATATATATATATATATATATATATATAAAATAAATTTCGAAGTTCAAAAGTGTTGTATGATCATTTCTACATGAAATCCCTAAGAGATATTTCACATATCATCGGCAACTTTCAAAACTCAAAATAAAATAAGATATTACAGGCGGAAGTTCACAAATTTACGTCACAGAAAAAACAAATTGGGTTGGATTAATAACAATCAATGTCTATTTTTAGATTTTGGACAACATTACTTTTAAATTGAGTTGTAAGTGAAAAATTTAAAAATTTGACTTTGTCTAGCTATAAAAAAGAGGGAGAAGAAGTAAAGGAAGATAGGAAGTGTTGTTTGACAGAGAAGTGGGCTAACAAAATGGAAGGGAAGGGAAGAAAAAAGAAAAAGAAAGAAAAAATGAAAAAGAAAGAAAAAATAAAGAAAAGAAAAATTTCATTTTCGTAGAGACGCTAGGGATGTGTTAACAAAACTAGCGTTTTTAAAACGGATGAAGTATTAAAAAAAATTTTAGAAAAAATTTATTTTAGGGAAAAAAGCTGACATAATTTATTTAAATTTAATCAAATTAATCTAGTTATTTATAAACCTAGATTTAAATTAAAAATAAAAATAAAATTTATAAAATTTATTTTAAAAACATTTTTTAAAAAAGATAATTTTAGGTGTGGAAAAAAAAATATATTCATACTTGCAGGAACAATTGCGGGTTAAGTTAGTTTAAGTATCCTTACTTCATAAAAGGTATATATTAATAGGGGAAAGGAAGAGGAAGGTGGAGGGGTTCAAATTTACTATTTAAAAATTTAATTAATTAATCTATTAATCAAAAACAATTTATGTTGGTATGTCCGCGGGGCCTTTTAAGCAAAGGTATTACAATCACAGGTATTCTTTTTCGAACCCGGGTCAGAAATACCAGACAGCCCTTTCACGGAGATTCTGGAAAATGCAGGAAGAAGAGCTGGATCTTGTAGTTAGTTCAAAACTGATAAGTTCAGCCCGAATTCCGAGGAATTTTCGTGATAGGTGCGATCTGTGTCTGCAAGAAAAAATAGTACTATTAAAGTACCCAAACCAGCACCTACTCCTGAATTTAAGAAAAGAATTCATTAGTAAGTGCCGCTATAAGGCGAAATTTGTGAGCATTTAAAATTCAAGTTCTAAATTCAGTTTTTAGCAGATAAAATATAAATTAAATTGTTTTTGATTAATAGATTAATTAAATTTTTAAATAGTAAATCTGAACCCCTCCACCTTCCTCTTCCTTTCTCATATTAATATATAGCTTTTATAAAGTAAGGATACTTAAACTAACTTAACCCCCAATTTCTTTTGCAAGTATGTATATACATATATTTTTCTCGCACCTCATTTTTTTTAATTTAAAAAAAATGTTTAATAAATTTTTTTAAAATTTAAATCTAGGGTTATAATTAATTAGATTAATTTAATTAAATTTAAATAAATTATATGTCAGATTTTTTCCCAAATAAATTTTTTTCTAATAGTTCATCCCATTTAAAAACGCTTGTTTTGTAAACACGTCCCTAGCGTCTCTACGAAAATGAAATTTTTCTTTTCTTTATTTTTTCTTTTTCCTTTATTTTTTCTTCCGTTCCATTCCATTCTGTTTCGCCCACTTCCCTGTCAAACAACACCTTCTATTTCTTCCTTTACTTCCCCTCTCTCTTTTTTAGAGCAAGACAAGCCAAATCTTTAAATTTTTCACTTACAACTCAATCTAAAAGTAATGTTGTCCAAAATCTAAAAATAGACATTAATTGTTATTAATTCAACCCATCTTTTTTTTTCTGTGACGTAAATTTTTGAACTTACGCTGGTAATATCTTATTTTATTTTGAGTTTTGAAAGTTGCCGTTGATATGTGAAATCTTTCTTAAGGATTTCATGTAGAAATGATCATACAACACTTTTGAACGTCGAAGTTTATTTTATTTCTAATTGGCTCTGTAATTTAAATATTAATTACATTGTGTCCTTCACCTGGATCATTTTAAATATTAAAATATTAATATTAATTAAGATCGGGTCTTTGGGATTTACCTTCCTGCTTTTCCTTTTAGATTAAAGTTTTAATATATATATATATATATATATATATATATATCTAGATAGATAGATAGATAGATATTATGCTAATAGCGTAAAAAAAAGTTTTCAAATATCAATGTTTAATACACCATCATCAGACAGTGAATTATGATAAATATACTTGATGATATAAAAATTCATATGGTGATGAAAAATAACAAAATAAACTAAAACTAAAAATAAGAAATGAAAAAATGGACATCATGTTAGATGATTATAGTGGGGTGGGATATTATATTAAATATTTTAAAAGAATTGTGCATAAAGCATATGAAAATTAGGGTAAAGTGTCGCATTGTGAAACGAACATGAAAGTATCAAATATTTTAAATCAGCTACCCTCCCGCACTCTAGTTTTGTAATATTTACTCTTTCCACTTCATCAAATGTAAATCCACCCAGTTAATCTACGAAGCCCAAATCTCACCAACTAATAATAAATTATCCAAATCAACACCTACTTTTAAATTTACATAAGCAAATGCTGGCATAAATACAAAATTTTAATTTTAAATTTGTGATTTTTGTTAATTTTAAGTTAAATTTAAATAAGTTAATTTAAACTCTCCTCCCGCCAATTACCGTCCTATTAGTCTCCTTCCAATCTTCGGTAAAGTTTTCGAAGCCATTATCAACGCCGAGGTGATTCAGCATCTCACGGCCCACAGGCTTCTCTCTGACAAACAGTACAGGTTTCGCTTCACCAGGTCTACTGCTGATATGCTAACGACCATTACCGAGTACATATACCGGGCTCTTGACAAGAATGGCGAAGACCGAACCGTTGCCTTAGATATCTCCAAAGTGTTCGACAGGGTCTGGCACGCTGGCCTCTTATGCAAACTGCGGAGCTGCGGTATAACTGGACCTGTTTGACCTCATCCAGTCATTCCTCTATAACCGCACATTGGAGGTAGTATTAAATGGGCATGTCTCCCAAAACTACCATACGAACGCGGGTGTCCCTCAAGGTTCTATCCTAGGTCCCACGCTTTTTCTGCTGTACATTAATGATCTCCCCGATGCCATTAGATCCCAAGTAGGCATGTACGCCGATGACACCACAATCTACTCTCGCCTCGATCAAAAACCCGGTGTGGGCGACAAGGCGAACCTCGCTGCGGAACTTGAAAAAGACATCCAATCCGTAGTGGCCTGAGGTAGGAAATGGCTAGTAAATTTCAATGCTTCTAAAACGAAGCTGTTATCAACTAACCACCATAGACAATCGCATCTACCTCCCATTAGCATGGAACAGGCTTGCCTCCCAGAGAGTAAAACATTACGCCTCCTTGGCCTTACACTTTCGGCGGACCTCATATGGAATGACTATATTGAATCCATTGCCAAATCTGCCGCTATGAAAGTCGGCTCTCTGTGCAGGGCCCGGAAGTTTTTCCCGCCTGAATCTATCCTGCACATATACAAATCTACCATCCGCCCATGTATTGAATACTGCTGCCATATCTGGTCGGGTGCCCCTGCTACTCTCCTTGGGCTTCTTGACAAAATACAAAGGAGAATTTGCAACGTGGTTGATACTGACTTGGCAGATCGGCTGCAACCACTCTCTCACCGGCGTGATGTGGCTTCCCTGTGCCTCTTCTACAAGTACTTTCATCGCTTCTGCTCCGATGAACTTAGATCACTGGTGCCGCCTAAGCACGATTTTGCACGAGATACTAGGTTAGCAAGTAGGTCCCACCCTTTTACAGTTAAACAGATAAGATGTAACCGTAATTTCTACTCCAACAGCTTCTTTTCTTGCGCTTCCCGTCTGTGGAATTCCCTTCCACAAGTCTGCTTTCCCGACAACTACAATCTCCAGGTGTTTAAATGTAGGGTCATTAGACACCTCCTATCACACTAACTTCCAATTATTCTCAGAACACTCTCATCTACCCAACCCTCATTCTCGGTATCCTTGCCCGCCTATCACCCACCCTCTGACATTTCCTATATTTAACCATCCTTCCACCACTCTATGTAGCCCCCTGCGCAGTAGTGGCAGTGGGATGCCTTGCTCGGGGTGAAACGCTTATAAAAAAAATACTAATCCCAGTGCTATAGATGCCTTCTTTCTTCCTTCTTATTTAAAAGTCTAGTAATTTACATATAAGAACCTATAGACTAACTTTTAAACCTTACATTTCCTGCCCCTTTATATATATATATATATATATATATATATATATATATATATATATATATGGTTAAATAAAATAAAGACAAGAGGAAAACTGTATTTTAAATCGCCTACGCGTTTCGTCCTGTGATGGACTTTGTCAAGGCAAAAAGACGAAATGAGCTTTATTCTAAATTACGTATCTATAAACAAACAGTGTTGTCAACCACAAAGACGCTCACAAATCATTTCAAAAGATCAACAGATTTGTGGCAGGGTCGGCGGAGGTAGATGAGATGGAACATATAGTGGATGCCATTGACGTTAAGTCGAAACAACCCACATTTAAAGGGTCAAGGAATTTGTTGAGGGGTCCAAGGGTGCCGAGCTTTGGGAGAGACGCGAAGGAATCAAGAAGTTGGTTGGCAGCCGTAGACAAAAGTCAACTAATCTACGGGCTGACTGAGAAAGAGAGAGGATATGCGTGGCATTCCACACCATCAATCTCTCCCATGTAATTCCTCATATATTCCAATGGACCTCCATTACAGCCTTTTCCATCTCCAAAGGATACAGCAATCTGAGATATTCTTCTTGTCTTGGATTATTTTGGGCTACTTTTATTCTTGCTATTCCCAGCTTCAGTCTGTTCAGTAACGCCTTATACGGGTTTAAATCTATCACAAAATTAACCATACATTTCGACATTGTCATTATCATTTCACTGGTCTTCTTGAATATCGTATTTCTGCTGTGTTTCCATGATTCTATCCTCCTCCTCCTCATCATCATCATCAACAGCAGCATTGGTCCTTTGATTTTGGCCATTTCTGCAAGAGGAACAGATTCTCTGTTTTTATTCCCTTAATAACTCGTTAATGAAATCAGTTCCTAACTTAATTATTCCCTAAGCACTTTTTCGCTACTTTTCTCTCTTGCTACCTTTTCAGATTTCAGTTCTTTTTTTATTTCGCTAATTAATTATTAGTAGGGTGATTGTTCCAGACAAGCAGGCGTCGCTTATGCCACAACGATTACGCCCCATCGCTACCACTGCCGACCAGTCAGTAGCATCGTTGAACTATTTCATTTCTACTATGACACGCCATCCGCTCACCCAATCACTGCTACTTTTATTTTCCTTTATTACGATCACCAAGGTGTCCTTATTCACCGCCATCCCTTACTGAGATTTGGATGTGTCTGCATTAACTAATCTCTTTTTAAGAGGTAATTCTGATTCTACCTTTGACTCTTTTTTTATTTCCTGTTCCGAGGTCAGAGAAGGTGGGGTTTCTTCTTCCTTTTCTTCGGGCAGCTCTGACTGTGAGCCCTGGACCTCTTTATTCTCTGTCGATTGAAAGTCTAACTCTTTTTTATTTCTCCATTTTTCTTGGTGTTGGAAGAGGGGTATCTCATCCTCTTCTTCCCATTCACTTGATTCAACTTCTGATTCTGGTTTACGAAGTTTCAACTTCCGATTCTTGGGTTTCATCATGAGTTCCTCTCGCCATTCTTTTACTGGGCCTTCGGGGCGGAATGGTGACATTGCACGGTCCCCTCTGCAACGACACAGACGTCGAGTGAACGCCGCTGGCCGCTACCAATTGAAGTCGCTCTAAAACGCGATCCGTCCCGTCTGGGCCTCTAGGGTTCAATGTAATGGATTGCTGATCCACTTCTCTATCTTTTTCTTCTTCCCCTTTCTCGGAATTTTCATATGATTCTAATTCTTCTGGTTCTACAAGGGTTGCTTTCCTTGTTCTCTTCTTGGCTTTTGACTTACTCATTTCCCAATTAGCAGTCTCATTTAACTTTAAATCATTGGCATGAGCTCTCTTTGTTCGACCAGCCACCTGGTCCCAAATTACATATGACACTGAACTAGTTTACTATATTACTCTATAGTATGGTTCCCATCTCTTGTCTAGTTTTCCCTCCCGCAAATGAAATTTGTAGTACTCTGGGTCTCTAACCCTAAATTCCACAACCTTCCTATTGGCATTCACTCTGTCATTTCTCCTCTTTTAGGCTCTGTTTATTCGCCATCTGGACTGTACAAACAAATTATGCTGTTGTTTTTTCACCAACTGAAGGTGGTCTTCCCCCAAATACCTACTCCGAGGCTTTAATAGGTAAATTCACATCGGTAAATTCACACCCCTGCCAAACAGCATGTAATATGGTGATTGTGAGCCTAACCTCCGCGAGAGCCTGGGTCAGGTACAGGTCCCAATTCTCAATATTGTTTCTCGCTAATTTTGCTAAAACGTCTCCCAAGGTCCTATGGAATTTCTCCACCTTGGCTTTGCTCTGCTCTGAGGGTGGTAGGAGGATGTGGTTATATGTATCATATTCATGCCTTTTACTATCTCTCTTATTACATAATTTATATTCTCAGGCCCATTGTCTGTCACCAAGCACGCAGGGACACCATACGTGGGAAGAATTTCACCCATGATTAAGTCAGCTACAGTTTTAGCTTTCTTATCGCGTACTGAGAAGGTCTAGTTGACGAATTAGTTGACGAATTAGTAGATTAGTATATTAATTAGTAGATTAGTAGATTAATTAGTAGATTAATTAGTAGATTAGTAGATTAATTAGTAGATTAGTTGACGAATTGGGTAGACCCAATTCGTCAACTAATCTACAAAACTTACTATGTAGAGGTTACCTCTGGGGGTCTTTTCATACGGTCCTGACACATCCATACTGATTTTCTCAAAGGAATAATTTGGAACATCCATTCCTTCCAAGGGCGCCAGTTCCTCTCTCCTATTCTGCATCTGACACACCGTACAGTTATTAACGTAGCCAGTAACTTCTTTGTACAGTGTAGATCAGTAGTAGTTTCTGCTTATCAATTCATGGGTCTTATCAATCCCATGTGGCCTAGCTTCTCATGACAGTGTTCGAATATTTTTAGTCTTAGATTTTGGGGTATGTACAACCTGGATCTGCTTTCTTCATCTCTACCCAAAAGATAATATAGCTTCCCTTCATGTATCATATATTTAGTGGTCTCCCCTGCCTCCACTTTTTCTCTGAGGGCTACTATTTCCTTGTCTACCTGTTCTTCTTCAACCTGTTCTATCCAATGGGGATCTGTTCTTCTTCTGCCTCTAAGACGGGGCGTCTTTAGCGTATGGAAGTAAATTACTCCGATTTGATATGCCCTATCGTCTACCCCTGGCTCTATGGCTACAGACACCTCTTCTTGGGTATCCTGGAGAGCAAATCTGCACAGGTGTTATCTTTCCGTGCTAGATACTGTGTTTTGCAGTTATATCCGCTTAACGTCAACGCCCACTGCTGTATTTTCTTATTTGCCCAATCTGTTTCCAACAAATGATTAAGAGGTTTATCATCTATTTTTATGGTAAACACCGCCTCGTTTAGATAGCAGTCAGCTGTTCTTTCAACGCATGAAAGGCCTTTTAAAGTTCTCTGTCCATCTAAACCTTTTGTTCTTTTTGGTTAATGCTATCAAGAAAGTCGCTATCCGAGAAAATGCTGTTATAAAACGTCTATAATACCCTATAGCTCCTATAAATTCTCGCACCTGTCTTACTGTCTGGGGCTCTGACATTTCCTTTATTACGTTTACCTTATCCATATCAAATTTGATTCCCTCATCACTTATTATAAAACCTAAGTCTCGTTTCTCAGAAATTGGCACTTTGACAGTTTTATCCTTCAAACCTTTCCTTCTCAACCGACCAAAAACCTGTCTTAAGTGGTCAAAAACACCAGAATACCGTCCAGGTAAGCCATGGCAAAATACTCCATTCCTCCCAGCACTATTGACATTAATTGCTGGAAAATCCCAGGTGCATTGGCCAGGTCAAATGGCATAACTTTGAATTGAAACAGACCAATGTGACATGCAGATGCAGCCTTTTCTTTATCAGTCTAATCAAGGGTCACCTTCGAATAACCTGACCTCAAATCTAATGTAGAAAAGGAATTAGCTTTTTTCCAACTGAGCTAATATGTCATCAATCAATGGCAAGGGCATCGCCAATGGCTTGGAAACAACGTTCAGTTTTCTAAAATCTACACAGAATCTGTGTCCGCTATCTTTCTTATCTACTACCACTATAGGAAAACTCCAAGGAGTCTTTGATCTTCTCTCATGCCCGTCTCCAACATGTCCCTTACTGCTTCCTTCATCAGGGGCCTTTCAGGAGTTCTGTAAGGTCTCAACTTATTGGGAGGGTGATCATCTGTGTCTATTTTCATTTCTACTGTATCAGTTTGGTCCTACTCCTTCTCTGATTTGGCCACCACATCACGATAGGTCTTCAACAGGTTCTTTACTTTTCGGGGGCCAATACTTCTTCGTCTTTTATACCATCTACCCTCTTTAAGCCCCCCCCTCTCTCTCTTCTTTTTATTTAACCTTTTTCGTTGCCTGGTTCTTAGGGGTAAGGCTCTAACCACCTCCACTCCTTTCTTTATTTTAACGGTCTTAGCGGCTTCGTTCACAAACAACATGGGAACTATTTTTGCTGCATTTACCACCGTATCACACATGACTGCCTCGTTCTCTTCAGGTTTACCTTCCTCTACAGGAACTAATTGAATGATCTACCTCTTCACTTTTTTCTCTCGTGCATCTTTCTTGCAGGTGATTCGGGGGCAGTCCCCACTTTGTGAGACAGTCTGCTGCATTGTGGCCCTCATACTGGCACGTCCAAGACACCAGACCGTATCTGCTCAGCGTGAGTTTGTAAGAAACGTGTTTTAGGGACCACTTCTTTCTGTTGGGGTCCTCCTCTCATTCCTTCACTTCGTCTTTTACTTATTTATGTACCACAGGGGTTTCTTTTTACTTTCTCTTCTATGCTCCCTCTTCCACGAGGGATTATTTCCTAGGTCCCTCTGCTTAGCTATCTCCCGCCCTAGGTCCTGTGTCCTACTCTGCTTGACCTTGTTCCGCACACCCTGGCTCTCATCTGTCAGGGCCACCTTACGGGTCCCTCTTTCAGCACATCATTCTCCGGCGTACAGATTCGCTAACTGGGCCTGTATTGCTGCATTTTCTGTGACCTCTGCAGATTAGGCCAGAGAGGCTAATCTCTCTGTCTGTTTCTTCATTTCCTCCTGTCTCTTATCCTTGTTCTGAACTAGTTTTACGAGGCTCCTCATGGCCTCTATCGCCGTGCCTTTATTCGCGTATTCCACCACTAACTGTTCTTTTAGTTTTCCGCAAGTGAGATGAGATTTTTTTTCAGTAGTCGGCCTATAAATTCTGACAGTTCTCCCCTCAAGGCGTGGAATATATATATATATATATATATATATATATATATGTACAACAGCCCGTAAATTATTTGCTTCTGTCTACGGCTACCAACCAATTTTTTAATTCCTTCGCGTCTTTCACAAAGCACAGCACTCTTGGTCTCCCACAACAAATTCCTTGGCATCCAATATCTGTTCTATCTCGTCTACTCCCTCTTCTTCCCCGTGATCAGACATTTAAGTAATACACTTAACAATTTATAAAAACGAAAAGGAAATCGATTTCCTTTTTTAGGTCCTCTTGGTACGTGTTTATATGTGGTATTCGTGTATGTAATATTGTTACGGGATAATACACCAGGAGACACGTATTTTCTACACCAACACGACTAGCATTCATGCAACAAAATTATTAAGTTTCAGTACCAAGCCATTTTAGATTCAGGATTATCTAAATTTATTCAAACTAGGATGGGTTTATGATTTGAATAAGCTATACTATGGAAGATTAGAGAACCAAAACGCCTTAAATCGACTCTCCTAAATAAAACTAGGTTTGTGGAGTTGAATTCAAGCACTGCACCGAAATTGAATAACTACTATATGTCCAAGTTCATTCTACATGCCTTCGTTGTTCATCTCTAAATTTGCCAACCAGAACAAGCCTGTTCACAAAGTAACAAATGTATTTTACATCCAAAGGAACGTTAGTGTCCTTTAGTCTAAATCAGGATCAAGGACGGCGTTTTAATCTTTTGCTATAACTACACACCTAACTCATATCACAAAAGGATTGATTCGCCGAAAAAAGATCCCCTGCTTCTTGCTCTCTTTGAGTACATAAACCCCAATAAGGCTGTTGCACACTTTCTTCTAGTGAGTGCAGAGCCAGGGATCGAACCACAGACCGTTGGATTTCAATTCAACGCTCTCCCAGCTGGCTTCTTGCTCCTCCTCCTCCACTTTCCTCCTTCCACCTTTTCACTGCGTCTCTCTGCGTCAGCTTCTCGCCAAGAAATTGACGCCACCAACGGTATTTATTTTTGTAGTGAATACAAAAAATATGGCACAAGGCCGAAATTGGGGATGGGGAAGGCTGGTCATCATCTGTCCTAATTTAACTTAGCTATTCACTTTCGTCGACCCTGACACACTTACAATAAACCGGACACCATAATACCACATTTTTACTTACCATTCTTACAACGTTCACCATAATACCTCAGCTGCTCTATGTTGTCCTACTTAACTCCCATATTTACAATGTTCAGTGGAGGGCATGGGCAGAAAATAACAACATTAAAATATCCCCAATGGTTTTATACAATGAACAAAAAAAAATCGATATATACAAGAAACTAAATAAAATCGTATTAGTAATAAAAGCCCCCCACTACTCTAATATTGTGACAGCAAAATCACTTCCCCGGACGAAATATAATGCGTGGCTTTTAAAAATATCATAATACCACTTATCCGATCGGCACTCACTCACACAATCACTCACACATTTAAACACCATAACAAAAACGAAAAGCACACTTGAAAAATAACGAAAGACGCCACGCATCCACCGGAGAACTAACATTGTTGAACACCTAAGGTGGGGAGGGGTGGGGGATTAAACTTAAAGAAAACTGGGGCCAAAAGAAAAAGTGGGGCCAAAAGAAAAAGTGGGGCCAATGAGCAATCATAACCTAGCTAAGTTAACTTTAAAGAGGAAAACAGAAAATCAAATACTTCCTACTGTAAACTAACAGGGAAGGGGTGCACATGTTGTGCCCAGCACACCCAATATCCTGATGCCTAACCAGCATCAAACAACCACTCCAGGTCAGCACCTTTCACTCGACAGAGACGCGCAAGACTCACCCACCTTTTGCCAAATTCAGATGGAGTGAGTCGTTTCCTTTCCGTCCTAATCTTGACCTTAAGCTGATGCTTAAAGTACAAGATCAGTTGGGAAGAGGTAAACTTCTCATCCCCATAGAATTCCTTCTGTCGCGACGTCCAAATCACGATTCGCATAACTCCTAGTAAGCAAAAGAGCACATAGTGCTCAGCCCTAGATAACGGAGGCACGACATTGCTACAAACAGAACTAGCCTCAAGGACAAAGAACTTTCCACGCAGCATACGAACCATGAGATCTTCAAGGAACCTACATAGCGGCGCAACAACACTGCAGTGGAAGAAGGCATGTTCGACGGATTCCGCCGACAGCCCACAACGCACGCAGGTTGATTTCGGTCTTAGGCCCGCTACATGAAGTTTCTTGCCTACCCAGAGAGCCTTTCGGATCATCAGCCAGGTGAGTGATGCCTCATCGTTAGTGAGGCATTTCAACCCAGGCGCCCAGGGCCATATGGAGCGAGCCTCCTGCTTCGTAAGCCCGAGCTCGCCAATCAGTTCATCTTGAACGGCCCCCCTAACTAACACCCGATATAATGCCCTAAGAGACAACGCTTGGGCGTTGGAGAGGCCATCCGTAGCCCGCAAGAGAAACTGGAGAGCCAAACGACATTCTTTATAGAAGGAGCATTCGCCACGAGGAATACGGCGGGCCTCTTCCTCCGACAAATGCACACTTCTCAAGGATGGAAAGTTTTTATGGACGTCCTCTTTAACGAGGGCGCCGTTCTCATCCGCCAGCATACACATTCGATCCAGGAATCTAATGCGAAGCGTGTGTTGACGAATCTCAACGCTAGGCATGCCCAGACCGCCCTCAGATGGATGAAGGCAACAGATCTCGCGACGCACCTTGGGAGCCTTGCCTTCTCGCCAAAGGAAAGAGAACAAGAGCTGAATCAATCCCAAACGAACGGCACACGGGAGAGGAAGAACGGAGAGTCGGTAAAGGAGAATCGGGTAGATGTGCGAAGCACATACTTCCGCCCTCCCCTTTAAGGAAAGCTTCCTCCGAGTCCACAGACGAACTGCGCCCTCGGCCTTCTCTCGAACCTCCGACCAATTCATTTCCACCTGGAGATCAGGGCCGAAAAAGACGCCGAGAATCTTGATCGGCCCATCCGTCCAGAGGAAAGGTCCGGGAAGGGAAACTCCCTTCCACGCACCCAATCGCAAGCCAACAGACTTATCGCGATTGATCTTGGCCCCTGTCACCGTCTCATAGCATCTGATTTCTTTGCTAACTTCGTCAATCTCGGCTTTGCTCGACACAAAAACCGAAACGTCGTCAGCATAGGCGGAGTACCTGGCCGAGGTGGTAGCGCCAGGTAGGGAAATTCCGCGAAGGACCGGATTCGCCTTTAACTTGCGAAGGAAAGGCTCCAACGCAAGAACGTAAAGCAAAGGCGAAAGTGGACAACCTTGACGAATGGAGCGAGATAATGTGAAAGGCTTCGATCTTACCCCATTCACTTCCACCAGCGCACCGGGGGACTCATACAGCAGTCGGATCCAGGAGCGAAAGTACGGCCCGAAACCGGCGGCGGAAAGGACAGATTCCAAGAAACGATGGTCAACCCTATCGAATGCCTTGGACTGATCCAAATTGATCAGCGCGGCTTCAGTGTCGGTTTTCTCGATGATCAGGCGTACCAAATGAAGGTTGTCCTGAATAGTCCTGCCCTTCACAGCACAAGTCTGCTCGGGGCCAATCAGACTAGAGAGGACAGCCTGCAAACGGCCGGCCAAGATCTTGGCAAAAATCTTTAAGTCAGTATTTAACATCGTTAAAGGCCGATAATTATCTATGCCACCCCCACCGCTCTTGCTCTTGCGAAGCAACTTGATTACACCCCTGGTGAAGCGTCGAGGTATAGACCCCTGCTTCATCCAGTTGTTATAAACAAGAGCCAGCAGAGGAACAAGAACGGACGACTGCCTCAAGTACAGTTCGTAGGGAAGACCATCCAATCCTGGAGTTTTGTCCCGGCCAACCAATTTCAGCGCATCCCAGATTTCCGACTCTGTTATGGGTCCCTCGCACCTAGCCGCTTCAGCCGCCGAGAGGCGGGGAAAGTCAGCCAAATAGGTGTCGAACTGAGCAGAGCTCAGACCGGGCTCCCTGGTGAAAAGATCCTGGAAGTAATCCCGAAAAGCTCCACATATACCCACGTCTGTAGTCACGGTACGACCATCCGGCAATGTGATGTCCTTGATATGCCGATTGGCTGCTTGCCTAGCTTCCTCTGCACGCAATTCTGCGGCCATATTCGTTGCCTCAGAAGACATTCTTTTTAACCTAGCCCTAACTACCAGAGCTTGATCCTTCTTGATAAGCAAGGAGGCCAGCTCGGCCCTAGCTAAGGCTACGTCCCCACTATTACGGGATTTAACTGCCCGATCAACTTTTTTCTCTAACGTCGATTGCGCCGCTAAATTAGCTAAGTTGAGCCGACGACTATAGTCGGCAGCAAACGACCTAATTTTGGATTTAAGTGTGTCCCACCACTTATTCCCAACCACAGCCCCCGTCAGTTCCCGCTTTAGTGTTAGTAAAAGCTGGTGCTGGAAATCTTGGCTATCAAATAATGACGCGTTCAATTTCCAGTAGCCAGCCAACTTAACCTTAGGCTTATCTAAGTTTACACGAACCCGGACGAGCCTATGATCCGTGTAAACTATGGAATGGAAACTTGGACAACCTAAGAGCCCTACGTCGACTCTCCTAACTAGGACTCGGTCGAGGTAGCTTGCGCGTACCTTCGAATCCGAGCTGCCCCTATTAGTCCAAGTCCACACTACCTCCCGGGGGTGTTCATTTCGGTACTTATCGACAAGATCATTCCTGTCGATAAATTCCCGAAATGGTTTCACATCCGGGTTGTTAGTACCCGATCTTTCTCCTATCCGATCTTTCTCAGGGTCAAGGACGGCATTCCAATCCCCCGCTAAAATTACCCGCCTCGATGTTCCAAAGAACGACTCGAGCTGCCGAAACAAAGCAGGACGCTCCCTATGGACATTGGGCGCATAAACCCCAATGAGCCGAAAAGACTTCTCCTTTATGGTAATATCCAGCACACAAATCCTGCCCGCTGGATCCGCGAAGACAAGCGTACACGCCGCGTCCAATGACTTGCTCACTAGCCAGGAGACACCTCTAGAACGACCATCAAAACATGCTGAATAGAGATCGTAATCCCTAGACAGTATGCTCTCATAGTCGCCAGCTGAAAAACGGGTCTCCTGTAAACAGCAAACATCCACCCCGAGGCGCTGGAGATCATGAGTGAGTCTCACCCTCCGAGACTCGGACCTCAGCCCCCGGGCATTTATACTTGCTAACCAAAGAGCCATTGTGATCCTTAATTAGGGTTGGGGTCCTGGACAGAACATGGACGGGGAAAGGATGCCGACAGCCTCTCCCATAGATCCTTTGCCCATCTCTTTGTCAATAGAGCCGTCACGGGAGAGGCCACCAACATCCCAGGGAAATGTTAGTTTCATTGCCCTGTAAAGGGAGGGGTGAACGAAAATTGGGACCCTTCCTACACAGAATTCTTTGGCTTTCTCCAAGACTTCCCCTTCCTTGCAGACGATCGGTGGAGACATTTTTATATTTTCTTCCGCTTCCAACAGCATGTCCCACACTTTGGCTGTCCCAGTCCCAGATCGAACCACTGTAAGCAGGCGTTGCGCCTCTGGGAAGTTGGTGGGAATTTCAATGTCTTTCTCCTTGCATTTCTTCATTGCAAGGAGAATTTTTAACTTACTTATTCTATTGCCAAAGTTCTTGGCTCTTTCTTCTTGGGCATGGGAAATTTTGCACACATCCTTGCCCAATAAATGAGGCGCTTTGGTTGATTTTTTCCTCGCCTCTCTGTCTTCTAAGGTGGGACTCCTATGCCTCTTCGCCGGCGGAGGTAATTTTTTCTTGGGGGAAGGACTGGGAGATGGTTGGGATGGGATACGGAAAGGGCTGGGTTCCCTACTAAGAGGGGTGGTTTTTCTGGGCGAGGGCTGAGCTGACTTGACTTTCTTTTCGATTTTCTTTTTATCGGGAGAGGACGGGGCAGAGGCCGATGGGCAGGGTGGACGATGTGCCAGCTGTTTTTTTTTTTGGTCCTCTGAGGGACGAAATGGGCGCTTCTCCAGTATATGCTTTAGCTGTTTTATTTTTTGGAATTTTTCATACCCTGGGTCGTAAGCCCTCCTGAGGTCTTCCAATTTAGGGGCCGACCAGGCCGAGGCGTCGCCCTTCTTGCTGGTAGAGGGAGTGGGACTGTACGTGCCTTTAGTCCTGGGAGCATCAGGGGACTGAGGTCCCGCAGCTTGACGCTTCCCTCTGGTCCTGCCAACAACCTGCCATTCCCCCTTTTCCTTCTCCGATACTACACTTGTAGCAGGCGAGGGCTTTTCGGGGAATGAGGGCCGATGTTTTGACCCAACCGGGGGTACTACCACACCGGTCCTGGTTGCTGGCATGCCCACTACAGGCGGGACGGATTTTGTCACAGAAGCGGCCAGAGGGGTATTTTGGTCTTCAGGGGCCTGACTTCCAGAGGCCTTCTTCTCTGGGCAGGAGGAGGAGAGGTGACCAATCACTCCGCACCTCCAGCATTTCGGTTTGCGACCGGTCACTATCACCGGTAGTCTCAGGCCCCCAACGTCAAGACAGTTGGGGATGGTCTCGAAGGCTTTACCGCTCAACATAATCTCGAAAGACCATCCCCCGGTCAGGTCCTCGCAGGAGGCATCTACAATCTCACCGAATTGAGAAAAGTACGTCGCGAGATGCTCCCCGATGACCTGAGGAGGGACCTCGTACACTGCCACCTTGGTCCTACGCATGCCTAGGTATTCTGTTCTTATAATAAAATCTTTTGTTATATGATCTTTAGATACCATCTTTTGGCAATCTTCCGGCGTGGGCAGCAGCACGTCCCACGTGAAAAAGCCCGTGCCTTTTACAATTCGTAAGGGCTTAACCCCCGTGGACTGCAGTGTCTTCAACACTGTGTCTTTTGTGGGGCGACAAATCTTGCGCGAACGCTTGTCGACCACAAAGACTGACACAATTCTTTTTTCAATCTTTCTTAATTCCTGGGGATCCTCCAAGAGTCCATCTTCTGTCACAAGATGAGCGTAACTCTTGGCTTTCTCCAGAAACTCCGTCAAATTGATCGTAACCTTTGGAGGGGACTTCCAGCCCAAGGGCGATTCCCCGGCCTCGGTATCTTTCGTTTGGTCTTTATCATTTTTAGTCTCGTTATCCTTTTGGCCATTCTCGGCCACCACATTTTGGGTCGCTGTCTTATTCGTCTTACTTGAAGTCGGTAGAGGGGGAAAAGATTCCTCATTCTTTTGGCCATTTTCGGCCACCATAATCTTGCTCTCGACTTTTTTAGTCCTCTCTTGTTGTTGGTCCTTATTTTCCACAATTAGAGGGGGAAAGGACTCATCATTCTTTTCAGGTGGACCCTTCCAAGGAGGGTCAAACAAAAGTTTCTTTTTCACTGACCGACTTGAGTCGGCCATTTTTTTAAAATTAAGCAACTCAACGTCGCCAATATATTTTCCTCCGTAAATCCAATGAGAATAGGGAGGGGAGGGAAAAGGGCGGGAGAAATAGGGGGGAATATATAAAAGAAAAATAAACAAATAAACAACGGATGACCGTAAAAATAAAATTAGCCTAATATGGCAAAAAATAACAAAACAGCTTACAATTAAGAAAAAATTGCCTTTAGCGGCTAATTAACAATTTAAACAAAATAAAAGAAAATAGCCTTAAACGGCAAAACTAACCTCTTGAGAGGTTTCTCAAAGAAAACAAAAAGTCACCTAAAGGCGATAAACGTTAAGTGGCTTTACAAAATTTACAAAATAAACTTTACACGTTAACAAAAAACAATACTCAAAAATAAAAAACGAAAGAGTCGCCTAAAAAGGCTACTAAAAGAAAATAATGGGAAGGTGTGGACAATAAACGTTAATAGGACTTTAAAAAATTAAGTTTCTAACTATACAAATAAATAAATCAAACAAAAAGAGCGGAGAGTCGCCTAAAAGGCTACTTCCGTAAAAGTAATATGGGGAGGGGCTAGAAAAGAAAACGTTAAAGTGCGGAGAAAATCAGATAATATTCAGTTTACAAGTCGTGAGAAAATTACAAACTAAAAATAAAGTTTAAACAAAAATTAAATGTAGCACGTAAGGCAAAACTAAAAACTGTAAAATGAAAACAAAAATTAAGTCACACGGTCCGACCTAAACAAAAACAAAAATGGCGGCCAGAAAAAAATACGAAAATAAAGTAACAAAAAAAGCTAGAAAATAAAATGAATAGAACAAAACAAGGAAACGAAAAATTAAATAAAATTAAAAACTTAGCTATACAAAAAGTGTCTTTAGCAGGAAAGCGGGTAAATCAGGAGAAGGTAACTTTTGTCAGTATTCCGTCAAAGACTGGACTGAAAAAAAAGGACTCAACGCCACTCAAGAAATTGACGCCACCAACTCACCGGTGAACTTGGTCGGTCGGTTTTATCTATCCATAATCCATTTCTCTACCCATAATCCATTTCCTCAGTCTATAAAAATTCCACTCGAGGGCCTCCTCTCTTTTTTCCTTTAGAATGAGCTGAAGGTGGATTATTAAGACAGCGGTGAGTATTATTATTATTTTCTTTCTTTGGAACAGATTACTGCCCTGCACGCCAGACACAAACGAACCCTCTTTTTTCCAGAGCCGCCGCTAGTCGCCCTTTCATGTTATTTCTCTTTTATGGTAACATAGATTACACATCCTAACAATCGGATCAAAAATACAAGAAAGCATTTTGCCCTCAACTGACGTAAAACCAACTACGGAACATCTCTCGAACATTTATCAATTTACCGATTGTTAGGATGTGTAAATTATGTACAAGGGAACGAGGAAAGGGTCAATCAAATAACTTAAAAAAAAACATTAATTACAGTTAAATACATTGATTTAAAAACTTATTTATACATTTTACCTTGTTTACGAGTACTATTGAAAAAATGAAGACAAATCAGAAATGCAGAATTTCGGGGATTTTAGCTAACATTTTATTTTTGCGAAATCCAGGTACTCGCCCTTTTGATCATAACCAATTAGCTGTCCTTTCCGCTGTTTCGGTTATGGAATTGAGTGCTTTCCTTTTTTGCTCCCACTATACCTATATCTGTTAAGGCTTTGTTTAAGGACCTTGCTACAAATCCTCTAGTCCCTACTTCTATCAGAGTGCAGCTAGCCCTCCAGCCTTTAACCCTGCAACTCTCCAGCAGTTCGTCGTATTTTAACTTTTTCCTTTCATGGGCTTCTTCTGCGTTCTCTTCTCAGGGGACTGTCAGTTCCCACAAAACCATCTTCAGATTATGTGAGAAGAAAACTATATCTGGGTAAAGTTTTGTAGTGGCAGTTTGCTCTGGGAATTTCAACCTCGAGCCTATATTGGCCCTTAATTCCCAGTCTGTTGCAGGAGATAACAGGTTTAGATTTGCCTTTCTATTTTGTGGGGTTTTCGCGCCCGATTTAATAAATTTTATTTGCCTTGTGTCTCGGTTGTAAACATTATCTTCGATAGCATTTTGAACTATGTTCACAATCTCTTTTAAAATTTTGTCGTGGCGCCATCTGTAACGCCCATAAGCCAGTGCAGATTTACAGCTGTTCAGGATATGTTTTAGAGTACCTTTACACCCACAAAAATGACAATTTGGCAACTGGGTTTTATATCGTAATTGTAAGATTGCTGCCTGAATCAGAAATTTTAATCTGGAATCACTGTGCCATATTTCGGACCATTTGATTTGGCGACTCAACACAGAGTTCCATTTGGTCCATGCCCCTTGCTGTCTCATCCCGACTTGGATTGCTATTCGTTTCTCTTCTTCGCCATTTCTAATTTCTTCCTGCAAAAGAGGACTTTTCTTTTTTCCTTGCAGTTTGTCATATTTTCCTGAGGGGAAGAATCCGAGGCTCGCACGTCCAGTAGCTACGGTCCCTAGTATGGCCCTTTCTCGGAATCTTTCTTTTACTGTATTTAATTATTGCGAGGCGTTTCATTTCTTACCTGTATATACGGATATCCACGCACGGTTACTTTGGAAATGTAAAAATATGCGCAGCCTGAAGATACGTCGGACGAAAATGAAATGCGTGGTACGTATTGATAATCTGCAACGCACAGGATAACCTCCTGGTAAGACGCAGGAAGAGCAGGGTCAGGACGCGCAAAGAATTATCAAAATTCATTTAAAAGAAATACAAGTATCTACAAATGTGTGTAACTTCAAAATCGTTCCCAAAAGAATTCGGAATATATATATATATATATATATATATATATATATATATATATATATATATAAAATTTAAATCGTTTTAAAACCACACATAAAAAGATAATAAATTATGTACAAGTGAAAGAGGAAAGTGTCAACCAAATAACTTAAAAACCATTAATTACTGTTAAATACATTGATTTAAAAACTTATTTATACATTTGTACATATGTATTATAAAATGTAGTTAAAATGTTAGTTAAAATGTAGTTAAAACTTTTATTAAAAGTAGTGTATTTGATAGTTTACTCTTCACAAACCTATCTTACAAAATGGCATCCTTATTCAGTAAACAAAGGAAACAGAAAGTCGATGTCACTCACATGGACAAGCTTTGAAAAAGTCATTAGAATTAAAAATGAAATTATAATGTTCTTGTCCGGACAAAATTTAGATTTGATTAATTTGTTTAAAGAGTAAAATTGGTTATGTAACTTATGCTATTAATCAGATATTTGAGAAGCTTCATGAACTTAATATGTCTTTATCAGAAGAGAATTCCAACATAAATCTGAAATCCAATCTTTCATACAAAATAAATCATATCGAAATTTAAAGTAGAAAATTAATAATTAGAAATATTGTACAAATGATTTTATATTGAAAATGCATTGAATTTTTATTTGATTAATTGGAGAGTTTAGAAACAGTTCTCATGAAATTTCAAAAATTAGGCAGTAACTTCTTGGTTATATCTACTCCAAAATACATTCACAGTTGAAATAGAGCGCTTAAAATATTTTCTATTATAATATTCGAAATTTTCAAGTAATATAATTATCAGGTCTTCATTTTATAAGAATATCTTAAATTTTAAGTTCTTTTTGATTTGATGTTTGTGATGAATTTCCAACATTGTACAATTTAGCGATTGAAACCTTTACCATTTGTCACAACGCATTTATGCGAATCAGCATTTTCGGTGTTGATTGAAATTAAAACAATAAATTAGTCCAGTATTAAAAACATGGAAATTGCCATTCAGTATGAAGTACTAAACAAAGATGTGATTGGTTGTGCAAAATAAATAAGCAAATCTTTCTCACATGTTTTTTAATTAAATTTATAATGTTAAAGATTGAGAAATAATTATTTTTATTTAATTATTATTTTTATTTATTTACACCATTTACACTGATTTACACTCATCTTTGTTACTTTATTCACGTTTCGACATATGTACTGATTCTTTAAGTTTTATTATTTTCTAGTGATGTTCTCTGTCTATTATTTCAACCTTATCCTACAGGGGGCGGGGATTTCCCTTTTCTCTTCATATGTGGCCTGATTTTTCTATTTCCCCTCGAGATAAAGTAATAGAGAGAACATCACTGAAATCACTTCAGGAATAAGTGAATATGCTAGGCCACAATAATTTCCTACGCTGGTCAAGCTTAAAAATGAATACAATATGGGAACCAGTAATACGGAGTGTTAGAGAATAGAAAAAAACAAAAAAACAAAAAAAAAAAACACATTTCTTCTCCCGTATTAAAACTATCTAATTTGTAAGCCAGAGCAATTTTGTTCACTTGTTGTTGATGGGAAAATTCCTGTTCCCTTCTTGCATCTATACATTCAATATTCAAAGCACTGTCAATAGTTATTCAGCATGAATGAATGTGAAGACTACAAAAACCGTGACATTTCATACATACTCTGACTTCATCTTTTAACAAGGAGAGTTTGTCTTTTATCAACGTCACTGAAATATTTTCTGGGTTATAATGACAGTATTCAATATATTAAAATAAACTGAGTAAAATGGGATTAGAAATAAACAAAACCGGAAGCCGCAAAACTTCAGTTCAAATCCCAATTATCAATTGACAACATTTCAAATTGAAAAATACATGCAATAAATAAGAGTTTCAGAAAAAAAACAATGAGAACAATTTGCCAAAGAAAAGAATCGTGAAATGCATTTTTACTTATGAACAATATATTATACAGAAAAACTTTCTTGTTTCTCATATAGATATTTTATCAAACAATACGTTGTTTAAATCAAATGACTTTTTTTATAATTTTAAAATCCTATAAACGACAAACTAAATTTATACACATGACTAAAAAAGGCAGAAAATATGACTTTATGCCTATTTATTTTCAAGATAGGGTAGATTTGAAGCCTAAAAATGTATTTTCTTGAACCAGATTATACCAACAAACAGATATTTATTATATGGGTAATGTTAAGTTAACCTGCAGTCACTATCAAAAATAATCTAACTGAATTATAGTTGTATTAAAAATTAATTATTCGTTTCATCGAAAAAAGTTGTCACTTCTGTTTATATTTTTGCAGTAACAAATTTTGCTATTTTTTGCTGTTGGAAAAACGTTACTGTAGACAACTTTGTCAATAAACTGTGAAATTTTATAAATCATCCTATATGCTATTGCAACTTACTAACAATCACATCAGTAGCTATTTCATTCTCAGCATCGCATATACCGAGCATGGCAAGTAGTCGCTATTAATGTTCTCGTCATTTTCTGGAGTAACATCTTTCATCATTCTTACGACAAGCGAAACGTAAAAATTACATCTTTTAATGAAATTCAAACCCGTGGATTAAATCATAATGAGTTTTTAGTTTGTTACAAAATTTCTGGTTGAGCATTTCAGCAAACTATGCCATTAGTTTAATATTGAAACCTTAGAAATGTTTTTAAATAACAAATATTTCCTGTCTTACGCAATGCACAATCAAAAAATACGCCTTTTATCAACTGCAGCAATATACGATCCCCGGCCATAAATATTCATTTCATCTCAGTATATCATGAATTTAAAACCATACATCGATACTGCCGACACTACAACCGAGAACGTTTTTGGCTTAATCATTTTTTTTAGCTATAAATGTAATATTTTTGGCACTTCGCAAAATATTCTTCCAGATTCGAACCTGTGTAATAAAATTTAGCAGCCTTTATTTCTTTACTGAGCAGGTTGTCTGACAGAGATACCAACAGTGCCACGAAGCAGCCATAAAGCATTTTAAAGTTAAAGTTTTCTTTATGAATAAGTTAAGAATTATTTTATTTTTAACCCCTAGTTCTCTCACCAGCACCATGAGTGAGATAGGTGGTGCAAAACATAGTACATTACCTACTAAACTTACCTGTCAAGTTAACATTTTTCATTCATATGGAGAAGTCAAATTATCAACTGTTTCAGATATAATTAAACTATTCATTTTATCTGTTCACACATTGTATTAAATATTTAAAATGTTCCTATTTATTTGTTTTTAGTATCTATCTAAAATAAAGTTTAAAAATTGCTACAGATTTAACACATTTGTATAATAAAGTATTCTCATATATGTGATATCACACATTGCATAAATAACTAGTATTATACTTTCTCTACTTCAGTATTCTTTACCGTGAAACGAAGATTGGAACACCTGCATTAAAAACTAATGAGGAAAGAAAGTTAGATCTTCAGTCGCTGTTCCATACCGCTGATCTTATGTTTGACTAACATTTTTAAAAACCATAATTTATTGTATGAGTGAATTAACAAAGAAATCCAGATAAAACATATTAACATTCTTCTAATTAAAGGAGAAATCTTTCACAATTTTGTTTAAGGAGTCAAGTGTATATATTGTTTGCAATAATGCGAGTGAACGTTTATCACCGTCTCAGTATTGGGCCATCAGCCTTCTTAGTGTCATTAGCAAACTTTTGATGCTATAACTATAGGAATATTTGTCTGTATTTCTGAGATTAAATATTGTAACTATTTAGATTATTTACGTTATTCGAACTGTTTTTCTCATTCTCAAGAGCACAAAGATCGGCTCGGTTCTCTGCTGGTATCCTGTCATTACTCACATAATCATTGAGACACAAAACAATAAAAATATCTCAAGGACTAGCGAATTAAATATTTCAAAACCCTTTGACGAGTTATAGCATCAAGTTACTGCACAAGCTCTCCAGCTACGGAATTACTGGAAAAATTTCATTTATCAAGTCTTTGTTAATATAATAGTTGCTTGGTGGGTAGTTCTTAATAGCCAGTCTTCCAATACCCGTATCATCAAAGCAGACGTCCATCAAGGTTCGCTTCCCTGTTCAACTGTCTTTCTACTTTCTATTAATAAGTTGCTTGAGACTATACTCGGATCTTTTACGGATATCTATGATGATGATACAACGGTATATAAATGAACCTCAAAAATTCTGAAAGAACAGAGCCTGGAAACTGATCTCTCCTCTGACCTTGTTTTAATGCCACAACAACCAAACTAGTAACATCTCATCATCACCATGCGAACTCTGAATATTCGTATCTAGCTATGCACAGGCGCTCTCTCAGGGAGGCCACGTACTTTGAATGTCTGTTGGGACTAGTGCTCACCCCAGAACTCAAGTGGAATATGTACATAAGAACAATCACCAAACATACTGGAAAAACGGTCGTTTTCCTGTACCACTCTAGTAAGTACCTGACTCCGCCTACTATCATCTACCTATATAAAAGCCAAATCAAGGGCTTATGATAAAATCATGTTGAACTCCCGACTTCCATTCAGTTACCGTAGCTCAGCAACACCAACCTGGTCAGTACCTTGATGAGTGTCCGCTTTGGAATACCAGGTCCTGTAAGTTTGAATGAACAGATGGTGTGATAGATAACGGCTCACAATTGTTAATCGGAGACCCGATTTCCAATTCTAATTGGGTTCGTTATATTCACTTACACGCAAATACTATTGGGAAAGGTATGAAACCACCTCTTATCCCACTTTATGGGTTAATTAGTAAAACTAATATCACTAAATCTTTATTATCTAAAAATATTTTTCCAATGTAAAAATATTTTCTGATCTTAAATAACTCGCAAAGCGTTGATAATCAGTAGAAAACAAATCAATTAATCAATCAAGAGCCATATCAGGCCGATGGTGGAATACTGTTGCCATATAATGACAATAAATACCTATTCGTCACTCTCGATAGAATCTAAAAGTCTATATGACTTTGTTGGTGATGAACTGTTTTCCATCTTTCAACCCATTTCCCACCAGCCTATTGATATTTCCATGGAAAGTGTTCCGAAGAATTATATTTCTTACTTCCACCTGTTCTAACTTTCAAAGTTAGACTAAAACTATTTCTTAATCAGGGAATGTTGATCTTTCTGACCTTTTTCGTATGATTTAATGTGATGACAGCCAGATGCGAGATTAGATAAGTGTCCATGGTGATCAGAATTGACATAGTTGTCCAACTTTTAACTGTAAAGGGAAGAAATCGTGTAACACATAACCTCTTAATGTATACACGGAAATTACCATACAAAATAACTTCAAATACACAAAAAAATGTAAAATATTTTTAAAATATGATCGCTCGATGATTTGTATTAAACTTTTAAATTTTCGATTAGAAAATATAGCATTCACTGAATAACTTAAACTAACGCCTACAAGTCTACGAAGTATTTAAAAAATATTTTTAAAATTTTTAAAATTATTATAATTAAAAAAAATGAAATTGATTATTTTAAAATTTCATTATTAATCGAATTTTTTTCTTCAGATTATAATGCATTTTATATATACTATTTATTAAAGCAATTAAAAGCTTATCTAATTAATGTTATAATTTTATCTCATTTTATATTTTATTATTGGAAAAAGGGGTCGGCTTAATACTAGAGAAAGAAGTAAAGAAATGCGTTCTTGAATACTGTCAGCTTTCAGAGAGAGTCCTCTTGGTTAAACTACGGGGAAGGCCCTTCAACATAGCTATCATAGTAGTTTATGCGCCGACAACTCAAAGTTCGGAGGACGAAATAGAAATATTCTATTCCATAATGGACAGTGCCAAGGCTCAGTGCAAAAGCCAAGAAATTAGGATCATAATGGGGTACTTGAATGCCAAGTTAGGTAAAGCGAGGGGAGGAGACACGACCAGCAACTTTGGACTAGGGGATCGCAACGAACGAGGAGAAAAATGGATCCAATGGTGCCCAGCCAATGACCAGGTAATTACTAACACCTGGTTTCAAGAACACCCACGACGTCTATGGACATGGAGAAACCCAAGAGGCAACACGAAGAACCAAATAGACTACATAACTATAAACAAGAGATTCAGGAACGCAGTGGTACAATGCAAAACATATCAAGGAGGCAACTGCGGAAGTGACCACGTCCCAGTCATCTGCAAACTAAGAATAAAACTCTGGAGACTGAAGAAGCCCAGCACATCACCAAGGCTGCAATACGACATGCTTGTGAATGACCTCACCCTGCAGAAAGAATACACTAACAGCGCGAAAAAGAAATATGAAGAACAAATTCGAAAAGGGCACTCAAAATGGGACTCACTAAAGGAAGCGATGGTGACCTCAGCGAACAACATTGCCCCAAAGGAAATCAGATGCAGAAGAAAAAACGAGTGGATGACTGAATAGATTCTCCACATGATGCAAAGGAGACAAAAAATAATGCCAAGACATGGAGGAGAGTACAAGAAACTTCACAGGGAGATAAGGAACAAATGCAGACAGGCTAAAGAGGAATGGCTCAACAACAAATGCGCAGAAGTAGAGACAGAGCAGGTCCAATAAAGCAGAGATGCATAAAGAGATAAGAGAACTGACAGGACAAAAGACCTGCTTCTCAACAGGATGCATAAAATCCAAGGATGGAACAATCATATTGGAGAAAGAGGAAATACTCCAGCGATGGGAAGAGTATGTAAAGGATCCTTTTGCGACAGGAGAGAACAACCGAGAATACACAAGGAGGAGGATGGACCGGAAATAATACAATCCGAAGTGGAAGCTGCAATGGCCAAACTGAACAGAAACAAAGCAGCTGGTCCAGACGGCGTCGTGATAGAGCTGCTGATAGCCCTGGAAGAATATGGCATAGAAAAAATTACCGACATAATAAACGAAATTTATAGTAGTGGAATAATACCAGACGACCTATGCAAGTCGATATTTATAGCACTGCCAAAGAAACCAGGTTCAAACGAGTGCGAACTACACAGAACTATTAGCTTAATAAGTCACATTACAAAACTGATTGTCAGAATCCTGATGAATAGAGCGAGAAGCAGAATCAGGCCAAAGATAGGACAGGAACAGTGCGGGTTCGTCAAAGACACGGGAACAAGGAACACCATATTTATGATTAGGATGCTCTCCGAAAGGGCAATACAAATGAAGAAAGACTGTTTTATTGATTATGTGAAGGCATTCGACAAGATACGACACAAAAATTGATAGAGATGCTCGGCAGCCTCGATATTTTTGGGAAATCAAAATTAATCAAGAATCTCTATTGGCAGCAAACGGCCTGCATACGGACAGGTAACGATTTCAGCAGATTTACAAAGATAGAAAGAGGCGTAAGACAAGGATGTGTTTTTTCACCGGATCTGTTCAACTTGTTCAGCAAGAATATCTTAGGGACCCTAGATGACACGCCAGGATTTGTTATTGGAGGCCAATACTTGAACAACATAAGGTATGCAGATGATACAGTGCTGATTGCAGACACGGAAAGGAAACTATAAGACCTTCTACAGAAGGTAGCGGTGGAGAGTGACAAAAAAGGACTACAAATAAACTTTAAGAAAACTGAATGCACGGTCATCAGCACAAGTTGCAACCCAAAATGCCAAATACAGGTGGGAGATACCAGAATCAAGCAAGTACAAAAGTTTAAATACCTAGGAAGTGTTCTAACAGGAGATGGAAAGTACGATACAGAGATCCGAAGGCGAATTGGCGTGGCAAAGGACGCGTTCCAGAAGTTGAGTAAAGTACTAGCACACTGGAAAATTTCACTAGAAACAAAGAAAAGAGTGATGGATTGCTATGTTATGTCAGTTCTTCAATACGGCAGTGAATGCTGGACAATATCATCGAAAATGAGGACAAAACTGGAAGCAGCGGAAATGTGGTTCTACAGAAGGATGCTGCGGATATCGTGGACTGAGCATGCAAGCAACGATGAGGTGTTGGAAAGAATGGCAACAGAAACGAAATTAATACTGAGTATCAGGAAGAGACAACTGAAGTTCCTGGTACACGCAATAAGGAAGGAGATCTTGGAGAACCTGATACTGACTGGCCAGATAGAAGGAAAGAGAGACAGAGGAAGGCAGTGGATAACATATTTGCAGGGCCTGATCAGGTGGATGACGGAACGGGGGTTACCAGGAGTAACAGGAGCAAACATACTAATGCCACAAGGGATAGGGAGACGTGGAGAACCATGATTGCCTACGTCCTGAAGGGACAGGGCACATAGAAGAAGAAGAAGATTGGAAGTAGATTTTCTGAAAAAAAGCTAAATGTTTGAAAAAATAATAGATGATTTGCATTCCCCAGTGAGTCCTGCGTTTGACGAATAAAACCAATTATTCCAAAAAATTTAATTTCTTGAAATTTCGTGAATTTGCGTTGGGGTGGTGGGCAACAAATCTAAAAAGGAATATTTTTACCAATATGTTTTAAAAATAATAATTTAAAAAATAATTTCATTCATTTGTGAATAAATCCTGAAAGTTTCATTAAAATCCGACAATTATTTGATTTTTGCAAGAATTTCTAAATTAATGTGTTTTTCACGGAAATAATCTAGTTACGTAATATAACAGTATCTACTGTAAACTCTCGTAACGATTTTTGTTTATCCGCTAACGAAAATCAAAACAAGATTTTTTACCAAAGTTTCGAACGTTTTAGAAAGGATTAAACAATTTTATGAACAATTTAAAAATATACTTTGATCTTTCCTCTTAATAATAAACATTTTGGTGGAAAAATTCATTTTTATTAATTTTTGGACGTTTTTTCTTCATACTATGCTATTTTTTTTAAAAATTGTTTTGTTTTGTTTTCCAGTGATTTATTTAATAGTAGTACCTACTTTGAAATGATTGTTCAGTTGTCGCAACAAAATTGTTAATCAGTCTATGTAAAGAAGTTTGATTTGATAATGTTAATCAACATTGCTAAAATATTAAAATATCCTGGAATAATAAAATCTGTCTCGAATTATAAAAAAAAAAAAAAAAAAAAAAAAGATGACGCTTGGTTATAGAGCGGATGACTGGAATCTGTAACTGTTCCTTAGTAGTTCTGAAAGATTTTCTTATTGTTGCAACTAATTATGTCCCCTGAATTTCAGAGTGCGGCTGAAGTCATATAGAGTTATCCACCTTATTACTGGCAACATTCAAAATAGAGACATATATTGTTTTCTAATAAAAAATTTAAGTAGACACACAGTTTCGTAGACTAAAAGATATGCAAGTGTGCTAGAATACAACAGCTATTTCAACAACAACATGACAATACCTAGTAGCCATCTAGTAGTATGCTTAAACCCATGCGTTCCAGATACCAGGAATAAAAACAATTTATTTCTGGCAATATACAGAAAATTTGGTCCAAGGCCAAAAGGAAGGATGGGGAAAGCTGGTTTTCACTAGTCCTAATTTAAACCTAGCTCCTCTCAGTCAATGACCTATCCGTACATATTCCATTCATCAAACGATCTCATTTATTCTTACTAACTGCACCAGTCACTAAAAAGTTTCATTTACTCAATTCCTAATCCAAAATTAATAAATAAAATTCTTTTTGTACAGTTGTTGGGGGAGGGGCAAAATACTAATCCAAAATTATTTTATACAATTGAATGAAATTATGTTAGTGTTTTTAGCACTTGTTTATGACAATGAAATTAACTTTATTCAAATATCTTCCAAATATATACTTTTCTGAAACTTTAAGGATTTAAAGTATAATTAATCTGATTTGAAAGAAATATCATTTAACTTAAGTTAAAATATTGTAGAAATGTATTTTTTTGCCTGTCAGTAGTTATTTATTTAGGATGTTGACATCTGATGACAGATGTTTAGGGTTAGGGTTTGGGTTTGTCTACAGGTTTATATATGTTTGTCTACATGTTTCAACTCTAAAAAAATAATTGAAGACTATAACATGAACACCATTTTATATAATTTTGAAGTACTCAGTAATATTAAAAATTTATGAAAATATTATTTTTAATCTAACGTTTTATTGAATTTTAGTTATTTTGTTTTTAACTTTATGATAGTTACAGCTCTTATTGTCTGATAAATGTTGTGTTTCAGAAGTGTCTTAGTTTGCATCTTCTGGTTTGGAGTTAGAATGGTATTGGGGTGCCTTATATCACTTACTTGCTCAGGGCTGAATTGTAAAAACTACTTTTGCTTCAGTAAACAAATGAAAATTCTATTTTTTTTCTGCTAATTTGGGCAAAAAAATTAGTCATTTTTTTCTGGTTATCCCAAATCAAAATAAAAAGGAAAAATAAAAAATTGATAAACATGTAATTTTTTTATAAAAAAAACTTTAGATTGGAAATTGTTGGAATGCACTAATCTTATTTATATAGAAAATGAATGCAAAATGAAAGTCCAATTCTTAATTAATGTTATTCTGAGCATGAATTAATAAAATTATTTCTGTATAAAAGGTACTCAAGATAATGCAACCAAACTTTTTATATAAAATTGTAATGATCTTTTTTATGCTACTAACAACTAAAAATGATAAAGTTAAAAATCATTTTGATTTGGTAAGTTTAATTTTTTTCAGAATGAGAACCCAATATGAACCTTCCACAACAAATTTGGTAAAAATAATAATCATCTATTTATAAAAACACCATTTAAATATATAACCATTTGTTAATTTGATGAACAACAGTGGAAGATAAAGAAACCCAAGAATTAAAAATTATAGACTTTTATTTCACTTTGTAATAATCATATCATATATCAATAAATTAAACATAGCAACAAACTTGCAAGTCAGAATGAATAGGGAAAGATAAGATGAAATCTATTTTTAGTATTGATTTTTGTCTCTCCTGATAAGGAGACTGGGTTGATTCCTGAAGGTACTGTAATATCAGACCAATCCAGGAGCCAAGGCATAGCAAACCCTTAACTCTTTGCCACATTCCAAAAATCAGTTTAATATCAAAGTTTCCAAATCGGGAATGTATCATATATTAAGCTGGTAAGAACAGATACTAGACTTTAATCTTAATATTTATTCACACAAAAAGTACAAAATGTGTCAAAAGAGCTAAAAAAGTGAGGATGGGAAAGGACTGTTTTTCTTTAGTCTTACCTTAAACCTAGCTAGTCTCACTCACTGACCCATTCATACTGATAATTTTCTTTCACCATAACAACACATTTACACTTAGCTGTTGTACCATGATCACCAAAAAACCTTATTTACTCAATGAAAATCCTAGCAAGAAATTTTATTTATATATTTATTCGTTGGGGTGGGGTAAAAATCAGGACACAATAATTATGCACAATGAGAATATATATATATATATATATATATATATATATGTACAAGAAAATATACAAAACATTATTAGTATCGGAACTATCTCAGTAAGCAACATGTAACAGAAGATCTCAGTTAAATAGTTAGAAAAGACAGACTCAAAAGATATCTGATCAGGGAACAATGATATCTGTCACCTAATAAAGAGTGGGAGATGGAAAACAAAAAGAAAATAAGGGACAAAAATGGGTAAGCCTTTGCAAATGTACATACTAGCTAAGTTTAACAAGAAAAGAAGCTCAAAGAAGCAAACAAACTGAAAAGCGAAAAGTCCTAAATTACCTTAAACACAAGCTAGGATGACTGATGAGTACATTAGAGGCCCAAAATCTTTTTTCCTAAGTAGCATCCAACAACCACTCCAGGACAGTACCAAACGCAAAACTTTCACTCACCTTTTGGTGAATTTTGATGCTTAAAGAAAGTGCCCATTTGAGAAGAGAACTTCTCGCCGCCATGAAACTCTTTGTCTTATCGTCCACACTACGATTCACATAATTCCGAGAAGACACAAGAGCACATAGTGTTGACCCTTTCTCAGTGAAGGCGCCACAAAGGCACAGTCGGAATTGGTTCCCAGGACAAAAAACTTTTCGTCTAAGACGCGAACCATGTAGCCTTCAATCAGCCTGCCTGCACAATGGGCGCACTACATTGCAATGAAAGAAGATGTGTCCAATGAATTTCTCAGTCATCACAGCGCACACCTTCAGGCATACTGTTGGCATTGATGTTCAACCACTAGTTGAAGAATTGGAATATACCCCAACGCTTTACCATGAATGTCATAAAATTGCGACATAATAACAAAAGCTGAGGAGATGGGATATGTAATTGCAGTTAGTTATCCGGTTCCATACATCCATGATTTTACCAGGAATTTACAAGGGACACGGACTTTTACAAAATTATACTCAATAAGGTTCTATTATTACATCTCAGTGGGAGACAAGGACATACCTAAGACATCCGTGACCATACCCTTTATTTGACTTCCTTTGAATGCCATTCGGTCTATTCAATATTTCCAAGAATTCATCGACGAATTTTACTTTCGCATACATAGACGATGTCTTAATTGCGAGTAAAAAATGAACATAAACATTAGGACCGCTTATACCAAATCTTTAGAAAACTACAACGCTTCGGACTCAGAATAAATGTCAGCAAATTCATCTTTAAAGTAAACAAACTCATTTGCCTTGGATATGAAATCTTCTTCACCAGAGAAAATCACCACAGCCGACGTAAGTCGGGCAAGTACGTCGATTTACTAGCTTGATTAATTATTATCATCGATTTATTAATTCATTTTGAAATTTATTACACTTTCTACTTGAAAATATGTCCATTTTGAAGTTGATGATTATCATTTTGAAGTTGAGAAGGTATAGAACTAATCAACACCCATATCCACTGGGCCATGTGTCTTTGAGGACAACAGCGATTGAATTTCTGGGACTTATAAGCCTAATATTTAAGTAACCTTTTTTTACCAGAGTTCATATTCCAATTTTGATGTTAATGGTTTTTCTCTTGTATTTTTATCAGCGTTCATATTGCAATTGTTTGATGTTGATAGTTTTTAGAGCTCATATTCCAATTTTTGACACTAATGATTTTCTCTGGCACTCCGTATTACTGGTTCCAATGTTGTATTCATCTCTATGCTTGGTCGGCTTAGGAGACGTTTTGGAGCCTAGAATATGCACTGATTGCTTAAGTTTACGTAGTTTCCATTGATGTTCTCTATCTATTATTTCAACTTCATCCCATAGAGGACAGTGATCTTCTTTCTCCCTCCATATGTGGTCAGCTACGCCTGTTTTTTTTGTTTTTTAATTTCCCTTCGTGTTACGGCCTTGCGATATTCTTGTAGCCTTACCTTAAGAGGGTAGCCTGTTTCTTCTTTATATTTCTTTCCACAGCTACATGGAATGGCAGACACACAGTCCTTAGTCAGGTCTTCCTCTGTTGGGGGGGGGGGGTTCTTACTCGGGAGAGGTATCTGCGAAGTGTAAAACCATTTCTGAAGATCGTCCTGATGTTATATGGACCACAGATCCTTTGCATTTTCTCCGATAAATCCTTTACATAGAATAGACAGACCGAAGCTGTTTTCTAAGGGTTGTTATCTCCATGCAACCTCCCTTCCATGTTCGTTGGAGTTGTCATGTACCCTGGAAATTGTTACGTTGTAAGGTGCTGCTTATTCTGACCATTTCCTGTTCGTATATCTATGGGTTGCCGCTTATGACTTTTGTTCGATGCGGCAGGCAGAGGATGATCCCTTTCTCTACATTGTATGGACAGTGGCAACCAAGATGAGGACAATAGTCCCAATAATATAAATAGTGTAAATACTACATCATCTCAGAAATATAGACAAATACTGAAGCAACAGATAATTCAATAGCTGAAAGAAAGCATTCAACGCAGAGAGTGACCTAATCTGGTAGGGAGATCATTTGGCCTAATCATTATAAAAATTATTATTAATGCACTAATTTAAATCTTTATGTCCCTCGTTCAAGTTTTAGTCCAAGAGAGTCAAGACGGAAATAAACACGACTATCAAACGTCAAATGGTTTCTGAGACGGAAGATTGTGTATGCTTCTGCTCAATAAATTAATGCTTTGAAAATAAATATTTAACATTTTTCAGCGAATGATTAGTGTTCCCGCCAACAATAAAAAAATAAAATAAAATAAAATAAAATAAAACATGCTTTGTGATCCCTTTGAAGGTTATTTAAGTAAAGTTTCTAGACGGACAGGCAAAGTAAGGAGAGACAGACGGCAACAGTTCACGAAGCTCAGTTTACAAGATATTCCCTTATTCATTCACCCATCTTCCTCGACTTATGTGACACTTACACTTTCCTCCTCATATTCTACCTTGCCTTTTCTTTCTCCCACATACGCGTGAATAAATCACATTTATTTTCATTTTAAAAAGCAACTACATACAAGGACTGTACGAATTTTAACATTAATATACTCTAAGAAATATTTAGCTGTTAAAAACAGTAAAATAAGCATATCTTATATTTTTATATTTAAACACCTCTTTTGCCTTTTCTTTTGTTGTGAGTTGATCCAAATCCGCAACAAGCCTAAGCGTTTCGTCGCTTAAAAGTGCTTCTTCAGACTATTAATATTTTTGTTGATGGCATCTTCTGTATTTGGAAGTGATGAAGAAACGCTAGTTACAAATTTACATCGAGAAACCCTGAAGAAATAGGGTCGCTTAACATTAGACTTTCGGCGACTTATCTAGATGTATAACATAGCCAGCTTCATTAAGCGTTCTATCTCTATTTTGATCTTTGTTTTTTATCGTTGTTGTTTTAAAAACGCACACATTGTAATGTATAGTTTGTTTAGGAAAGAAAATATATTGTTTGATGGACGCAAATCTCCCGTGGAATATTCGGAAATTAGTGCACGTTCTATCTATTTTCACTTTACTAAATTAGTTTCTTTCTTAATCAAAACTGCATTATTTAAGTTAAAATTATGGACAGGCCTGTTGCGATAAATGACTAATGCATTAAGTGTACTGTTTTGTAACAGAATACTCGCGTTTATGTAATCTTTTATTTAAACACCTAAATGTTTCATCCATGTATTTCTACAAACATTTTTTATGAACTATTTTGAAAATTCTTTCCTTAGGTTTAAGGTGATTTTCAAGGTGGTAAAGCGCCGTTGAGAAAATGATATAGTTTTTCGACTGAAATTCAATATTGAGATAAATATCGTTTTTTAAATAAAAGAACAAAATTAGTGTTAACACCTTTAATTTCAAGAATTTTCTTTCAGTTTTTTTCTTTCGGCTTCTTTTTCTCTCAGCTTCCTTTTCTTTGACGGCGAGGGAGACCTTTATTTTTTTTTTTCTGTTAGAGATTTTTTGTTGTCGGTGACGACGTGGTTAACTTTTAGTTTTTCTTTGTTCTCCATCCTTTTCTTCGGCGTCATCCTTGTGAATGCCAAACTTTTAGCCCTTTGCTTCCCTAGCAGCTGCTAGTAACTTATGCTTAGGAAATCTTTCTGTTTTCAGCCTCCCAGCAACCAGAAAACCTTCTTTGCATGTAAAAGTTGTCTCTTCTACCGATTTGACTGATCAGATTTTTTTTAAGTAGCCATGGATCGGTTTCCATTTAAAAAAGAAATTTGATACCTTTGGTTTGTAGTTTTCTTTTTCCTTTGGTTAAAAATCACAGAATTTAACTCTTAAACCACGCCTCTTTGAATAGTTTCTAAATGATATTTGAACATTTGTTAATAATTACATTAGTGTAAAGGAATCTACTATCTAAGCTAATTTTTTTCCGTCATATTTATGTCTTTTGCATTTTCGACAAGGTTGTCATATTTTTTTTAATGTGGTGGTGTTGGGTGGGAGTTTGTTCTGCAACTCTGTAGAGAACACTTTCAATTTTAGATAAGTTAGATTACATCTGCTTTGCTTGTTTTTATTAGACCATAAAACCATCAAACTTCTCAATTTTCGGGTAGTATTCGACCAATTTTGACTGTCTTTTCCTCATTATTTGTTATTTTATTTTTATTTGATTATTATGCGACCAAAAATTAATGAAATCAATTATTTCGTAGAAGCAAAAATTCGTCACTGTTGTCGTAATTTTACCACTTGAAGTAGTAAATTAGGTGGTGGATCTGCTGGAATCTGCTGACAAATTGACGACTACACAAATGGTGAATGGCCTCACTACATGAATTAATAAAATCCAGTCTTTCATAATTCTTACAGACGCATTAAACAGCATCTGGAACGAAAACCATGCCGTACAGACAGCCGAAGTGCGAGTCGACGAAGACATCTTCAATATCAATTCAATATATGTTTGTAACATTTTACAATTGGGAGAAATGGAAAAATACTCTCCATACAAACAACGCAATACAAACCAAGAAAATTACTATTCCTGTAAGTAGTGACACGGTTTATCATTGAAACTAACCAATGTTGCCAAAATAAGTGTGTTACGAGCCCTATCAGGATACAAACATATCCTTACTTCATATAAACTACAAGCTGCAAAATACGTGAGAATATACACTTACAGCGCACTTCCTCATGTTGTGCTGTGATTTACATTAGTCTTTCATATAGGAACACGTAAAAGCACCTATCCTCTAGTCAAAATTATTTGATACATTACAATCTTTGGTAAATATGCCGAACAGAAGATTCGGGGTGGGTTGTATTGTGCTGGAAACGCTTCGACACTTACTTTTTCTCTATTATAATTTGTTGTTTTAAACTATCAATAAACAGAAATAGCGTCGTTAAAATAAGTATCTTTGAGCGGAAAATAAAGTGCAACTATCATCAAGAGGGAGAATAAAGAATCGTCTTTGCATCACTGTGTCTATGTTTTCAAGTTCTTAAAAGTTAATTTTTTGCAGAATAAAAAGGCTAATTTGATCATACATTTATCACTTAATGTCTAACCCGTCAGTTTGTAAACTATTAGAAACTTTGCCAGAACTCACTAGTTATCATAAGTGATGATTAATATTTTCAGAAGTAGCTACTATATTATGATTAGTTTTTAAACTAGGTACCTCCACTAAATCGCTGAAAAAACAGCATAGTATGACGATAAAAGTTCCATAACTTAATAAGAACGAACTATTAAGAGAAAAGATCAAAGTATTTTCAACTTTTTTTCAAAACTTTTTAATCCTTTATTACGCGTTCGAAATGTTGGTAAAAATCTTGTTTTTATTTTCGTTAGCAGGGAGCCAAATCGATACGAGAGTTTACAATGGAAAACGTAATATTACATGATTCACTTTTTTTAATTGTCGGATTTTAATGAATCTTTCAGGGCTTATTTACAAATGAAGTTATTTTTAAAATCATTATTCAAAAAAATCTTGGTAAAAATATTTTTTTACATCTGTTACCCCACTTCCAAGTAAATTTATGAAATTTGAAAAAATTAAATTCTGTAGATAAAAATGGTTTCATTAGTTAAACGCAGAAATCATATATTATTTTTTTAAAACAATTTTGCTATTTTTTACCGAAAATCTGCTCCGAATAGTAAACACTGACCCATGACTTGATATCAGAAAAACAGAAGACAGACTAAGCCTTACAATATCTTAATGAACACTTCACTCAAGCTGCAAGAATTACCATCCCCCTTTTCAGTTACAGAAAGCTTTACTGCAACGCCATACCGGATAGCCCTAGACTATATCCATCTAACACTCAGGTGGAGAATTTTTCAGCACCTACATAGATAGCAAACATGTTACAGCTAAACCCCTTGGAGAGCGATTCGTTTGCTCAAACTTAAATGAATAAATATCGGGAATATAAATGTAGAATTCATTGCCATACTAAATCACCTGTAGGCAACTTTATCAAGCTTGACACCCGACTCATACATCCATACACTGATATCGTTGCATTACCTATAATTAATCGTCGATAGATTTTCCCGATGACGACCACTATAGTAATCAGACACCACAGCCAACACTATCTCCAAGAAAATTCAAAGAAACAGGGTCGCAACTGTCGGAACCCGACAAGTAATCACAACTGACCGTGGGAAACAATTTCAATCAAACTTTTTCCGGAAATTCAACAACTTGGTTCAAAGCACATATAAACAACCACTTATCACCCCTGTGCAAGCGGCTTATTTTAATGATTGCACATATTGATAACCTCCCTGTTTTCGAGACCCGACACCACAAACTGGATCGACGAGTTACCCCTAATTGCTCTCTCTATCGGGAGCATTGCAAAATAAGATTTGTCCATTCCTTGCCACTACAATACTCGAAGAAAGTTAAAATACTGAATTCAACCCAACTATCCAGTTTATATCTGAACTTCGAAACAAACATTGCGCAGTTACAATATACACTATCTCAGCTCACCAAAACAAAAACATACGTTCCAACAGAACTTCACAACTGCGAGTATGTATTCATACAAAACAACACAGGAAAAAGACTTCTCATACCCAACTACTAAGTTACCTTTATAGTTACTAAACTAGCTGATAAATACTTTACGATCAAACACGGCAATAACACAAATACCAACGCTATGAACAGGCCAAAGTCAGCAGTTATGAAGAAGATAGACCTTAACTCAACTCTGACACCATCTACAATCAACATAACATTTCATACTACATCCTAAACAAACCAAGTCCAGTAAGAAAGAATAGAACTAAGTCGGACGAAACAGGGAAATGACCTAACTTATTGGTTAGTGGTTTCTTTCTATCCAATAAATTAGAACACTTCTCGGTTTCACCCGACTTAGTTCTATTCTTTCTTGTCTTAAAGTCAGAACGCTACGATGTTGGTCTGCATCCCTTTTGGGTGTTTTCACCGTTGTTAGTGAGATTTTTGTCTTATTGTTTTTTTTCTACTTTTGACTTGCATATATTGTTTGCTTAATATTATTTTCCTCTTTTCTTTCTTTTTACTGTCTATTGCAAACTTTTTAAAATTCTATTTGTTGGGCACCAATCGTATTTAACCATTTCCAATTACTCTACAGATCAATTATCTACGGAGAGGACCTTGTCGTACTCTGGCGGAACAAGAATTCTTTAAGTCAAATAGAAGTGTTCCCTTAGAAATCCTCAGCTGATGTGAGAAAAATAATAGATCTTAATTTTTGTACCAGATCATTACCAACGACACCAAGTCGAGTCCATCAATAAGCAACAAAATCAGCAGAAGAAACAAAACCTTGACCCCTACAATCCAGCGTATATTTCTCCCACAAGTTTATTGCAATAGACTACATATGCGTGTTGATTCTACATTTGATTATTTTGACTACTACCTTGTGTTACAGCCCAAAAGCACTGTTTCCCACAACTGATATACGATACCCTGCAACGAGCAAACAATCTATCATTTGTAAATCACTTGAAAAATTTCTTTCTAACCATTTATTATCTCCATTTGTATAGTATGCAGTTTATATATTGGTAATAATATTTGGTTGAGAAATAAATGGAAAGTATCATATTTTTATAATCATTTCACCCCAAGCAAGGCAGGACCATCACTGGTGCTCAGAGGGTTACTGTGAGAGAGAAAAAAATGTAAAGATATGTCAAAACATATAAGAGATGAATGGAAATCAAAGAGATAGAAGATGGCAATTGACGGTGCATTTAAACTTTTGGAGATTGTTGCTATCAGGGAAGAAAGCAAATGGTAGGGAGTTTCACAAACGGGAAGTGCGAGAAAAAACTCTTAGAGCAGAAGCTATTACATATATAATGGTATTATTTCAAGACTTTATTGTTTTTAAATATTTTAATAAATTAGATGAAATCTTTTGAAAATTTACAGGAAAATAAAATTTAATGCATATTATGATTTTCTCCTTTCTACTTAATTATAACTGACGCAGTAGAAGAATATTAAAATGATCTTTTATAAATACTGTTAGACTAATCACTTGACAATGCAGCTGTAGCAGACGTTAAATATTTTCGCTAAGCATGCATGTGTTAATATCCCCATTAGCAATATAAATACCTTTTCAGCTTTCGGGCAAGCGTAAAAAGAAAAATAATTTGGCGCATGCGTGCAGTGAATCGGAAGAAGTTATGTCTTTTTTACTTTGGGTGGAGATAGCCAAAATTAGTACCTCGTGTAATAAACGCACATGATCTAAATATTGCACAACAATCACCTCTTAATTCACCAATAGAGTAAGTGCAACTTTTTCTTCATCCTGATCTGAAATTTCAACATCAAACGACGACCCCTAACATAACAACACGGGTTATTGTTATTCAGTTATTTAGTTATCTCTAGGAAGAATTTGGCCATGTACTTAAGTTGGCTATATCATCAACAAATAATTACTTTTTTTAAACAAAATTAGGAAACTAGGAATTAAAATATATAACTTGCTTTAAATTTAAAATGGATTATTTGCAAAGCCCATTGAATGTTGAAACGGAGGGCAAAGGAAACACGGAAGTGAGATGAAAGAATTGTACCCTGCCGAAAATGTTTATATAGTTTTTTTCCTGTAATCAGCGCAACCTTTGAAACACGTAACCTTTTAATGATATATATCATATACTGCCACCCGTTAAAAAAAAAAAAAAAAAAACGGGTCATCATACACACACACAAAATGTTTTAATTATTTTAAAAATCAAATGGCTCGATTTTTATTTGTGTTAAACTTTTCAATTTTTTATTATTAAATATAGTTTTCACTCATTAATTTAAACTTAGCGTTAACGATAAAAGAGGAAATTTTAAAAGATTTTTGAAACTTTATAAATTAAAATAATAAAAAAAAATAAAAATGAAAACAATTCTTGTAAAAATTCATTATTCATCGAATTTTCTTTTGTTTTCAGACTATGATATCCTTAATATATATTGTTTATAAAACCAATTGAAAGTTTACCTAAACAAAAAATGGCATAGTTTTTTTTTTGTTTTTTTTTTTTTGTTTTCACAATTCGGAGTTGATTTCCTAAAAATGGGCTAATTTAAGAAAAAAGAGTTGATTAGCATTCCCCAATGACTTCTGAATTTAATTAATATTAGGTATATGGGGAAATCCTCGCGAATTTTTAGACCTTTCGGGAAATTGAGTAGGGGTGGGAGTAACATATGTGAAAAAATATTTCTCTCAAGATTTTCTAAAAATAATTTTTTCGAAAATGATTTCAGTCATTTAAAAATAAGAACTAAAGTTTTCATCAAAATCCGACCATTTTTTGATTTTTGCAAGAATTTCCAAATTAATGCGTTTTTCATCGGCAAAAAATATTGTGGTGATACCGAGCAAAGCGAGGGACCGGATGTTTCACTCTCAGGACCAGAAAGCAAATGACCAAAACTGGTCGGTGCGCAGCCGGCTCCACGCAGAGGTTCCGGCAGAAAGACAAAAATTAATTTAAATATCAAATTCCAGTTTGCGAAACTACTCGAATTTTATTTATCGGCCAATGGGAAGCCCAGAATCAAATACGAGTGTGAATTCCCAAATGATTTGCTGGGATCCACAAGGACGATATAAAAAGCCGATACAGAAAACATCGCCACGAGACAGACAACGAGACTGACAGAGACAGAGACTCGAGAAAGCACTAGCGTAATTAGCACTTTTCTTGACCAAGTCAAGTGATTTACTATGCTCGCCGCCCTTTCCCTCTCCTTTTCTTCTTCGCTGTCTCTAAACTACTTACCGACCAAAGGAGCAGATACATCAAAGACATTCCTAATTTACAACGCTCCCACATTCATACGCACAAATTCTTCTTTCAGCATGTTATTGCCATGAACTTTTAACGTCCGTTGGACCCCTCCTAAAAGGATCACTTTAATTGTAAAAACCTTAATATGTGTATATAATTAAATGTTGTTTCTATACTCAATTTGCTTTTCGTGTTTTATAATCCCTTTTTATAACTTATAGTGGGCTATCTACAACGAGGCCAAATTTCGTTAATCTGCAACAACAACAACTACTCTCCACTATAAACTGACGACTACCCGACGTGACTTCAACACACACACACACACACATATATATATATATATATATATATATATATATATATATATATATATAGTAATAGTAGATAAGAAAGATGGCGGGCATAGATTCTGTGTAGATTTTAGGAAACTGAACGCTATTTCCAGGCCATTGGCAGTACCCTTGCTATTGATAGATGACATATTGGCTCTGCTGGGAAAAGCTAAATTCTTTTCCAAATCAGATTTGAGATCAGATTATTGGCAGGTAGCCCTTGATGAGGCTGATAAAGAAAAGGCTGCATTTGCGTGCAACGCGGCCCTGTTTCAATTCAAAGTCATGCCATTTGGCCTGGCCAATGCACCTGGAATTTTCCAGCAACTAATGTCAATAGTGCTAGGGGAAATGGAGAATTTTGCCATGGGTTACTTGGACGATATTCTGGTGTTCTCAGAGACCCCAGAACAACATTTCGACCACTTCAGACAAGTTTTTGGTCGAGTGAGAAGGCACGGGTTATAATTAAAACTGTCAAAATGTCAATTCCTGGTGCGGATAAGGTAAAAGTGATAAGAGAAATGCCAGAGCCACAAACCGTAAGTCAGGTGAGAGAATTTATAGGGGCTATATGATACTACAGGCGCTTTATACCGGCATTTTCTCCGATAGCGACTCCCTTGATAGCGTTGACCAAAAAGTACGCAAGATTTAAGTGGACAGAGGACTGTAGAAGGGCCTTTCACGCGTTAAATAACAGCTGATTGCTGTACACCTGCTGACGTACCCTGACCTGAGCAAGCCCATGGTACTATACACAGATGCTAGTGAGCAATATGTGGGAGCGGTTCTCACCCAAGCCTGTCCTGATAAGGAGGGCCCAGTACCTGGCATACCAGAAGAAGTACCGTTCTACTTCTTGTCTCATAAACTCTCAGAAACATAGCAGAGATGGCCGGTGATAAAAAGGGAGACGTACGCTATTGTATACGCCCTCCAAAAGTTAGATTACTATCTAAGCGGGGCGGTGTTTACTATAAAAACCGACCATAAACCTGTTCAGTATCTGCTGGAGACAAATTGGGCAAATAAGAAAATCCAGCAGTGGGCGCTAAAGTTAAGCGGGTACAACGTTAAAATCGAGTATCTAGCAGGGAAAGATAACACCTGTGCAGATTTGCTCTCCAGGATACCCAAGAAGCTGGAAGAGGAGTCCATAACCGTAGAGCCGGGGGTAGATGATAGGGCATGCCAAATCGGAGTGATTAACTCCCATACGCTAAAGGACCGCCCTGTGTTAGAAATAGAGGAAGAAGAAACTTTACAACCGAGAATAGATCCCCAGTGGATAGAACAGGTTGAGGAACAGGTGGGCAAAGAAATAGCAGCTCTCAGAAAAAAAAGTAGAGGCAGGGTAGACCTCTAGATATATGATACAGGAGGGAAAACTATATTATCTTTCGGGTAGGGATGAAGAAAGCCGATCCAGTTTGTATATACTCAAAGATGTGAGACCAAAAATATTGAAACACTGTCATGAGAAGCTGGGCAACATGGGGGTTGATAAAACCCATGAATTGATAAGCAGAAACTACTACTGGCCCAGGCTATACCAGGAAGTTACTGGCTACGTTAATAGCTGTGCGGTGTGCCAGAGTAGAAAACAGGAGTTGGCACCGCTGGAAGGGATGGATGTACCAAATTATCTCTTTGAAAAAATTAGTATGGATGTCTCAGGAACATACGAACAGACCTCTACAGGCAACCTCTACATAGTGAGTTTTGTAGATTGGTTGATGAATTAGGTAGAGGCCTTCTCCGTACCCGATAACAAAGCTGAAACTGTAGCAGACTTAATCATGGGTGAAATTTTTCCCAGGTATGGTGCCCCTGCGTTCCTGGTAACAGACAATGGGCCTAAAAATGTAAATTATGTGATGAGAAAGGTAACAGAGGGCCTGAATATGACACATATAACAACCTCCCCCTACCACCCCCAGAGCAACGCCAAGGTAGAGAGGTTCCATAGGACCTTAAGGGACGTTCTAGCAAAGTTAGCGAGAGACAATGTTGAGAATTGGGACCTGTACCTAACCCAGGCTCTCGCGACGGTAAGGTTCACAGTCAATGATACGACTAAATACTCACCATATTATATGCTGTTTGGCAGGGATGTGATCTTGCCGATAGATAACCTATTAAATCCCCATAGGAAGTATATGGGGGAAGACCACCATCAGTTGGTGATAGAACAACAGCATAAGTTGTTCGTGCAGGCCAGAAGGCGAATAAACAGAGCCAAAAAGAGGAGCAATGACAGGGCGAATCTCAATAGGAAAGGGGTGAAATTTAAGATTGGAGACTCCGTGTACTGCAAGGTTCATTAGAGGGAAGGAAAGCTTGACAGGAGATAGGAAACATACTACAGAGTGGTAGAGCAAACTAGTCCAGTGTCATATGTAATTTGGGATCAGGTGGCTGATCGAACAAAGAGAGCTCATGCCAATGATTTAAAGTTAGCTGAAACTGCTAATTCGAAAATGAGTGAGCAAAAAGCCAAGAAAAAACCAGTGAAAGCAACCCTTGTAGAACCAGAAGAATTAGAATCAGATGAAAGTGAGTGGGAAGAGGATGATGAGGTACCCCTCTCCCAACTCTGAGAGAAATGGGAAGAGGAAAAAGAATCAGAAGGCGAATCATGGGAATGGGAGGAGGAGGATGAAATACCCCTCTCCCAGCTCCGAAACAAATGGAAAAATAAAAAAGTATTAGGTTCCTAACCGACAGAGTACAAGGGGGCCCAAAATTCACAGTCAGAACTGCCCGAAGAAAAGGGAGCACAATTGCCTGAAGAATAAACAAAAGAAACTCCCTCTTCCCAGACCTCGAGACATTTAGGAACTAAAGAGGGGTCAGGTATAAAGCCAGAATTACCCCTTAAACAACGACTGAGAAAGGCAAAAACACCCAAATCTCAGTAGGATAGGGGAAGAGAGGAAGGCCGTGTTTGGAGAGGATGTGTGGGCGGACGGAGTGTCGCGGTGAGAATGGGATCGCACGGCGATGCCACTGACTGGCCAGCAGTGGTACCGTCGGGGGGGGGGGGGCACAACCGCTGTGGCATGGGCGACGCCCACTTGTCTGAAACAAATAATACCCTACTAATGATTAATTAGCGATAAGGCTATTAGTGTGTCCGATGGTGTGTGGGCAGTAGCGGTCCAAAAAACAATTAGATTATCCAGAGTATGTGGTAGGGACCCCAATGCGACAATAGAAATGAGGCCACCGTTGTCTTTAGTAAAATTGCTCCGGGGGTGCTCAGCATTCGGAGTATCCATATCTCTAACCCCTATTACCAAAGAGAGGAGAAATATGAGAAAAAGGATCTGGTTCTAGAATTGTTTAACCAAATTTAGATAATTATACAAAATTGTGGAATCCCATAGTGAAAAAATAAATATGAATCAATTAAAGGGTCAACTAGAGACAGTCTGGGAGAATGGTAAGGGAATCCTAATAAATTGGTCAGCCGTAATGTGCACATTAATATTTTTGCTGTAATAGTAGCAGCAATATGGAAATTTAAGGATTAAAGAAGGAAATCGGTCGAAAGTGGTCTGGTGAGTGGCACAGAACAAGGGAAATTGCCAGACAGTGTCCATATTCTCGATGAAACGAGCCCAGACCAAGAAGTTGCGTTGGCTTAGACGTATAAGATGGGAATGCAGCCAACGCCCATAGAAAACAAATCTCTAACCCCAGCAGAGCAGAAAAGAATAGTGTCCAAGAAGGACAAGTCATGATGAAAAAAAAATCTCCATTCACACACACACACACACATTTTTTTCTTTTTCAGGTAGACAGTAGAGACTTTTTAATAAAGAACTTTTTATTGGAACTTTTTGTTGAAATTGCATGTTTAGCTTTGAATAAAATTTAGACAGGACCGAGAATGAAAAGAAAGTGGGGGAAATTGTTTCCAGTTGTTTGCAGAGACTTTTTAAAAAAAAAATTTATTGGAATTGCATGTTTAGCTTTGAATAGAATTTAGACAGGACCGAGAATGAAAAAAAAGGAACATTTTCCAGTTGCCTGCAGAGACATTTTAATAAAGAATTTTTTAAAAATTAAATTTGCATGCTTAGAGAATAAAATGTGTTATTAAAATTGCATGGTTAGGTTGAATAAAATGTAGATGGAACCAAAGATGGAAAATGAACCAAAGGCAAAAGATGAACTTTTCCAATTGCTTGAAGAGAATTTTTTTAGTAAAAGACTATCCTTGTTGAATATGCATGGTTGAAAAAAACAAAAAAGGAAGAAAAGAGAAAAGCAGGATCTTGTAAAGTTGTGTTTTGAGATAGTTTCTCGAATTTATAATGTCATTTTAATGCTTAAAATGACAGGATGGTTGACGGAGGTATGTGACACTATCTGCTGCTGGTATATTTTCTTTTGTTTGGATAATGCAACGGAGAGAGAGAAATTAATATTAGTGGTATTATTAGTTGTGCTTTATTGTAATTCGCGATGTGAGCTTATGTAAAAAAAACCTATTTTAATACTATCATATACTTGTAAAATCCGGGGAATAGAAAAATTAGCTGACAATTTGAAGAGAGAGAAGGAAATATAGCTTTCTTTCTTTTTCATTACAGTTTCTTTCTTTTTCATATACGATACGGGTTATTTTGCGCTAGGTGGAAATTTGACAAAATGGTCGCAGTCATAATAAAATGTCTTGATGGGGTCAAGTAAGGTTAGATCCCCCAACAGATGTTTCTGAGAACAGAGAATTTGTGGGAATTGAAAAATCTAAATATGATGTAATCAAAAGGAAGTGAGCTGTTAATATTTCATTCGTCGAGCCGTGGCTCCCCGCAGATTGAGTGGGTGGAAAACGATTTCATTGGTCGAAGGCTTCGAGTCGGTGAGATCCCCCGAGAGGAGTGAAGAGGGTTATAAAAATGTAGACTTAGCGAGAAAAATCAGTTGAGTTGGGAGAGAGCTCCCAGGCGACAAGGATAAACCAACCCCCACACCACCACCATTACCCACTTCTGATTCGGTGAATTCCGTTAAGCGCCGATAAGGACCCGAAAAAATTTTGTTGTTTTAAAAGTTGCATAGAGAATTAACAGCTCTGGTTCTAAAAAAAAATATGTGAAAAGACTTTAAAAAGGAAATTGAAAAGCTCTGATAATTTAATGAAGCCTGGAAAAGACACTTGTATTTGAAAATTGAACAGCTCTGATATTTTTAACGAAACTTCATGTTTTTCCGCCCTACATTCGGTCAATGTCATTTACTCGTCTGTAATTGGGTAATAAATCACTACTGTTCATGTATAGGATAATTTAGCAATCGCAGTCGCCTTTAATCTTTCGGCTCTGAAGCAGCTCTTTCATATGTGTGTGGTGATTGGTTCATTTTTAGCCCATCACATATTTTTTTATGTAAACCCATTTTTCCCGCGCTTGTTTTTTGAGCCATCCTCTTTCGTTAAAAGCGGCGACTTTCAGCAAGCTTGTCAGTAGAAGACTAGGCCGCTACACGACTCCACGTAAGTCTCTCTACACAAACCTTCCTTAACGCACACACAGACACAGAACTTCGTCTTCTGTCTGAACATTTTCACCAAGAACTTTTGACCAAAATTTGTGTTACTTACAATTACATTCAAAATAATTGTATTTTTCATGTTATTTATTCTTACATGAAAATCTTTCTAACAATTATAACAAACCTTTTCAGCGCAAGAAAAAAATTTTTTTCATTTAATTGACTTTGGTCAACAAACAGTTAAAGGGGAACAACTCTTTCTTCCTACTTTATGTATACTACTATTACATGGTTTGTTTGTTTAATGCTGTATTTTATAGAATATATACTTTTATTTATTGGTTACAAATTGGAGTTGTCTTTATTTTTCTTGAATCGTATGTTGGACGAATCGTAATATAAATCGTAAAGGACCTAAAAATTCTCTCCACCCACCTCCTAAATTTTACACCGCAGGGGTAAAACTTTATTTAGCTTTTTAATTAGAATTTTAAAAAATTCCTGGAATAAACCTTTAAATTCCTCCATTTTTATGCAAGAAATTTATACCATGTCTTATGTTGTTGAGAGTGGGGTCAGACGAATTCGTAATCCGTGACCTATTGAGCAACTGCATATTGAGAATACAACAATATATATTCAATTTTTTTTTTACGTTTGCAAATTTTGTTGCTCAAAAATTGTCTTTTTTAAATACTCCACTCTTTTTTGAAGACTTTTGAGCAAAACTTTTGTTGCTTTGTGACTTCGAGATCTTGTTGTCAAAGTATTCGTAACTTTGAAATGTTCTTCAGCCAACTGTCGTGTTGGTAATCTTTATTTGCCAAATTTCTTTTAGCGTGAGAGAAAAACATTTTCTCTCCTACTTTGCGTGACCTCGCAAAATTTCTTTCGCTGATTTTGTTGTGGCGACTTTTGCCTTAAGAAAAAACAAATTTTCTCTCCTCTTCCGAGTGAATTCGTAGATCTTCGTCGCCAATTATTTTAGGAACTTGGTAAGCTTCCACTGAAAGCTGACTCCTTAGCATTCGGCTAACTGCCGACTAATATCAACTGTTTAGTAGTTCTAAATAACTCCTATGAACTTTCCAAGAACTTCCTGTTAACTCTTATTAATATAGGACAGAGAGTCCATTATCTGAGGAATAGGTGTGTTTCCCCATAACAATTATATATATTCAAGAACAAACAAATTAGTAAATTAGATAAGCTCATAAGTTTCAGCAAATAAAAGATTTAATTCGGTGCAGTGATACCAGGAGAAGTAATTTTTTTTCAGAATTGCCGTGCCATTCAGTAAGCCCAAGGGAATACCTGATTGATCTCTCTAATAACTTATATAACACAAATCTCCTAATGCTTTTAACATTCAAAATACAAGAGTTTATTCAATCAAAACATTGAATTTTTTATAACATTTTTTACGGAATATAGTTAATATATCAGCCATTACAGCAAAATAAAAATTTCTTATTAGGTACTGATTTTCTTTTTTGTTTTTGACAAACAACTTTTAAAAGATGTTACACAGTTTGCATATTACAGTTAAAATAAAGTTCAGTAGAGATTTTCCAAATATCCCCAATTAAAGGACCTTTTCAAATAGATCTCAGACCAAGGACTTATAAATCTATCCTGTGACTTAACATAATAATGAGATGAGTGCTGCATCTGAGCTTCCTGCTAAACAAATATGGCAGGTTGCTACAGAATGGAGAACAAAGAAGAAAGAAAAGGCAATGCAAATATGGTAAGCACTGTACAGATAGAAAGGCAATAAGGAAGAAGGATAGGGGCAAGTTTCTCAAGGTATGGGGAGGTAGATCATTTCAGAATGATGTTTATCCATCCATTTAACGTTTTTACTTCAAACAACTTTATTTAAATTTCTTGAGGACTGCCATAATCAAAGTACAATCATGCCAAAAGTGCGGCGGATCAATTTCTTCCATGAATGAATCTGTCCTGAATACATTTGCTTGTATCCAGAGTGAAGCGAAAATCTATCCTTATCAAACCCTCTGCCTTCAGGCAGAGATGGGACCTAGAGAAGGCTGTCTTGAAAGGCAGCGTCTCGTCTGGAGTAAATATGCGGAGTCTACGGGGAATTTAGGCTCGAGTGTACACACTCGGAATGTCCTCCGATAAAACAGGCGTTATGTTACACACACTTTTGTCTGGAGGCTCGAGTAAATACCGATTGAATTAAACCTCTATCGTTGTCGAACACCCTGTCTTCGGGCGAAGCTGAGCCCAGAGGAGGCTATGCCGAAGAACAAAGTCTTGTATTGGGTAAACAGACAAGAGCCCGATCCCATGAATGCGAGGTCTACGAGGAATTTTTGCCCGAGCGTACGCGCTCAGAATGCACTACGGTAAAATTTGTGTGGAAGCTTGGATAAATACCGAGTTCATTAACGCTTACATTTAAGCCAATACGAATTGTCTAACCATTCTACTATCAAAAACAAACTCAATTTTTTTAGTAGTAAACAGCAACGAGTTGAAGCTTGTTCTGACATAACATATTCTTGGAGACGAAGGTTGTTTTAGAATAAAGTTTGATCAAAACAGCAGCAACCAACCAAAAGTTCAATCTACTGTCTTTCATGATACATTTCTTTCTGCAAATATTAGAATATTATAAACCTGTAACAAATGCATGACAATAAACTTTTCTTGAACTGAGGTAAATAAAAAAATGAATCCGGCCTGTGATATTATACTTTACATAAACAGCTGGGATATAATTTATAGACTGGATTGGAGTAGATAGACTGAACTATCGCCCGGTTCTCACTCCACCCACGTCTATTGAACAGGTGTAGAGGCTCATCCCTTGTTCCCTGTTTAGGATGTGGTTTCCGGCTTTCTCTTTTCTAATCTTTTTACTCTTACGTAGCCCCCTGCGCACCAGTAGCCTTACCGCCTTGCCCGGGGTGATATGATTAAAAAAAAAAACAAAAAAAACTTTAATATGTCTAACAATGGTACAGTGGTAAGTAAGCTAGTATCAGAGACTAATCAGTGCAACCAGTTTCATTTTGATTTAGTGTCCTCTCTGATTGAATGCCACACTAAACTTTATATATACTAAAATTTGTAGAGTTTATACTAATGAGCAAATTAAAAAGAAAGTCTCCCTGAAAAAAACATTATGGTAATAGAGAAAACATACTCTTATTTTAATAAAGCTTTATTTCGAAGTACTTTTCATATTTATCAAACATTCTTTTGTTTATTTGTACTGAATGATTACCAGTGAGATAGGATGACCTAAGACAAACATTGAAAGATAGAAAGTATACAGAAATTCTGATATTAGACAAATCACTAAACAAGACTAAGTTGGAATTAAAATAGTTGCTAAGAAATTGAAAACTATAAAAAAAAGTAGGCATTTTTTATGATCATTACATCCCATGCAAGGCAGTACTGCCACTGGCGCGCAGAGAGTTAAATAAAAGGAGAGTGTCGAGAAAGAGGAACAGGTCACAGGGGGTGTCGGAGAATGAGTAAGAGAAGGACGAGAACACACTTGTGAAGAGAGCTGCGTGAGAGTAGAGTGGGAAGGAAGAAGAACAAGATACAAGGATTGTCAGGGAAAGGATGCGAGTCAAGGAGATAAGAGATGAAAATTGAGATTGCATCTAAATTCTTAGAGATTGTAGCTGTCAGGGAAGAAAGTATACAAAAGTGAATTCTACAGGCAGAAAGTGCGAGAAAAGAAGTTGATGGAATAGAACTTGCGGTTACACTTGGTTGGTTTCACTGTAAAGGGTGGGACCTAGTTGCTAGTCTAGTAGCTCGAGTAAATTCAATCAGAGTGGGCACCAGAGAGCTAAGCTCATCGGAGCAGAAATAGTGAACGTATTTGTAGAAGAGACAGAGGAAAGCCGCATTACGTCGGTGAGAAAATGACTTGAGCTGAGCTAAGAGATCGATTATATTCCCGATTCTCCTTTGAATTTTGTTGAGAGCCCCTAGATGAATAGCAGGGGCACCCGATCCGATGTGACAGCAGTATTTAATGTACGGGCGGATGGTAGATTTATATATGTGCAAGATGGATTCATACAAGGAAAACTTCCTAGCAGCAGAATTAGCTATTAACTTAATGTAGTCATTCCACTTGAGGTCGGCTGATACAGTTAGGCCGACTAGGTGCAGTGTATTACTTTCAAGGAAACTAAACTAATTCTTGTTGATGGTGGGTAGCAGAGATTGTCTATGGCGATTAAAGGATAGCAGCTTCGTTTTGGAAGCATTCAAATTTATGAACCATTTCTTACCTCAGTTCACCATTGATTGGAGGTTGTTTTCAAGATCAGCAGCGAGGCTTGCTTTATCAGCCTTGGCAGATTTCTTATCGAGGCGAAAGTAAATGGTGGCGTTGTCAGCGTAAATGCTTACTTGGGATATGTTTGGAATATTTCAGGTCTACTATAACAACCATAATAAAAACAACAACAATAATAATAATAGAAAGCGAAGAATCATTTTTATACACCCCCATTTAACCAGATGATAAGTACTTTTTAACAGAAATACTCTGAAATTGATCTATAGCTGTATAGACAACTTTGAGAAGATCATCAAAAAATAATAATAGAATTTTAAGGAGATATAATAACCTAAGCAATGAATAACTTTCTAAAAGAATTAATGATCACAATAACAGTAATTGCAATTACCGAAAGCCTATTGAGTGTCCATTAGAAAATAAATGTCTAACTGACTCCACCGTCTAAGCTATATTTCTACCATAAACATCCTACAGTAATACAATTTTACATTGGTTGTACGAAGAATCCTTTTAAAACCCGCCAATATTTTCACACCTTATCTTTTAATAATAAAATTTACCACAATAGCACATCAATTTCTACTTTTATTGGTAATTAAAAGATTCCAATAAAACACCGACCGTAAAATGGAAAATATTTAAAAAAATAAACAGAATTTTTAAATCTTTACATGAGCCATGTTTTCCATATCTACAGGAAAAATTACAAATTATTAAATTCCCAAAACTAAACTTGCTCAATAAAGTTACTTCCATTTGTCACCATCGTCTAAAATATATTCTAAAGTATAGTTAATTTTTCCTAATATAACTAGGCATCTATAATCTACACCCTAACATATTGATTGATTCTCCCATCTTCTAATCATTAATTTGTTACGGCTTAACGGATAGATCATCTATTAAGTAAATTACATATGTTTGGCGTGCAGTGTATTTAAAAATAAAACTTTCCCGTCTTTGTCTCTTTTTCACTACTTTAAATGGAAAAATAACTTAAAGAAAATTCTGTAACTGCCACGATGACACGCGATAACTTTACATTCTTGCCAAATGCTACGTATGTATCATTCAATATATTTCATCAATGGCATAGAAAATGTCTGGGTCTCAAGTCATTCCATTCTCTACTCCACTTTACCCTTACAAACAAATTTCTTATCCATCATGACCTGACTTTTTATTGGTTCACTGAAACAAACCCTACGAAAATGCCCCCACCTTAATTGCCTAAATTTGGTAAAAATTGTGTAGTTTTTAACCTTCTATATATAATGATTCCGAACATAAAAAAATATTTCACTGCCTGATGAGGTGCCAATACACAACGGCTCTTGCGTTGCAGTAAACTGTTTTTATTATAAATTTATAATAAAAACTAGCAGTATAGCCCGGCGTTGCTCGGGTGTAATGAAAGCTTATATATATATATTATCGATTTTCTGCACTATTGTAAGAACTGCAACATTGAAACTTCTGAATATCGTTTCTTATGTCTGTCTATGAGTGTATCAAATTTGATTAAAATCTGACCACTCCTTCTATAACCCGATTTTTTGATTATCGATTTTCAATATTTATCGGGGGTACCTCAACACAAAACCTAGCTAAGAACACTCGCAGACGCTTATAGTAAAACTGTAAATTTTCAAGAAAATCGGTTCATTATACACGCCCGATAGCTGAGAGTGTTCTAGTTTATTGCTGAATGAACGATGCGTAGATGCCAGAGTAGCTACTGTTTTTCAAAGTCTGCCATTCTTCCGCAGTGCTCAATCAGGCTGTGAGAACGTATATATATATATATAAACCACGGTAGATTGTGGCACACTTATAGATTTTTCGTATATATATGTATATATATATAGGAACTAAGTGAGTACATTAAAATGTTTTTCCCCGTGAATGTTCAATTTTCACCAAGTATGAATGGGTGATTACTGATTAAGTATGAATGAGTACATACTAATTAAGTGTGAATGGGCTGGTTGTTTTTGTTCAGCGGTAAACTAAGCGGTGTATTATTTAATACCAACAATTCAAGAGAAAGACACTATATTATGATTGAATTATATTTACTTAAAATAGCTGTTAGTTAACAAACAATCTTACACTATGTCAAAATTGAATGCAATGATTTTATTATCCATCTTAAAATCCTTGACGATGTTACTTTTGGCAATTCTTTTTTTGGGTTAAATATAAATTCTAATGATTTGTGGTCCGATTTTAATAAGAATCTGTTTCCTGTCACAAAGTTTCGTGCCCTCTCAATGCTTCATACTATTGCTAGCTCTTCTTTTTCAATATTCGAATAGTTGTTTTCTGCTGACGTTAACCTTCTTGGTATGTACATGATTGGGTGTTGTTCTCGTGATAGAACAGCAATAATCGCCTCCTCACTGGAGTACGTGGCTAATGCTATTTCTCTTTAGGGATCAAAAACTTATTATTATTATTATTATCCTCAAAATATTCTTTAGTATTTCAGAAGCGATGTTTTGCTTCGGTGCCCACTCAAATTCATTGTTTTTCTGCGTAATTTTGCAAATATTTCTATTATATCGCTGCATCTTGGTATATATTTACTATAAAAATTTATCAGCCCCAAAAAGATTTTGATTTTTTTTATTTGTTGAAGCAGCTATTTTTAATATTTTCTTTGTTTGTCTATCATCAGGTGATATACCTTCTTTTGATATTTGATATCCTAAATATGAAATTTTCTTACAGGCAAAATTACATTTATTTTGTTTATGTTCAGGCCTACTTTTTTCTTTAATCTCATCGAAATTTGCTCTGTTATATATTTTAACTCTTCTTTAGTTCTCGTCTCTAAACCTATATTTTGCGGGTATCATATTTATTTTAAAAATTTTTCCCAATGACACTCTTTCAATTACTTTTTGAAAAATATGCTTGGAAATTTTTATCCCAAACGGTAGACGTGTTCATCTTAATAAGCTTATAGGGGTAGTTATCATGGTAATTTCCTTGAATTTCTTGTCAAATTCTATTTGATTGTATGCTGACTTGATATCGATTTTTGAAAAGTACGCCATTTTTGCTAATTTGTGGCTTGCAGTTTATATATTTGGCAACGGAAACTAGTCTGAACATATCTAGTGATTCATCCCTATCTTGCAATCACCTTCTTTTACGTGGCTTGTCCTTTCAGGACGTAGGCGATCATGGCCTTCCACGTCTTCCTAACCCCGGTGGCTCTTAGCATGCTTTCTCCTGTAATATCTCACAATCCCCGCTCTGTCGTCCACCTGCTCAGGCCCTTCAAATATTTTATCCACTGCTTTCCTCAGTCTCTTTTCTTTCTATCAGGCCTGTTAGTATCAGATTCTCCAAGCCCTCATTCCTCGTTGCATGTCCCAGAAACTTCAGTTGTCTCTTCCTGCTGCTCAATATTAATTTCCTTTTCGTTTCCATTCCTTCCAACACCTCATCATTGCTCACATGCTCGGTCCATGATATCCGCAGCATCCTTCTGTAGAACCACAGTTCAGCCGCTTAAAATTTTCCTTCATCTTTGTTGATATTGTCCAATATTCACTGCCATGTTAAAGAACTGACATCACATAGCAATCTAGTACTCTCTTCTTTGTTTCTAGTGAAAGTTTCCTGTGTCTTAATACTTTACTCAGCTTCTGGAACGCATCCTACACCATCAGATCTCTGAGTCGCACTTTCTGTCTTCTGTTAGAACACTTTCCATCTATTTAAATTTTTATACCTGCTTGATTTTAATATCCCCCACCTGTATTTGGCATTTTAGGTTGCTCTTTTTGCTGATGACCATGAATTCGGTTTTCTTGCAGTTTATTTGTAGTCCTTTTTTGTCACTATCTTCAGCTAACTTCTGTAGAAGATTTGTGGTTTCCTTTCTGTGTTTGCAATCAGCACTGTATCATCTGTGTATCTTATGTTGTTCAAATTGTGGCCTCCGATTACAAATCTTGTCATAACATCTAGGATCCTCAAAATATTTTGTTACATAAGTTAAATAGATCCAGTGAAAAGACACGGCCTTGTTTTACGCACCTTTCTATCTTTGTATATCTGCCGAATTCGTTATCTGTCCGTATGCAGACAGTTTGCTGCCAGTAGAGATTCTTAATTACTATGTCTTTCCCAAATATGTCGAGGTTACTGAGCATCTCCATCAAATTTTGGTGGCGTATTTTTTCGAATGTCTTCGCATAATCGATAAAATACAGGTACAAGTCCTTCTGAATTTGTATTATCCTTTCATAATCATAAATATAGCGTTCTTTGTTCCAGTGTCTTTGACGAACCCGCATCGTTCTTGTCCTATCTCTGACCGGATTCTGCTTCTTGCTCTGTTCATCAGGATTAGGACGATCAGTTTTGTAATATAACTCACTAAGTTGATAGTTCGGTGTAGTTCGCACTCGTTTGCACCTGGCTTCTTAAGCAGGACTATAAAAATAGACTTGCATAGGTCGTCTGGTATTATACCACTATTATAAATTTTATTTATTATTTTTGTAATTTTCTCCATGCCGAATTATTCCATGGCTATCAGCACCTCTATTACAATGACGTCTGGCCAGCTGCTTTGTTTTTATTCAGTTTGGCCATTGCAGCTCCTACTTCAGACTTTAATATTTCTGATCCGTCCTCACCTTTGTGTATTATCGGTTGCTCTCTCTTGTGGAAAAGATCTTTTATATATTCTGCCCATCGCTGGACTATTTCCTCTTTCTCTAATATTATTATTGTTATTATTATTGTTCCTTGGATTTTATGCATCCTGTTGAGGAGCAGGAATTTTGTCCTGTCAGTTCTCTTATCTCTTTATGCATGTCTGCTTTATTGGTCCTGTTCAGTCTCTCTACCTCTGCGCAGTTGTTGTTGAGCCATTCCTCTTTTTGCCTGTCTGCATTTGTTTCTTATTTCCTTGTGCAGTTACCTATATTCTCTTCCGTTTATTTGCATCATTTTCCATATTTTTTTGCATCATGTCAAGAATTTATTCAGTCATTCACTCGTTTTTTCTTCTGCGTCTGATTTCCTTTGGGGCAAGGTTGTTTGCTGATGTCACCATCGCTTCCTTTAGTGAGTCCCATTTTGAATGTCCTTGTCCAATTTGTTCTTCGTATTTGTTTTTCACGCTGTTGGTGTATTTTTTTGCAGTTTTAGGTCATTCACGAGCGTGTTGTATTTCAGTCTTGGTGCTGTGCTAGGCTTCTTCATTCTCCGGAGTTTTATCCTTAGCTTGCAGATGACTGGATATGTCTTGCATTGAACTACTGCTTTTCTGAATCTCCTGTTTATGGTTATGTAGTCCACTTGGTATTTCGTGTCGCCTCCTGGGCTTCTCCATGTTCATAGACGTCGTGGGTGTTCTTGAAACTAGGTGTTAGTTATTACCTGGTCATTTTCTGTGCATCATTGGTCGTGTCTCCTTCCCTCTCTTTACCTATCTTGGCATTCAAGTCGCCCGTAATTATTCTGAGTTTTTGGCTTTTGTACTAAGCCTTGGTATTGTCCAGTATGTAGTAGAATTATTTTATTTCTTCCTCAGTGCTTTGCGTTGTTGGTGCATAAACAACTGTGATAGATATGTTGAAGGGTCTTCCTCTCAGTTTAACCAAGAGGACTCTTTCTGAAAGTTCGCAGTATCCCAGAACGCATTTCTTCACTTCTATGTCCAGTATTAAGCCGATTTCTTTTCCGTTGTTTTTGCCTCCTGCGTAAATCATCCTGTGGTTGTCGCTGCTGAGGTCTCCATTGTCAGGCTATCGGGTTTCGCATATTCACAGAATATTGATCTTCAGTCTGTCCATCTCCTGCTTGACATTTTCTAGTTGTTGAGCGCCCTAACATTTCATGTCCCTAAGGTAAGTCTTTCTTTGTTGCGCACAGTCGCAGGGTAACGGTCCAGAGACACTTGTTGCTCATGTCGTTTCTTCCTGGGGGAGGGACTAATTTTGGAATAAAATGTCCCCTTTACGCCGTTTGGTGCTAACAGTCACCGGATGACGGTCAGGTGACACTTGTTGACCATGATAATCCTTACTGACCGAGGAGTTGTTTCCTTTGGAATTAACCCCCTTCACGCCGTTGGGTTTCATATATTTATTGTGGAAAGCTATGATAATGCGGGGGGAGGGGTCATATAGTAGAGTGGTATTCGTTGCCTTCTCCCCGGTGATTTATTGAGACACCACCTCTAGTTAGCTGGCCGTTGGCACCTTAAGATTTCTTTCGCCCTTTGTAATTTTAGTTTTATCTTACCGGGTTGCTAACAATCCGGGAAAGAAAAAAGAAAAGAAAACAAATATAAAAATAAATACTAAGTATGTACAAGTATAAGTTAAATTGACTAGTTATGCAGAGGAAGATAATGTTACTGCCCCATAGTAGTACCAAAGAACATGTGTCTGCAAAACTAAAGATTAGCATCCGTTACCAGTAGACAAAAGCTTGAAATTTTCTTTGAATTTTCGTAATTTTGCAAAGACAAATCTTTTGACTTGATTTGGCTAACTCAAGAGAATCTTAATATTTATTGCACAGAAATGTACAAATGTGGCACAAGGCCTAATACGGGGATGGGGAAGGCTGGTCATCATTGTTGACCATGTCCACCATAGTTTATGAATATAGAATACAGCGCAGTACGTAATCTGTTCAATGAAACAACGTCAAAGATTAACACTCACGAGCCAGACACTCTACTGAATCGGATTTCATCGCCAATACTCAGGAAAATATGGTCGCCTTTTATACACGTCGCATTGAACATTTTGAGCCTTCTGATTGGTTAACCATTCTATTGGCGAACTATAAAATGAGTCAGTCCATGGCTGTCTCACCAGTATACAACCGTACCCCACCAAAAAACTTCACCCCCCCCCATTTTGGTTACATTATGGAATCTTCTTGCAAAATATTAGTAAAGTCAATATTCATATGGAACAAATACTTTAGTATTCATAAAATATATCTTTTTGTTTTGTGATTAGAAATTTTTTCTTTTTTTTTAAAATTAATATCCACAAAAGATTAGTTATATCATTTTTTTTCACTGTTAAGTATTTCAGGTTAATAAAGATTGATAACACTATTATAAATGTGGATTGTGATCACAACAAAAAAGTGGAAAAAGTTGTTATTTTACCCATAGCAGCACCCATTAAAATAGGCACTATCACACCGAGTCAAAGTGATTCTTAGAGTCATTCATAGGAGAATTGGGATAAAAGTAGGGCTATTTATGTTTATACCCCGAAACTAAGGACTTACATTCATACCAAAAACTAACGTCTCAATAACAAATGGATGCAGTTTTACATCCTACCCAGGACTAACAAGGACCTTATAGGTCAGTACCAAATATGACAGGAATGAAAGCCTATAATTTCGATTTTGTAATTGACTTCGTAAACAAATCCGACAAGTTATTTTCCAATTGAACTGTTTTCTTTTGTACCTGATCCCTAACAAATTGATATTTAATATCAATATGCTTTGATCTTTGATGTATTATTGGATTTTTAGCCAAAGCAATACTGGCCTGATTGTAACAGTAAATAGTTATAGGCTCACTTATTATCAGTGTTGGAATTGAAAATCATTATCTTCTTTCTGGCAAAAAATGATGTCCTGAAGTTTTCGTTTCCTAAGGTAGCCTAGACATTTCACTTCCCACAATTAGTATTTTGACTCGTCTCCGTCAAAATACAGTCGTATATAGGGCCCGTAACCTTTTTTGACCATGTCCCCCATAATTTAACTTAGCTATTCACTTTCGTCGACTCTAGCACACTACAAGAATCCTTTCACTATAATACCACATTCTTACTTACCATTCTTACTACGTCCCTAACTAACACTTGATATAACGCCTTAAGAGTTGGGGATTGTCAGGCAGGCTTCACAGTCTATCATAATTTCGAAAGACTCCTCCTCAGTCAGGTCATCGCAGAAGGCATCCACGATTTGTCTGAACTGGGAAAAATAAGCAGCTAGATGCTCCCCGATAACCTGACGAGGGACCTCATAATCTGTCACATGATCCTATGCTTTCCGCTGTACTCGGTTCTTATAATAAATTCCTTTGTTATAAGATCTTTCGTTACCATTTTTATACAGTCTTCCGGTGTAGGCAGCAACACGTTCCACTTGAAGAAGCCCGCACCTTTTATTATTCTCAAGGGCTTAATTCCCATGGACTGTAGTGTTTTTAACACTGTGTCCTTCGTGGAGCGAGATATTTTGCGCGTACGCTTGTCTACCACAAAAATTGACACTATTCTTTTATCAATTTTTCTTAACTCATGAGAATCCTCTAAGAGCTCACCTACTTTTACAAGGTGTGCGTAACACTTTGCTTTCTCGAAGAACTCCGTCAAATTGATTTTAACTTTTGGTGGGGTCTTCCAGCTACAAGGCGATTCCTCGGCCTCAGCATCTTTAGAATTCTTGTCTTTGGTCTCTTGGTCATTTTCATTATCGGCTTCCATATTTCGATCGCTTGTTTTATTGTTTTGGCCATTTTCGGCCGCCATACTTTTGTTTTTTTTTATCCTTTTTGGTCGTTTCAAGTTTATCTGTCTCTAATAGTAAGTGGGGGTAAGATTCATTATCCTTGTCGGACAGGACTTTTGAAGGTATATCAAATGTCAGTTTCTTTTTCACTGACCGACTTGTGTCGGCCATTTTAAAATTTTTAAAACCTCACCAATATATTTTTCTTTGAATTATTAAAATGTAAGGGGAGGGTGGGAAAAACGAAAATAAAGAAAGAAAAACACAAATTAAAAGGAAAAATAAAATACACAAATTAATCTCGAAAGGTTTGTGGGGACAAAAAATAAAAAGGACCGGAAAGGGGTAATCTGCCCTTGGGCAGTGTAGGATTGGGAGTGAGCCTTTGGACAAGGAGTGTGAACGGTAGTGTTGAAAATTTCTAATATGAGTTGAGCTACAAGAACACTCAGCCCACCACCTTTTGGTGAGTCTTATAAACTCTAAATATTTCCGATTGATGTAAATGTTTTTGTCTTATATTCGTTGACTATTTGGCCTGTAATAAATGTGTAAATGTACCTTGGGTTTAGTTTCCTTTCATGTTGTTTTAGTTTTAATAACTTACTTTAGAACTAACAACAATTGGTGATCCCGACTAAAAAATGAACGCGCACAATAGCAGTAACAATTGTCTTCATAAATTTAAAAAAGGAAACGTCTTAATTTAAAATTAATACTTTCCTTGTATACTTGTATAAAAAAAATATCACGAATTTCAGTAACATGGTCATTAAACAGAAACGACATTCGTAGTAAACCATGTAAAAGTATAATAATGTTTCTTTTTATTAATAAAGCAAAAAAGGAACTAGGTTTTTGTTGCAAACGGGTTTAACACAACAAGCCGTCACAGGCGAAATATTTTTCTTAATCGGAAAATTTCGTTTCCAATATGACCGTCTGTTGTTCTTCCTCAGAGTCATACTCGGCGCCTTATCTGTGATTGGCTGATCTAAACGTCTACGTCACGCTCTTTCCCTATCTCTCTTTTCCCTCCCTAGTATGCTACTGTTCTCCCACTGTCCTGCTACTACGATTGAAGCTAAAGCATCTAAGCAGCCAATAAGTGCGGTACTAATTAATAAAATAAATTTTTGTGAAATGGCGACGCCAGCCTTTAATCTAAATGCGTCGTTGGTGCACGATGACCCTGCTTTGTTTTTTGCACAACTAGATTTATTTTTTAGGCAAAAAGCAATCACTACTCAGGCGGAAAAGTTCTGTTACGTGGCGTCCATCTTACCTCAGGACACAATTACGGAGGTAAGGGAGTTAATTATCTCTCCACCTACGGAAAAGCCGTACGATGTGCTTCGAGAGAAAGTAACAGTTTCTGTGACAGCTTCAACGCACAAACGTATTTCACAGTTGTTAGAGCAGGAAACTCTAGGGGACAGCAAGCCGTCACAATTTCTAAAACGGCTACAGAAGTTGGCGGAGGGAACGATGGATAAAAGCATCGTTAAACACATATTCCTCCAACGTATCCCGACACAATATAAGGTGGCTATAGCTGCACAGGACGAGTCCACGCCTGTCGAACAGCTGGCTGTCATAGCAGACCATATAGCTGACATATTATCCACTCAGTCGCTTGCTATATCCAGTGTGCAGACATCGGATAGGGACGAGCTGCTCTCAAAATTAATGGAGGGACAGCAGCGGATGGAAGCTCGCATGAATAAGATGGCGGAAGACATTGCCAGACTAACACTGAAGCAGAAGGACAAAGGAGTAGGGATACACGCAGCCAGTCTAGGGAATGAGGGCAGGAAAAGGCGATTTGTTGGAAACAAGAGATTTGGAGAAAATGCAAATTCTTGTATACCACCCTGTAATTACAAGGGGCAGGGAAAAGCCTAAACCGACAGAAGACAGCGGCATCAACTGTCGGTGCAACCCGCTCTGGCCGCCTAGTTTATGTAGTAGATAAAAACACGGCAACGTCCTTTTTAGTAGATAGTGGGGCACAGGTGTCCCTCATCCCTGCAACATCAGCTGACAAAAGATCTCCTCCCTGTAAATTTACACTCCGAGCTGTAAACGGTTCGTTAATACACACTTATGGGGAGAGGTGTATGGACCTCAGTCTTGGCTTACGCAAATCATTTACCCACATTTTTATAGTTGCAGATGTAAATGGCGCTATTTTAGGTACGGACTTTTTACAAGCGTTCGGCCTTGTTGTAGATATGACAGGCCAGTGTCTAAGAGATTCAGATACACAACTTACAACATGTGGGGTGTTGAAGGCTGGTACTCCGCTATGTCCAGCAGTGGCACATGCAAACCAGGATGACGCTTTCCTGAGACTTTTGAGGGAATATCCTTCAATTTCTGTACCCTCCTTTAATAAGGAAGTCTTGCCACATTCTACAACACACTACATAGAGACAACAGGCCCACCCGTCCATTGCAAAGCTAGACGTTTAGCACCTGATAAAATAAAAGCTGCTAAAGCAGAATGTCAACAGATGATGAAGTTTGGCATAGTTCGCCCGTCAAAGAGCGAATGGGCTTCACCTCTTCATTTAGTTATTAAAGGTCCTAACACATGGCGTGCATGCTGAGACTACAGAGCTTTGAATGCTGTTACTAAACCTGATAGGTGTCCTGTACCACATATCCAAGACATAACAGCAGTAGCCCAGAATAATAAGGTTTTTACAAAACTGGACCTAATTCGAGCATATCACCAAATACCAGTGAAGCCCGAACACATTCCCAAAACGGCTATTACTACACCGTTTGGAATGTTTGAATTTGTACGAGTTCCGTTTGGGTTGCGGAATGCAGCACAGACATTCCAAAGGTTTATAGACCAGGTCTTGTGCGATTTGCCATTCGTCTGCGCATATATTGACGATGTCCTCATTGCTAGCAGAAATATGCAGGAACACATCGACCATGTGCGTCAAGTATTTAAACGCTTGAAACAGTATGGAGTCGTTTTGAACCCATCAAAGTGTGCTTTTGGTCAATCCGAAGTTATATTTTTGGGACACCATATTTCAGAGAGGGGAATTTCCCCAGCGCCGGAGACAGTCAAGTCTATCCGAGATTTCCCTATTCCTGTTACAATGAGACAGTTACGTCAATTTTTAGGGCTAGTAAATTTTTACCGTAGGTTCCTCCCTCACTGTGCCCAAGTACTTTTACCATTGACAGGTATGTTGACAAATGTGAAGAACTGTGACATTACATTTTCGGAAGATGCAGTAACGGCATTCAACAAGGTGAAGGCCATGTTAGAAGACACCGTCAAATTATCCTACATTCAACCAGACCATGAACTGTGTCTGGCAGTGGATGCATCTGCAACTGGAATTGGAGCTGTCCTGCAGCATAAATGCGACAGTGATTGGAGGCCCATTTCTTTTTTCTCCAGGAAATTGACAGACACAGAAACACGCTACAGCACATTTTCCAGAGAATTGTTAGCCTCATTTTCTGCAGTGCGACATTTTCGTCAACTACTGGAAGGTCAGCAGTTCTACATACTCACAGACCACAAGCCTCTGTTGGGCGCCTTGCAGTTTTCCTCGGATAAATACTCCCCTCGTGAGATTCGACAAATGGACTACATCCTCCAGTTCACATCGGATATCAGGCATATCAAGGGAGAAGACAACATCCCAGCAGATACTGTGTCACGTAAGATAAATACAGTCACGTTGGCTCCCTCCATCGATGTCAACAATTTAGGGGAAGAACAAGAAAAGGATGAGCAGCTGAAAACCCTACTGCAGAATAATGCGACATCATTGCAACTGGTGAAAATTACCCATCCTAACAGCAACAAGAAAATAGTATGTGACATTAGCACAAACAGACTGCGCCCATATGTCCCAGCGTCATTACGGAAAGACATATTCGGTGCTGTACATGGACTATCGCACCCTGGAGCTAATGCGTCAATACGCTTAATGATCGATAGGTACATTTGGCCGCGGATGAAAGCGGATGTGAGAGAGTGGACGAAGAAGTGCCAAAAAGCCAAGATTGGTCGACATACACGAGCACCTCTAGGCACATTTCCTGTGCCAGATGAACGATTCAAGCACATACACATTGACATCACCGGTCCATTTCCCACATGTGAAGGTCAATGCTATCTGTTGACCTGCATTGACAGATTCTCGCGCTGGTTTGAAGCGTTACCGATGCCGGATATGACGGCATACACAACAGCCAGGACATTTCTTGCCGGTTGGATAGCAAGGTTTGGTGTCCCAGAGAAGGTGACAACAGATAGAGGTCGACAGTTCGAGTCCGAACTGTTTCATAAACTCTCGGCACTCTTGGGCACCAGGAATATTCACACGACAGCATACCATCCACAAGCAAACGGTGCGGTCGAACGATTACATCGCAGCTTAAAAGCCTCTTTACGTGCAGTGCTTACCAGCAATACTAAATGGTTAGAACATCTTCCACTAATATTGTTGTGGTTACGCACTGCAGTAAAAAAGGATATGGAATGCTCAGCAGCAGAAGCACTGTATGGAACCACATTGCGCCTGCCAGCACAATATTTTTTTGAGACACCGGAGAAAGTATGGGATGTAACATCATTCGAGGATAGACTGACCAGAAACATGGCCAAGATGGCCTATTCTCCTTCAGGGGAAAACAAGTGCATTAAAACATATGTACCAAAGGCCCTAGAGACGTGTACGCACGTATTTATCCGAGATACAGCTAGGTCACATTCCCTGCAACCACCGTATCGTGGTCCATTTAAAGTTACCAAGAAAAACAAGTTCTTCAGCGTTCTCATTAAGAACGAAGAACAAAACGTCACGATAGACAGGTTAAAACCTGCAACATTGGAGGACGAATACTTAGAAGTAGTAACCTCAACCTCAATGCCAGTAGACTTGACACTGGAAAAACGCCCTCAAGAAAAAAAAGACACGTTCAGGCAGACACGTAAGATGGCCTGCTCATTTAAAGAACTTTGTTGCTACGTAAAAATAAAAAGTCTATTTCCCCCCCCCCGTCTTTCGATGTTTTTCCTCATGACATTCTATTACAGATACTCCGTATTTTGTGGGGAGTGATGTGGGGACAACAAAAAAATAAAAAGGACCGGAAAGGGGTAATCTGCCCTTGGGCAGTGTAGGATTGGGAGTGAGCCTTTGGACAAGGAGTGTGAACGGTAGTGTTGAAAATTTCCAACATGAGTTGAGCTACAAGAACACTAAGCCCACCACCTTTTGGTGAGTCTTATAAACTAAATATTTCCGATTGATGTAAATGTTTTTGTCTTATATTCGTTGACTATTTGGCCTGTAATAAATGTGTAAATGTACCTTGGGTTTAGTTTCCTTTCATGTTGTTTTAGTTTTAATAACTTACTTTAATTTTAACCTGTTGTTAGTTCTAAAGAAAAATAAATTAAATATGATTTAAATTAAAAAATAAGAAGAATTAGCCCAAAACGGCAAGAAAAATTACAGATAAATTAGACTTTAACTGCAAAAATAACCTTAAAATAAAAAGCGAAATTAAATAGCCTTCAAGAGCAGAAAAAAAAAACCTAAAAAGTGTTAGCCGAAAACTGCAGAAGAAAAAAATACGAAAAGAAAACAGATAACTAGCCTTTAATGGAAAAAAAAATTAACCTTGATAATAAAAATTAAATAACTGAAATAAACTTTAACTAAACGTTAAAAGTATATAAAACGAAAAGAACTGGCAGAAACTTGTATAAAATATAAACTGACAAGAAAGAAATTAATTTAGTAAGTTTAGTAAAAATAAAACAAAAAGCGAAGAGTCGCCTAACATCTAGTTTTGTAAAGAAATAGGGGGAGGGACTGAATAATTTACGAAGAAATTAAAAACAAATAAAAATCAGTTTTAGGTCACTGAAAAAAAAAATTTAAATAAAATAATAGACACTTGTTTAAAATTTTAGAACAAAAAACAAATAAGGCGCGCAAAGCCAAAACAGATATTGAAATAAAAAATGAAAACAAAAATTAAATGAAAGGTATTAAAACAAACAAATATGGTGGGAAAAACAAGCAAATACTGAAATAAAAAAAATACGAAAAACAAGGAAAAAAAAGAACAAAACAAGAAAATGAAAAGTAAATAAAAAGTAAACTTAACTATTTACAGTTCAAGTCTTTTCGAAAGAAAACGTTAAATCCCAAAAAGGGGGCAAATATCCGTCCGAAAAAAGTCAGACACTAAACAAATCGAGTCAACACTTTTCTCCTGAGATGTCAATCTGTCCAGCTCAAGAGAATTTTTAATTTATCGATACGGAACCAGAGAGATATAATATGACAACACGTGGTTGGCATGGGGAAGGAGGTAGAAATAGAAAGCTATGCAATATTTTACATTAGAAAGCTTAATTACAATTTGAATTAAACATAAATCTATTTTAGAAATTGTTAAGAATAATTTAAAAAAAAAATAATTCTGAAAGGAAAATATTAAAAAACAAAACATTGAACATAGATTAATCGAAGAATATTTTTTAAGCTAGTCTAAACTACCAAAGAACATGCGTATGCAAAACTAAAGATTAGCATCCGTTACCAGTAAACAAAAGCTTGAAATTTTCTTTGAATTTTCGTAATTGTAATTTTGCAAAGACAACTCTTTTGACTTGATTTGGCTAACCCAAGAGAATCTTTAATTTATCCATACGGAACCAGAGAGATATAATATGACAACGCGTGGGGGGGGGGGGTAAACTAAAAAGCTATGCAATATTATACATTAGAAAGCTTAATTACATTTTAAATTAAACATAAATCTATTTTAGAAACTCTTAAGAAAAGAAATGTACATAAATAAAATCATTCTGAAAGAAAAATATTAAAAAAACAAAACATTAGACATGGATTAATCGAAGAATTTGTTTAAGCTAGTCTATCAAAGAACATGCGTATGTAGAACTAAAGATTAGCATCCATTACCAGTAGACAAAAGCTTAAAATTTTCTTTGAATTTTCGTAATTATCCTTAAATCTTCATCGGTTTTCTTTATCTCTACAATCGGTAACACCCAATTACTACCACCTTGAGTTGCACTTTCTAGCATGCTTTGTTGTATCAATTACTTTGGGTGATACTTCTCCGTTAGAAGAATGCTTGCTTTATAACCCTTCAACAATCCTACTGAATTTCCTTCTGCTTCCATGGACTTAATTAGTCTCCCTATGTATACTTTTAATACATCAATCCATAATAATCCGTGATCTTTTTTCCACGCTACAACTGTAATGAGAATTATTTCAAAAGGCTTATCGGTTTCAAAATTGCCTTGAAATATTGTTTTTATGGTCATTCCACAAATTACTTTAGTTGTACGCTGTATTTTCTTATTTTCCTTAGTACTAATTTCATCCAGAAATATTTTGGTATCAGCGTAATTCCACTGCTCGTACCAACTTGCATGTCAAATGCTTGGCCATTTATCCTTATTTTTTTATCTAACTCTTTTTTGTGTATTCCTTGTAAATACTCCAGCTTCTTCGGTTTTTATTTTTCTTACTTGCATTTCGTATTTGCATACATTCAGAAAGATTTTTTATTTCGCAATTTGAGCATATTTTTCCCAAAGCTGGACATTTACATTTGTCTCTCATCTTTTTCCACAATACTTACCTTTAACTATGGATTTGTTAGTGTTTGTCCTATATGTCTCGAATTCTTCCTTTGGTTGACTAAATTCTCTAATCAGCTCTAATTGATGCAAAAACTCGACACTAGCTTCCAAACTCATTCAGCTACGTTGCCGATATTCTAGTCTTTTGCGCTTGTTGTTTTAGTCTCGCAAGCTTTTAATTAATCTCAGAAAATTTTTTTCATCTTCTGTAGTAACTTCATGTGCTTCCAAATTTTTCAAATTCACAATACTTTACTCGCTCTTTCAATCTATGTAAGTATTGCATAACGGTTTCCTGTGGTGCTTGTCTTTTTTCCAAAAACTTGGTTCTTTCTGCTATTACTGATTTTTATTTTATGGTCTTATGTTCTTTTTTACGATTTGCTGAAACGTGATTTCTTCTAACTTGCTCGGGTGACACATTGTCAAAATTTTCTTCGCAGCTTTGCATTCCACTATAGTAGGTACCTTCACTAAATCGCTGAAAAAACAGCATAGTATGAATTAAAAAAAAGCTTCAAACGTAATTAACTTTTCTATCTAAATGTTTATATTATTATTTATAAGAAAGATCAAACTATTTTTTCATTATTTTTAAAAAATTCTTTATCCCTTCTAACACGTTCAAAATTATTGGTAAAAGTCTTGTTTTGATTTTAGTTAGCGTGTAACCAAATCGTTACGAGTGTACAGTGGAAAACGTAATATTACAATATTCCCTTTTTTCCGGTGACAAACACATTAATTTGGATATTCTTGCAAAACTCAAATAACTGTCGGATATTAATTAAACTTTCAGAACTTATTCAAAAATGAATGAAATTATTTTTGAAATTACAATTTTAAAAAATCTTGGTAAAAATATATATTTTTACATCTATTAGCTACCCTCGATATAAATTCATGAAATTTTAAGAAATTAAATTTTGTTGCGAAAATTTGTTTTATTAGTTAAACACAGGACTCATCAAAGAATGTAAATCATCTATTATTTTCTTTTAGATTTTCGCTTTTAATTCCGAAAATCTCTTCCCAATAAAAAATGCAATATAACTATGACATTATTTAATTTGATAAGCTTTTAATTGTTTAAATAAATAACATAAATTAAGAACATTATAATAAACATTTAAAAGAATTGTTTTCATTGTTCTTAATTATGATAATTTATAAAGTTTCAAAAATATTTTAAAAATAATTCAAAGATTTGTTGGGGTTAATTGAAAAAGTCATTAAGCGAAGATTATATTTACTAATCGAAAATTTAAAAGTTTAGTACAAATCGTCGTGCTTTCTTATTTTTAACATAATTTTTATTTATTTATTTTTTTTTGTATTTGAAGTTTTTTTTGTATTGTAATTTCTATGTGTAAATTAAAAGGTCATGTGTTTCAGGGTTTCTTTCCCTTACAGGAAAAACTTTGTGCAGTTAGGTCACTTGTGATCGCCATACGCTTATTTTATCTCGAATCTGTCAAATCCGTCAACACATACAAAGGAAAGCTTAGAAAGTTGAACTCTGTGTTTAAAAATAGTTTTGTTCTAAATTGATGCTATAAATAAGTATTACTTGTGTAAATCAGATTGATTTAAAATTAAATTTGCTAATTTTTCAAAAATAATGTGTCACAGATGTATATTTTATTTTTGCCAGTTTTTTAAAACCAATAATTAACTTTGGTGTACAAATGTGTCGTTCGCTTAAAAATGATAAAAAAATTGAAAGAGTTTTAAAAAAATGAACATTTTTAGATTCCAATCGATATAATTTCTGTTTGAAATTCACCAGAGTATTTTGCTTACTGGAAATAGTAAATTTAATCATTTAGATTTCAATTAAAACTAAAATAAAGTTTCAAGAAAACATTTTTATTTTTAAAAATTCAATTTAAAATTTAGATATCGAAAATGAGTAGAGGCACCTATACTAAAGGAAAAAATAAATCGGTTATCTCGTTTTCTCCTCCACCAATCTTTGAGTATTTTAATTTCTTTACTCTTGCAAATGCCACAAAAGTTCTCATCCATGTTTCTACGTGTTCTTGGTCATCCAGTGAAATCATGGATCCTATCGGTGACGCCACTGTTATGTTTCGCATATCAATGTGAGTAGCAGTAGTCATAGCACAACTGTGCATGTTCTCTGTGAGGACAGGCTACTTTCTGTCCTACTTCTCCAAGTACTCTCAATATTTACTGGTCTCTTTATTTGTATGCGATACTACAGTTAGATATATTGAAATAAATAAAGACAAGGTAGCGAAGTGTCCACACCCACAATTAGTAGGTGAATCAATTTGTCCAGTAATACAGCTATATCTGTGCACTTCATCATGACAACGTATGAGGTATAAAGTTTTAACATATCCTATCTAAACGAGATAAATGTGAATTAACTAGATATACATTATTCGGCAATAATAAATGCCTGACAAATTGAATATATTGTCACATTTTCATTATTTTGTGGATTAAAATAAAATTAAAAACTCCAGACACCAAATTTCTCATTGCTTTATTTTGTTACAAAATTATCGCAAGTCTTTTTTTTTTCAACAGAAAATAGTCACTCCATTTTTCTTTCCTCACATGAGAGAACGCGATATCCCTTTATAAACAAAAAAGAGAAAAAATATTACAATGGTATCTGTAGAGGGCTTTTTATAATATATTTAACAATTATTGTCACCAGGTTTTATGCTCGATTTATATAAATAGCTTTTTTTATTTCCTCTATGCTTCGCTAAATCTGATAAAAGTTGATATGTTGAATCCAAATGCTACGTTATGCTCCATATCTCCGCTTTTACTGAATAAGTTTAGTGTCAAATGGAAGATAATTTTGTTTTGTAATGAAATTTGTGTGCACGCAAACACACAATCCACATAAATCAATAAACATGAACAAAGCGTAAATGTTGTCCTTTATTAAAGACGATGCTCATCTTTTTTAAAATATTTTCATGAATTCTCTATGTTTGCATCAGTGTTCATACCTGTGTACATGAATAACTGATATTGTAAAGTAGGACCATAAACAAATTTTGATTGAACCTCTTTTAAAACACTAATATTGCAAAATAGGACCATAAACAAATTTTGATTGAACCTCTTTTAAAATACTGTTTATCTGAACGAAAGTCAGAAATCTCAAAATTTTTAAATTAATTTTTAATTTTGAGTATTAGTTCGTTCTGAAAAAAAAAATAGATTTTATGGGTTTTGTGCAACCAAGCCATAAAAATAAGTAGCTCATTAAATTTAATATTTCTGTAATGAAGAGCAAAGCGTTTTATATTTTCTTGGTACTCCACTATTATGGTCATATATCAGACGTAACTATGTCGAGTAAACATCGAAATGATTAGTAGTAAGAATTAAAAACTGTTTTGTTTACTTTTTTAAGCACACGCACCTTAAGTAATTTTGGTTTTCTTATGACTTAATAGTCATTGATGTAATACAAAACCGTGCGATTTATTTGAATGCGGTCATGTTTAATAGAGCCGAAATCAAGATATTAAATACTATTCATGCCTCTTCTGTGTCATCTTCTAAGTACACTGCAACAAATAAATTTACTAGAGCTAGCCATTTGTAGTGTAGGTGGATAACGAGTTTGCATATAGCGGTCAGATCGATTAATTTATTACCCAATCTAAAACACTTTTATTTGTGCTTCTTTTAATCCATGCTGTTCGATGTGAGTGAACAAATATCAAATTGTTTCAATTTATATCCGGTTCAGGTTTCTTTGATGAAGCGGTAAAGTTTTCACGCCCATCACTCCTCTAAATTATTCTACTGAATCATCCACCATTGATCACGGCACTGACTACAACAAATAATCGATATTTGTTAGTTGCCGTTGGGATTCAATGGTCTTGCTAATCGATATTTTGGTCCGTTATACAAGAGCTTCAAAAACAAGTAGCTAATTAATGATGAACTCGTACAAGAGGCAGTAAGTAACTGTGTTAAAGTAGGACTTCCTTTCTCTTTCATTAGTTCTGTAAAATGCTCTACTGGAAAGTCAAATAATAGCTAAGACAGTCTTTGAAACAACAGAAAAGAATATTAATCATTTTTTAAAAATTTTTCTTTCACTGACATACAACTAAATTAGACAATGAGTATATTTCACTGATAAGAATGTTATGGAATGTTATCTTTCGGATCATCAAAATTTGGATTTTTTTTTTTTTGCTTAACTTTTGTGCATATAAATGTTTGTGTAGACATAATTAGTAGCGACTAAGATAGACATGATTTATTTTGTAGTTTTATTGAAGTTATATTTTGAAATACTTGATTTTTTTTAAATTTTAGGTTATTGTATAGATTAATGCCATGAGTTATTTCATATTGGTTGGTTGATTTTGTCGAGCGGCGTATCAAATTCAATGGGTTATTTAATATCAAAATCTAAATTGATTTGAGCACAATTTTATGGTTTTAAACAAATATAACTTTAATTACAGATAAAATGTATTGTTGCTAATTTTTTAATATAAAAATGTATTGCAAGTAATTTTACTAGAGAAATGTATGTTTATATTTTCATGGTATTTTTATTTCGGGGTCGCTATTTGCCCATTGTTGGGATCCTAACAGGCGCTAATATTCCGGATAAGGGTGGCCCTGGAAACAACAGCAATTACAAGTTAGTTCCGCGCTCCTCAAAACCTCAAATCTTCAGATCAGAGGCCTTGTTGCCAGACGTAGTTTATCATCTTACCTATGTGACACGATAATTAGGTGTATATTAAGGTGGATTTGTAAATTATGTATTTTATTATAATAGATTAAAATAGAAAATGGTTAAGAATAGAAAAATAGGTTAAAAACATGTGTTTCGTTTAACAAAAGTGAAAAAAGAAGAGAAAAATAAATAAATAAATAAACGCTTTTTCTTTTATAAGGAAATTTGTGACAGAGAAAAGGGTATCAGATTACTGTTAAATCCTACCAGTCTTCCAGTAAATATTTGACTAAGTGATTTGATGTGATAAAAGATAAACTTTTAGGAAATAGATTTTAAGTTGACCAGGTCAAAAACTGTCTTTATTGTAGCTTGACCACACATTAAGAAAATAAAGAAAAGATAATAGAATTTGCTCTTTCTCCAGGCAATAAAACAACGCCTGGTTACGGGTAAAGTGTCAGGGCTATAAAAACATACGGGGCCTTAACAGGAAGTTTTATTAAGATAAAAAAAATCCTGGAAAATACGGGATGTTTACACATCAAAGGAAGCAAAATTTAAGTACCTTGAAATTTTGGACTTACAGTCGCCAATGGTTATTGCTCGGTGGTCTAAGCATTTCCGGATTAATTTAAATAAATACAAGTGATTTTTCCGAGCCGATCAGTTAGTTAGTTAGTTAGTTAGTTAGTTTCAGTTGTGTTAGTTCTGCCGGGCGTGTGCTTGAAGTAGGAACTCCGTTCGTCGTGAGTCGTCTTAATTCGGTCGGTTCGGCATTTGATCTCCATTCATTAGAGTTAGAGCTGAGTGTCACATTCGCCTGCCCCAACCAAAAAGACTAACTCTAAACGAAATAAAGCATCGTTCTAACTCATCCAAGTTGTGGAAGTTCGTTCCTTATAGTTTAATCTTGTACCCTCAGCTTGAGACTCCGACTTTTTCAACAAACTCCCAGCAACATCACAGCGTGGAGAACGACCGCCGGAGAAATTGTTCGGACCTCCATTGGGTTGTTACAATTGGTGCTCGTGACTGCAGGATTCGGAACCCACGGAAGTGCCACTGGATGCTAAGTTTGGATTTCAACGAACCGACGCGACTGAACAGAAAACGAAACAAGACGAACGGAGATATTCCCAAGATATGGGCCCCCCTTAGAATTAGTGACAATGGAACCGAAAACGTCAATAATGAGATAATGAGGCAGACTCTCAACAATTTGAATATAAAGCACATAACCACATCTCCATACCACCCACAAAGGAACGCAAAGGTAGAACGCTTTCACCGATCCTTAGGTAATATTTTAGCTAAATTAGCAATGGGGGAGAATGAGAACTGGGATCTGTATTTAAGTCAAGCATTAGCAGCAGTGAGATTTTCTATGTGCGAGACAACAGAATACTCGCCATATTATATGCTATTTGGACGTGACGTGATTCTGCCGGTAGATAATCTGTTGAAGCCTCGTAGAAGGTGCATGGGCGAAGATCACCATCGTCTTATAATCGAACAACAACACGAAATCTTTGTCCAAGTTCAACGGAGGATTAAACGGGCCCTAAGAGGAGGAACCACACTGTTAACAAAACCTGCCGAGAATTAAAATTGGGAGTCGGGGATCCAGTGTATTACAAGAAGCATGTTAGACAAGGCAAATTAGATCTGAAATGGAAACCTTACTATAGAATAATTGAACAAACAGGGCCCGTTACATTCGTAATTTGGGACCAGCTTGGTGGAAAAATCAAGAGCATGCCAGTGATTTAAAGTTGGCTGAACTCCGAAGCTGGGAAACACCCACGATGGAGAGTGGTGAAAGACCAATCAGACCATCAACATTGGCGGCTCCCACCTCAGACCGAGAATCCGATATCGAGGACTCGGAGTCGGAGAGAATCTTCATAAAATTTACTGAAGGTTATTGCCACTCCGGGGAGAACCCTTATCCGCCTCAACAGGACCACGAAGAGTGGGATTCGGAAGATGACATCCCTTTGGCAGAACTAAGGTTAAACAATAAGCAATCCCCTCATACGGAGGAGGATGGGGGTGATGAGGACGAGGAAGATGTGCCCTTGAGTGGGATACAGTCTAGGTTATGAGACGAGAGTGGACTAAGAAAAAAGCACTAGCTAGACTATTTCTTCAGCAAAGAACGGAGAACCATTTTTTTCACTCTCTTGGATCGGTAGAAACCTTCAGGAGGTTAATAGACAGAAGAGGAAGGTAGAATGGGGTTTAGATATATAGGTAGAATAGGGTTTAAGATATATATTGGTTTTAGCCTAGCCTAAAAAGTTTTTTGTGGGGTTGCTATTATTTATACTCATTTTCACTACCGTAACCGGGCTCCCCATTGTGTTGCAGGATGGACAGCGTTAGGATTCTGTTGCTCCTCGGCCTTGTTGTGTCAACCGTTGCCTTGCGACATAGCGAGAACACCCTTTTCAAAAAGACAGCGGAAGTTGTCGTTACCAGATCAAAATGGGTCATTACGTTGATGATCGACCTGAAGCCATATAACGGATTATTGGAGGGATTGAGTTTGGAGATACAGAAAGCAAAAACAATAGGTGAACACATAGCTGTAAATTATTACTCTGATCAGGGGAACTATCATAACCTCATGTATTCGCTTAGGCAGGAAATAATTGCATTGGAGTTGCACTGGGGTAATATGAGAGACTATCTGGGGGGACTGAAGTTACTTGAATCTAGAAAAAAAAGGTCAGTCTTACCAATTGTAGGTAAGGCACTTAGTGTGCTTTTTGGAACGGTAACCGGAGCCGACTTGGAAAGTATCAGAAGGAAATTAGCAGCAACAGGGGACGGTCAAAGAAGCCTTGAGAAACAGACAAGGAATAGTTTATCGATTTTAAATGCTACCAGGATAGACTTGGCAAAAAATAGGCAGACCATCAATCGGATGATAAAGAACGTACTAGACATACAGAATGAATTGGGCCAAGTGACCCATTCCATGTCGGTCGAGCTGCAGGAACTCGGGGGCTTTGTGGCACAATTCCTACAATTACTCATGGCTATCAACAGATTGTGACAGGCCTCGCAGTCCTTGCAGTTGTCTCTCGAGTATGTTGGTGCTCAATTTGACATGCTCTCCCTAGGACATCTATCACCTAGTATTGTAACTCCCTGTCATCTCAGAGATATCTTGCTGGGGATTCAGACTGAACTTCCTCATCGGCTTCGGTTGCCCGCTGATCCCAACATGGAATTATGGCGCTACTATAACTCCCTGGGTTGTGTTACGCTGATAGAAAACGATAAGTTGTTATCCTTAGTACTAATACCGCTATTAAATAGAGGGAGTATATTTGAAGTTTTCCAGGCAATTAATTTACCCATCCCCTACCCTGGAACAAAACAGGAGCTAGGAGTAATTGCTAAATATAAGACAGAAGCAGAATATATAGCCTTGAACCTAGCTAGAACCAAGTTCATGCTGCTCACTGCAGCGGAAGCGGAGAAATGCAGAATGGACATGCTGGGAACATGCCCCTCAAAGAGTCCTTTATATGGCACTGGAGAGCATCAAACCTGTTTGCTTGGGTTATTTAATGGGAACAAGGAGGAGATTAAAAGAACCTGCAACATAGAGGTATCAAAAAGCAAATTGATGCCACAAGCCATAGGCTTGTCAGACGGGGTGTGGGCGGTAGCGTTGGATTTGTCCCAGGTATGCAAAGGGAGGCCAACACTAACCATCACAGCCACCCCGCCCCTATCTATCATAAGCTTACCTATGGGGTGCACAGCTTTCGGTACGTCTATCACACTTCCGCTTTTTTACCAAGCGGAAGAGAAATTTGAATCTAGAGATTCTTTCCTCGCTCTCTCGAACATCACATCGGCTCGTTGGACAAACTTGTGGAAACCTCTCGTTAGAACATCGTTGAATGTTACTGCAAGGAAACTCCCACAACTATTAGAAAAAATAGAAAGAATTAATTTACAAGACTTAGTTGATCAACTAGCAACAATAGATGGGGAGGTTCTTCCCCAGGGGAGTTAGACCACTAAATCTGTAGCCTTGTTATCAGTGGGGGGATGTATTTTGGTTGGAATAATAATAATAATAATAATCCAAGTAGTTTGGGGAAGGCAGTGGTTAAAAAGATGTAGGAATATTATGCCAGCGAGAGGACTGAATAGCAAAAAGGGTGGATCACCTGTTGAAACCACGGAGACCCAAGGGGCAGAGAACCCTGAAACTGATTCTGAGAAAGGGACCCAGGCAGAGGAACAGTTGCAACTAACGGCCGTACGATTGGAGGTTGAAAAAAAATGAAAAAAGAACTGATATTCCATATTCCTCTTCCTTCTAATGGACAGGGTGCTCTAGAAGCCTGCACATAAAGAAAAATGTGAGTGCTTAAAAGAAAAAAAAATGAAAAAAATAAGAGGAAGGGAGAGAGCAAGAAACAACTGTGCGTGAAAAAAAAAAAGGACAATGAATTGATGAAAAAAAACAAAAGTGTGAGTACTTTGAGATAAAAAGTATGAATTTTGAAAATAAAGTAAAAGAAAAAAGAGATAGAAACAACGCAAACGGTGTGAAAAACAAAGAGAAGAATGAAAAAGGGCTGTTTGAAAAAAAGAAGGGTAAAAGAATAGTGTGTATTATTACTTAAAAAAAGCACTATTTGTGAAAAAAAATGAGAGAGTGAAAAACTAAGTGGGTGTGTACAACAACGACAAATATGTTGTGAAAAAGAAAAAAAAAAGGATGATGGTGATGAAAAAATATTTTTGAGAAAAACAAAAACATTTAGGAAACATTTATTTACTTTTTTGTTGTTTTGTTTAAAAGAAGGAAAAAAAGAAAGAAAGGAAAATGGAATATGTTTGGAGAACTTTAAATAGTTGAAAAAGAGACTGATAATGAGGAACATTTACATCGCTCCTATATTTATGCAGTAGACTTGCTCAGAGTTATGACTATTTTGTCACCTTGTGTTATTTAATTTTATTTCTTTCTTTTGGGGAGAAGGTGGAAACACCCCTCTCTTGAATTTATTGTGTAAACTATGCTTCAATCATTTTTTTGGGCTCCATTGACCCCACTGGGAGAGGACGTCCTCAGCAAACTTCCATCATTACAAGATTTCATAGGAGGGATGCAGGAAGTCCCAGGGATTTGTGGCTTATCTTTTGGGATGGAAAATGGTAACAGCAGTTGAATTGACAAAGAGTAGAATCTCTTCCAGGAATAAGAGGGAATGGAAGTCAGTCGGAAAGCAAAACACTAAGTTGAAAAAGGTGTTCGTTAAAGAAAAATTGACCTTCATACGTAGCGATAAACCAACTGCGTGGATTTATTCATACCACCGGCTACGAAGACAAAATTGATGAATTGGTTGTGGAAATAAAGAGAAAAATGGGTTGAGGAAATACAAAGAATTGGTACATAATGCCAAATTGATTTATAAGAAATTTCATAATTGATGGTTGTGGCGGGGAGGAGAATATCCCTGTGGAATCAAAATAATTTTTGTGGTGATGGCGTGCCGACATGAAGAAGCATCGAGTCATGATTTTTTTGTTTATTGTAATTTATTAACATAAATGGCAAGATCCGTTGGGGTAGGTAATGTAAGACGATAACTAGGAGTATATTAAGGTGGATTTGTAAAATATATATTTTATTATAATAGATTAAAATAGAAAATGGTTAAGAATAGAAAAATAGGTTAAAAACATGTGTTTCGTTTAACAAAAGTGAAAAAGAAGAGAAAAATAAATAAATAAATAAACGCTTTTTCTTTTATAAGGAAATTTGTGACAGAGAAAAGTGTATCAGATTACTGTTAAATCCTACCAGTCTTCCGGTAAATATTTGACTAAGTGATTTGATGTGATAAAAGATAAACTTTTAGGAAATAGATTTTAAGTTGACCAGGTCAAAAACTGTTTTTATTGCAGCTTGACCACACATTAAGAAAATAAAGAAAATAAAGAAAAGATAATAGAATTTGCTCTTTCTCCAGGCAATAAAACAACGCCTGGTTACGGGTAAAGTGTCAGGGCTATAAAAACATACGGGGCCTTAACAGGAAGTTTTATTAAGATAAAAAAAATCCTGGAAAATACGGGATGTTTACACATCAAAGGAAGCAAAATTTAAGTACCTTGAAATTTTGGACTTACAGTCGCCAATGGTTATTGCCCGGTGGTCTAAGCATTTCCGGATTAATTTAAATAAATACAAGTGATTTTTCCGAGCCGATCAGTTAGTTAGTTAGTTAGTTAGTTAGTTAGTTTCAGTTGTGTTAGTTCTGCCGGGCGTGTGCTTGAAGTAGGAACTCCGTTCGTCGTGAGTCGTCTTAATTCGGTCGGTTCGGCATTTGATCTCCATTAATTAGAGTTAGAGCTGAGTGTCACATTCGCCTGCCCCAACCGAAAAGACTAACTCTAAACGAAATAAAGCATCGTTCTAACTCATACAAGTTGTGGAAGTTCGTTTCTTATAGTTTAATCTTGTACCCTCAGCTTGAGACTCCGACTTTTTAAACAAACTCTCGGCAACATCACAGCGTGGAAAACGGCCGCCGGAGAAATTGTTCGCACCTTCATTGGGGTGTTACACCTAGGACTGCATATACATGGAAACAGTCCTTAAAATAAAAAAGGATTAACTTTCAAATTATTTGCGTGGAATTGAAAGTTAATATTTTTTTCTGTCGCTTTTTACGCTGCTCTTGTTGCTGCTGCTTCTGCTGTAACTTCTCCGGGATGCAAACTTCTTCGTTGGGACATCCTATTGCGGCTTTAGCTTCTTATTACAGTCGTCCACTCATTGGTAGTCTAGCTGGTCTTCTCCATTTCTTCTGGTTTTGCTATTGGCTTTGGTGGTGACGAAGGATTGCTGCCAGGGTACGGCTTTGCCAAGTGACCCGCAGCCCCACAGAACCTGCAGTGGGATTGTCAGCGCTCCATAATTGCCTATATTGACCTATCACGGCAGATCAATACATTCGGGATGTCGATGAAGCCTTTCCTTATACTTAAAGTATAGCATCACCTCTGTCAAAACCTGCCATGTTTATCATGCTGAGACCCCTCCCATGTTTGCATACTTCATAAAGAAAGTCCCCAGATAATCTTCTGTGATCTTTTGGGAATTCTATGCAATTTTGGACATTCTTACTGGACATGCATTGTGGTGTAGTGGATATCGGCTTGGTTCAAGAAATCGGAGAGCCGAGTTCGAATTACACTTGAATTTGTTGCATTCATTTACGCGCAAATATTTTTGGGAAAGGTAATAATCAGTCTCCTCACTCCAGCTATAGAACCAATGACAGAACAGATTATGTTCTATAGCCTTGGTTGGCAACCAGTCTACCACAGAATGTAATAGAAACCTATGCTGAAAAATCTTCCGAGACATTATGACCCAAGCATGTAACGCATATGGCATTTAACTGACAGATGCAAAGTGATCCGTGTATTTCGAGTGCCCATATACTCTGTCTAGAGTCTAACGTTTTTGGTAATTAGTATACTTCCGACCAATCGCTTAACCTCTTTTTCAGTTGCTAGCAGGATGTCTCACATTGCATGACTCCTTTTTGCCAGCACTTTTGGTGCTATTTGGAGGCTTTTTGTAGCCTTCTCAAAGATCTCTCTGCTAATGCCAATCATCTCTCGAGTTTTAACATCAGTTGTTAGCAAAAAAATGATCCAAGCGTTTTTGTCTCCAGTGCTGCTTGTATAGGCAGCAATTAATTTCCAGAGGTGTACCGCTAATACTTCTCTTGAATGCTAGTATAATAAACCTCATCTTTTTTCTTGGACTTGTTTGAAAGGGTTAAGGTTAGGCACAGAAAAAAATACTGCCTCAGTTCACAACAAAAAAATAGCAGTTCCAAAAATAAGTAATGATAATTGAACAACAAACAATGCTGGACAAAACAAGCTTTTAAAAAATAACATTTCGTTACTTACGCACACAACGTCACAAAGTATTCAATCTCGTTAGGCAGTTGAGGATAATTATCTAACAGATGAATATATTATAAAATAACCCAATGTTAAGGAATAGATTATGGAATTCATCGATAAAAAATAGAATTACTACTTAGCTGCTCCTCTTTAAGCTTTTATAATAGTGTTAAATGTTTAAGTAAAAGCAGTATTCTTCATCAATGTGGTTCCAACTTCCTCAAATGGCAGTTAATAGATCTTCTTTAGCGGATGGAAGCTTATTTTTTCTTTTTATTTCCACCATAAATTTCTAACTGGATTTAGATTTGCACTGTTCGCTGACTATGTCATTGGTTTTATACGCCTTTCTCGTAGCAAAGTTTTAACCTACTTTTCTCTGTGACAAGATGCATTATAGTTTTCAAAAGTTATTCCGTCATCACCAAATCAATTTTTCTATCAATGAAATGAGAACATTATCCAGGAATTCAATGTACACATGTACATTAATTGCTGAAGTAATAATTGCCATCTGTTCAGTTCCTGTTTTAAATCTTTCTATTTATAATTGTACAACCAAAGTTTCTTCTTGGATTAAAAATGACGTCAATGCTTTTGTATATTATCAAAAATACCAATTAAAACCACAATACTTTTCTTAGCTCACCCCGGTCTGTTCAGTTTTGTAGCCCACAGAAATCATTTTCCCGTGTGTAACAGCATGAGACATCCGATCTCAACAGACCCATATTTATGTCTGATCCTAATAATTGTAAAATTGTTCTCAATGAGACTAGGGTTTTGCTTGCTGATAGAATGAGACACGGTATAGCCTCTAATAGGTCTAACTCTCGTAAATACTGGTAGATCAGTAATAGTGTCTCTCTACACTCTTCAATCAATTTGAGGTGTTAATATATTTTACTGATAAAGCAGATTGTCTTGCTCATACATTCTCTTCAGCTTCTACTCTTGACTCATCTGGTGTATTTTGCTTGACTTTAAAAGAACTTAGTGAGTGATATGCATATAACTCCGTCCATGTTTTATGCTATCATCAATAAAGTGGACCTCATCAAAGCATGTGGACTTGATGGCATTCCTGCAATACTAAATAATAAATATTTTACTGAACTGACCCCTGTTCTTTATAAGTACTACATTAAATGCGTTGATGCTCCTTTCTTTCCTGCCTGTTGGAAATCATCATCTGCATTTAAGAAATCAGGTGAATCTTCTCATACTTCTAACGATCGACTTCTTAGCCTTCGGTAACTATGCTGAAGATATAAATATTTACTCCTTCTCTTACAACTGACCTGGTAAGCGAGAAGAAGGCTGAAGAGAGTTATACAAACGAGCAATGCGAGAAAATAATGTGTTAGAATAGAAATTACATTTACATTTCACCATTTCAACTGTAGAATGAAAACTGTTGCTAATCTAATACTGCGCTTAAATTCATAAAGTCTAGATACCATAGGGAAAAGTTCATCAGAACAATTACCATGAATGCATTCATATAAAAGGCACAGGGAAGCTACATGACGGCGATGAGAAAGTGACTGAAGTCGAAATGCAAGGTCAAATGTCATTTCAGATTTTTCTCTGGATTTTATCAATCTCTCTAAATATTTTGCAAGAGCACCAGATTTATGTGGCAGTAATATTCTGATCATGGACAATTGAACTGTGTTATGCAAGACAATTTTCTTGCCCGAATATATCTTACATATTTATATGTAAGATAGATTCGAGCAAGAAAATTGTCTAGCATCACACAGTGAATCAACTTTCCTAACAGCTGACATAGTAAATGATTCAATATACTCTTTCCACTTTATATTGTTATGTGTTCAGTGTAACAAAAGAAAAAAATGATTGATTGAAACTCAGTGTTAAATCACATACAAATATTTAATTTACGATACACAAAATGATATATATATAAAATTTACAATTTTTTGCATTCAAAACAGAAACTTAGAGTTTACTACTGGCAGGCGAAGTGTTACAAAGGGGGAGGAAGGGTCAGTATCTTTACCCAGTTAAGTTAACGAAGTAGTTTAAGTGCTATAAGTTTTGGAAATCCTTAAATGTGTATATAAAGAATAATTATTAGTTTGGTCAACGAAAGATTCAAAAATATCTATTTACCCATATAGTTCCATGAGATTCTCTTTCAGGTTTTAGTTGGTCGGCAACTTATTTTAGAGATTCTTTTGGCTGGATTCACAGATGCACGATTCAGGCTGGAGTTGATAATGTTAGTAAGTCCTGTTAACAACTAACTACTCTCTTCCCAAAACCTATTTTATAGGGGCTAACACCTAATTTGCATATTTCTAGAACATTTCGAATTCTCTCGATTTTACTCGAACATTCTACAATCTTCCAAAACGTTCTATTCCTAATTTCTCTATTTAACGACTACTTCATGAATTCAAACTTTTTTGTAATAACAAGTAGGACTCAATAGAATCCCATACTATAACTTTTTAGACATTATTAATATTATTGTTTTATATATAAATGCATCCTCGTAACAATATCAACGGAAAATGTTAGTTCGAGAAAGTGCAATGATTTACTTTCCTGAAGATTAGTACCAGCCATGCTGATGGTATGTATAAAGGGTTCTCTCGGACGATTGATAGCAGTTTCGTTTTCGTGGTGTTAAAATTAACAAGACATTCCTTAGTCAGTTAACAACAATATGTACGTAATTTTTTAGATCAGCTGCCAATATTAAACTTATCGAACCGATCAGCCTTACTATTAAGACAGAAGTAAATAGTTATGTTCTTAGTATAGTTATCGAAAACTAATAGGTTAAGAGAAGTCGGCTTTGTTGTTGTTGTTGAGTAATGGTTGTTGATTTTTTTGTTGAGAATACTCTTGAGAATGTTTTTGCGTTTACGTTGTTTAGTAAGGCATTAGTTCATCCACAAACTTACCGAGTTGAGTATGGGTTAAAACATTCTAAAAAATGATGACTGATGAAATAGTTGATGGTGGTGCCCGAAGAAACTTGTGTAACAAAATTTCTTGTGTAACAAAACTTCCTTACTTATCCGTTTTGCTGCTGATAACATTTCTTGTAGGTACGCCGAAAGTCATCTCGTGATATTTGTTGTGAATATTAGTTTCTCTGGGAGTTCCGGTTTTGTCGGTCAGTAATGTTGTCTATTATTACAACTTCATTACACAGGAAGCTTTTATCTCCCTTTTTTCCTCCATATGTAGTCAGCTACGTCTGATTTTTTTTATTTCTCCTCGTATTAATAGAAAAATTAGTTGTAACTGACCACATATGGAGGGAAATCACTGTTCTCCGTAAAATAAAGTTGAAATAATAGATAGAGAACACCACTGGAAACCAAAAATACTGAAAGAATCAGGGCTTATGCTAAATCACAAATATCTCCTACTTCGGCCAAACATAGAAATGAATGCAATGTGGGAACCAGTAATACGGAGTGCTAAAGAAAACATTTACAAATATTAAGATTGTAATATGAGCTCTGGTAAAAAGGATTACTGAGACATTAGGTTCATAATTCCCACAAATTGATACACATGACCTAGTAGTTGAAAACAAATCAAACACCTGCAGAGTAATAATAAAAAAGAAAATAAAAAAATCAACCAATCACAAATAAGTTTACTTCCACAAAAATCGCAACATGCCCTGTATAAAAAATATCCGTGCCAAATGGTAAACCACCCATGTCGAGTAAGAACATTATAACGGTGTCCTCACGAAATTTTGAAGTAGGCATGAACCTGCTCAGTTAAAGTGAAAAAACTCTTTGTGCTTATGAACACTCTGTATCCACCCCGATCACGAGCATGATAAAAAGCCTTAACGCTAAATATTATCACAACTTGACATTATATATATATATATTTTTTTTTTTTTTAATCATTTCACCCCGAGCAAGGCAGAAACGCCACTGATGTGCAGGGGGTTACATAAATGTAGAAAGATTAATTAGAAAAGAGTGAGGAGTACAAGCTAGTTAGAAAGGAACAATAGAAAGCTGAGAAAGCAGGTGCAATGACAGGTACATGGGCGGAGAGAAAGGGAAGGTTATACAGGGGAGGGGAGAGAGCTAGAGGCCAGTGGTTAGTAGGTGAGTATTAACTTTGCTTTTAAATTTCTGGAGGTCGTAGCCATCAGGAAAGCAAGAATACGGGAGCGAGTTCCACAGGCGGGAAGTGCGAGAGAGGAAGCTGCAGGAGTAGAATTGTCGTCTGCGTTTGGCTAACCTGACTGTGAATGGGTGGGACCCAGTTGCCAGTCTGGTTGAACGGGTAAACGAAGAATAAAATTGCAACGTTCAAAACATTAATTTAATACAGGGCTCAATATGAAAATAGACCAATGAATATTTATTATTATTACATTCATTCAGTCAGTTAAATGTCATGCGTGATACATGCTTAGGTGACATGTCTCGAAAGAGACATGACTGACTAAACAGAAGAATAACCTGCAGTAGGTTGCCATTACTTTCTACGGTAGAATGGTTGCCAGCCAAGGCTATAGAACCCAATCTGTCTTGTTATTTAGCTCATAACTGGAGGAAAGAAACGGATTAATACATTTCCCAAGTGTATTTGTGCGTTAGTGAATGCAAGATATTCAACTGGAATTCGAACTCGGTTCCCCAATTACTCGTTCCGAGCCGATATTCGCTGCGCCACAATGAACATAAAAACTTCTACAAACTTGTACATTTTGTTTCGACAAAATCTTCACTTTCTTCTTCTTTTGTAACTTTCTTTTTCTTCTTTCTTTTCCTTTTCTTGACTTCTCACCTTATTTTTTCTCTTTTCTTCGCTCTTTTTTCTTCCTTTTTCTTTATTAAATCCTTTTCCCTTGTACGGAAAGTTTTCCCAAAAATTACAGTGAAGTGTTGTTTTCATAAAATAAAAAAAAATAAATGCGTTTATTATCATCATTGCTAACCACCTGATGGGTTTTTGTTCTTTCAATGTCGAAACAAAATGTACAATTTTGTATTAGAGTTTTATATGTCCTAATAATAATAATAATATTAATAATATATATATATATATATATATATATATATATATATATATATATATTATATATTATATATATATATATATATATATATATATATATATATATATATATATATATATATATATATATATATATATATACTATATATATAATTATATATTATATATATATATATAACTATATATATATATATATATATATATATATTATATATATATATATATACATATATATAATTAATTATTAAATTTAAATTTAATAATAAGCATACTGCAACTCAAAAGCTATGAAGTTTTGGTGCCTAAAGCACTATTATCAGGCAGTGAAATATGGTTCAGTTATGGGGTCATATATATTTATAAGGAAATCCAAAATAAAATCAAGAAAGATTAATTAACTAATTAATTAATTATGCTATCATATTAGTTGAATGTACTCAAGTGAAAATTATTATAACTTAGAAGATATGTGGGTGTAGAACAATGAATATTGAGATAATAAAGTGTAATAATGTGGCAGGAGAAAGGAAGTGTCAGTTGTCTCTGTTTAAATTGGTTTTGAACATATATGTAGTCAATATATCTTTTGATATGCGACGAGATTGAAATTAAAACAATAGAATATTTGTCTTAAAGGGTGCCGTTAATATAAAAACACGATTGTAACGTAAGGAAATAGACGTAAAGCGAAATTAATCAATTTTAAAGTTAACTGGTAGTGAAAGTAAGCGTAAACAGCTGCAAACAGATTATTAAGGTTAGATTTAAGGTATATATAATTAACTTAAGTGATAGAATTATAGAATGTATCATATAGTAAACAGTTTCAGATAATTTTAGATATATCTAAGAGTGTGAATAATTTTTTATAGCAGTAAGTAGTTATTTCATTACATTGATTTAAAAATTTAGTTTTCGGGAATTTACTTAGATATTTTCTTCTAAGCAAAGAAAACATTTTTCATATAACGATTTACATGTTTTTTGTTTTTTTTTAATCATATCGCCCAAGCAAGGCAGTTTGCTGCCACTGGTGTGCAGGGGGTTACATAGGAGGAAGGTTATGATAAAAGAGTGACAGGTTAAATGGGGTTTCAGGAAGTGGGTAAGAGAAGAATGAGAATACTGATGAGAGTGGAGTGGACGGGGAAAGGAGCGGGAGAGAGAGGATGCAAGTTAGTGAGATGACTACTGACTTTACATTTAAACTCCTGGAGATTGTAGCTGTCGGGGAAGCAAGTAAACGGAAGGGAATTCCACAGACGAAAGGTGCGAGAAAAGAAGCTGTTGGAGTAGAATTTGCGTTTACATTTTATTGGTTTCACAGTACAAGGGTGGGACCTAGTTGCTAAACTTGTTGCTCGATTAAATTCATACATAGGGGACACCAGATAGCTGAGTTCATCGGAGCAGAAGCCATGAATGTATTTGTAGAAGAGACACAGAGAAGCCATATTGCGCCGGTGAGAAAGTGACTATTCGAGCTGCTAAGTCGCTATCAATAATATGACAGATTCTCCGTTGGATTTTGTCAAGGATCCCTAGGTAGATAGCAGGGGCACCAGATTAGATATGGCAGCAGTATTCAATGCACGGGCGAATGGTAGATTTATATATGTGCAGGATGGTTTCGAGCGGGAAAAACTTCCTGGTCTTGTACAGAGAACCGACCTTCTTAGCGACGGATTTAGCTATGAATTCGATATAGTCATTCCAATGAGGTCTGTTGTGAGAGTTAACCCGAGGAGGCGCAGTATTTTGCTTTCAGAGAAACTAGCCTGATCCATGCTAATGGTGGGGGGTGTAAGAGCAATTGTCTATGATGGTTAATAGATATCAGCTTCGTTTTGGAAGCATTAAAATTGACGAGCCATTTCTTACCCCAGTCGACCTCAGATTGGAGGTCCTTTTCAAGCTCAGCAGTGATGTTTGCGTTGTCAGCCTCGGCAGATTTTTGATCGAGGCGCGAGTAAACCGCAGTGTCGTCAGCGTATATGCCTACTTGAGATCTTATTACATCAGGAAGATCGTTAATGAAGGTCAGGATTGATCTAGAATAGAGCGTTCGTATGATAGTGTTGGAAGGCATGTCCGTTCAATACTACTTTCATTGAGCGGTTTGAAAGGAATGACTGGATTAGGTCAAATAGTTGTCCAGTTATACCATAGCCTCGCAGCTTGCATAGAAGGCCGGCATGCCAGACTCCGTCAAAAGCTTTGAAGATATCTAGGACAACAGTTCGAGATTCGTCCGCCTTTCTTGTCAGGATTCTGGTATACTCAGTGATGGTCGTGAGCATATCAGCAGTAGACTTCGTGAAGCGGAAATCATACTGTTTGTCAGAGAAGAGACTGTGGGCTGTGAGATGTTAAAGATCTCGGCTTTGATGATGGCTTCGAACACTTTGCCAAAAATAGGTAGGAAGCTAGTGGTGTGGTAATTAGCGGAGTCAGAGGGTTCACAAGTATTTTTGTAGATAGGAACAACGGAGGAGGACTTCTCGCAGGCAGAAAAGCAAGAATCAGAGAGGCAGTAGTTACAGAGTTTGGAAAAAACAGAGGAGAGTTCAAGGGCGCATTTCCCCAGGACAATGATTGGTATTCCGTCACCACCGCTTGCTTTATGGGGGTCAAGCTTTGAAATTATGTTAGAGACCACCGAGGGGGTAATGTGGATGTCGTTCAGTTGGGCCTCAGTTCGGAGTGGCAAGCCGGGTAAAGGTACTCCAAACGATTTCAGTGTCGAGTTGGTGGAGAATCTGCGAGCGAAGCACTCAGCCTTGTCTGTTGAAAAGGTGAGGACCTCAAATTCGTTAATTAGAGGGGGATTGAAGGTTTGCTGTTATTTAGTACATTTTTACAAAGTCTTCAGAAGTCTTTGGAGCCGAACTTACGGGATGCTATACGTTGCTTTATTCTGGCTGCAAGAAGCAGCTTAGCTTCTTTAAGTATCTTCTAGCACTCATTGCGAGCACAGGCAAAAAGTCGCCTGTTTTGGTCCGGTAAAGCCGGAAGAAGTGATTTCGGTAGGTGATGGTGGCCGAGCAAGCAAAGGAGAACCAAGGAAACGAATGAGATTTGAGTCGCAACTTCCTGGCAGGGTTGAAAGCATTGATGCCAGACTTAACCCAAGAGGAAACCTCAGCCGCGCAGTCTTTAACGGGAAGACTAAAAAGTTTGTTCCAAGGAACGCCACACGGGAAATCGTGGAATGAGTCCCAATCAGCTCTTTGGTAGTAGTAAGATATTCTGCTAGTCTGAGATTCTTGGGTGGAGTGGGAGTGGAAGTAGATGTTAACGGAAACTACCGCGTGGTCAGAGTTTCCGAAAAGGCAGAATTGTTTGACATTTCAAGAGTCAGGAATGGAAGTAAAACAGAGATCTAGCAGTGAGTCATGTCTATTAGGGTTATTAGAAAAACGCGTGGGAAACTCCACCACTTGCGTAAGTGACTGAGGGATTGAAAAATTCATTGTGTGGGCACCAGCAAGATCTATGACAGAGTTATCCAGCCATTTGGCGTAGTGGGTGTTAAGTCGCCAAACACAAATATATGGGTGAACGGATGAGAAGAAATGGCCTTATCGATATTATTAGAGATGCTGTCAAGAACAGAACAGTCGGAAAATGAGGGAGAGCGCTAGAGAAAGAAGAGATAGTTAACCGAGCTTAGTAGGGAGAGACGGAAAACATATAAGAATGATCTAGGGATTCAAGAAAGATTACCCTAGCAAGAGAGATGTGTTCACTGACGTAAACACCAAGCTTAGGCATGTGGACATTTGAGTTCTTCTTGAAGAAGGGAAGGTAAACAGGGACGTAAAATTCAGAAGAGAGGATAGAAGGATCAAGGTTAGTTTCGCAGAGGACAAGAATGTCAGGTGAGTTTACTTGGAGGAAGGATTCGACACTGTAAAAGTTGGTACTTATACTTGGTATCTTAGCGAAGATGTTAATGGGTTTGGGTGTTTTTTGATTAGCTGGTTTAGTTTTGCTATTATGGTATTGTGTATCTTCCATTTTACTGGAGGTGTTTTATTTGCATCATTCAATTCCCAATAGTATTTGGAAAGTGAAGTTAAACTACTACAGATTTTATTATAAAAGGATAGATTATGCTGATATAATCATGACTTAAAAGTGTTTTTAGTACTTCAAATATAATTTTTGATAAGAGATGGATTTTCTGTAGTGGAAATGGTATCTTGGTAGACTCTATTTTTGCAAAAGATATTCGTTTAGTTTACGACAATTGCAAGCATCATAATTATTGATGTTATAATAGAGATGTTTTGATTGCTATTTTTTATATTGTTTTAGTATTTTATTATGTTTTTATGATCATTTCAAGATGATCAAAGCAGCTGTTTCAGTGTATTCTTTTTTAAAAAATTCTGAAGAGGTTATGAGTTGGGAAGTTTTACTGAACTAGGTTAAGGAATTTATTGCCTAACTTAGTACAAACCATTTGGTTAAATGATGTGTGCCAAATTATTTTTCTATTTCTATTATGTTTGGTATTATTATGTTTTGCATATAGTATTTAATGTCATTGTATTTATAGAAACTGTTTTTAAGGCTGTATTCTAATATTGACTGTGTTTAAAAACATGCCTTCAGTTTAAGAATTGTTCTTAATTCTGTGTTAAACAGAGTATTGTATATGTTTAATAATAGATCGTGGGTGATTTGATTTAGGATGTATATAAATAGGATTTGCATCATATCTTACGTAGGGTGGGTATGCGTTATTAACTAGTTCTAGAGTAACATTTGAGTCAACTTTTTAAGATTACTTTGTACTATTACTTTAAGGTTAAAGTTTTTCATTATTTGTGTATTATTTTACGAATTTTATCTCTTTTAGTCTTTGTAAAATTATGGATAATCCTGAGACTCTATGTAAGCTTATGTCATCTATATCAACATCATTATGCGGTGTTATATATATATTTCACATGTAAATTCACTTTTTACATCAGACTGGGGTTGATAACGTGAGTTATTAGAACCTGTACAAATGACTATTCCCCAAATGTAGGATATCTAATTTACATATGAAATCAATAGATATCTGCTCTGTAAATTAAATTTATATCGAGCTCCCTGTTCGATCAGTATTAATAAACTAATATTATTAGATCCGTTCGGATTATTTACCCAATTTTTTTCTTGAGTTTATTACCGCTATATATACGTTATATACAGCCACTGCTGCTACTGGAAAACAACAATAATTTTTTCGGATAAACGACGGACACGGATATATATATATATATATATATATATATATATATATATATATATATATATTTTAACTTGTATTTTTATTATCTTCATTAGTGGCGGTTGTGCGGAATCAGAGGGAATCACGCACATAAGCGGAAGTAGACTAGCGAAAGTTGTCTTCTCTTCTCTATTCTCTATGTTCACTCGTTTTCTCGGTTTTCTCATTTTGCCCCCCCCCCCCCCGATCTTATATAAGCTAAAATTTCTTCGAATTTCGTTTAATTGCGTGATCTATGGTTAGGCACATCTATTAATCCTTTTTTATGATTATTACCTTTTAAGCCGTCTGCCTTTGACGTCATCACATTTTTGTTTGTCAATGTTTATATTTTCTGCCCTTAAAGCTGGCTGTCTTTGACGTAATCATATTTTTGTCGGTCACTGCCTTTGACATCAACAAAGTTTCTGTGGGTTACAGAAATATATTACATTTCTCTTATACTCATTTTTAAAATGTTTACCTATAAATATTTTAAGTGCATCCTTCCTCTACTACTTCTCTCCCACACAACCGAGGCAATTTTACAAAACATTTACATACAAGAAAATTTCCTTTTTTGTTTTCAAAATTTTCAATATTACGTTATCACATCTCTCTCTCTCTCTCTCTCTCTCTCTCTCTCTCTCTCTCTCTCTCTCTCTCTCTACGTCTCAGATTCCAGTCATATCCATAACTGACTCATAGCATCTTTTGCCAGAGCGTTATCTTCTGCCTTTTCAGGTAGACATTAACTCTGTGTTTTATTGTTTCCTTTGGTTCCTTTATTCTTTCTTTATTTTTTCCATTTTTTATTCATTCATTTGAGCGCTAATTCAATTCTCATACTGTCCAAATAAAGGACTGATTTGCTTCAGATATCCTTCGTTTTTTATTTTTGTTTCATATTTTTCCTTTCTTATTGAAGAACACACACATCAGAAGAAAGTTCTAGAAAGTTCAAAAATTCATTTTTTCGCGTTGTATGTTGATTTTCTAAGCGACACTTAGATGTGGCACAAGGCCGAAAGTATAGGGTACCCAATGAGGATCGAACTCACTACTCAGTTGTAATAAGTTCTAGCGAGATAAATTTGCTAACCATTACACCACGTCGGAGTACCCATTTTTCCGCGTTGTATGATAACAGTAGACATCACGATCCAGTTTACAAACTAACATTGGGTAAATGACCTTCACATACACCATGTGGGAATCTGTTTATATTCAAAGTCACACATGTAATTTCCTTAACTTCAACCATACTATATTTAAACCAGAAATATACCATTATCTGCAGTGCATGTCAATCAAAGTCTGACAAAGAAAATAACAACAAAAACGAAGAAAAATTGCCTAAAGGTCTGATTGTATCTGTTGATGATAGCAGGCGGTTTACTTGGAGGATTAGTCTTATCACGTATACTTCAAACTGACTTAGTCTAGAAAAAATGGGCTTGTCACTCTTTAAATACTATTTAACTTAATGTTTTCCACATGGACTGCAATTTCCGCTTTCATGGTTACAAAGAAGCTAATCTAACTCTTTATCTCATACACAGTTTTTTTCTCTAACATCTTATTGCATAGCGTATCTGTCAGCGCATATCTAACCTTCCTTTCCTTTTTATGACGGGTGTTATAATCCAAATCAACCTCATGCTCTACATCCTTAATCGTATATATCTAGTGGATCAACAAATAAATTGAATCCACATAATTGCCACGTAAATCAAATCTATAGGATCCAAAAGTGAATACATTCTTCAGGGACGCCAATTAAATAAAATCTATGGGTTCACTACATTAGTAAAACATCAAGGATCACCAAGCAGATTAATTCTTCTTCATCACTAAATAAATTAAATTTACAGGATAACTAATTTAATAAAATTTCGTATATTCACAATTAAATGAATTCAAGACAATGACCAAGAAAATTGAACGTTCAGAAGTACTAGCTCAATCAAACGAAATTTACGAATCTCCCATTTAAATTAAATTCAAATCTTCTAGTACATAAAATCTGCTGGATCAGCAAAGAAATCAAATTAAACCCCCATTTTAGCCATTTGAAACCTCTACTGATGTTTATTTCAGCTGAATCCATGTTTGCATGAGTGTTTAAAGATATCAACTTTTAATAAGTCAGTCCTTATCATTCTATCTTAAAATCCAGAATTCACTCGACTCCATAATCAAAGATTCGGAAGAATGTTATAGATTTATATAGAATTTACTACTTTATTAAAGTATTTAGCGACACTCTTTATTCATGTATAAAACATTGAAATATGTTTTAAACGTCCCAGCTTTACTTTGTAAGAGATTTACTTTCTAAAAAAGTAAATCAGTATCAATAGGCATTTTTCCTCCTGAAGCCTATAAATAATTGTCCCTTGCTTGTCCATTTACTATACTTGCTTACGCGGCTAACACGTGATCTGTATTCATTTCAGTTCAGACAATTCACATTTTGATATATATATTTTTAAACTGTTATGAAAATATACATTTATGCCAATTTCAGATAAATCGATTTTCTGATTAGAAAATTAAACCTGATTTTGTTCTGAGAATAATGTAGGGTTGCAGCTTAGACCAGAAACCGAGTTCTTCTTCCAGTCAAACGCTTGTAGCTTAAAAGTAACTATTTCGTCAGATCTTTACCCACCAAATAAAACCATGAGCCTATTGTAGCAACTATTCTAGTGTAGACAAACGAGGCAGAGATAGGTCGAAGTGAGGAGGTGAAGAGATTAGTGGACGTGTCTCCCTTTTCGCGTCTCGGGGAGACAGATTCTCGTCACTCTCCCTGCATTTCTATGGGTATCTCTGTTTTCAGTGCTAATAACCACTGTCTTATAGAGAACAGCTTTCTTTTGTCAACTTCGTAAAAGTAGTTTTTCAAAAGCCCCAGATTCTGTCTTCACTTAGTGATTTTCTTTTATCAAGATCATTTGACATGGTTCTTATGACGTTCATTTCACTTAGTTAATAATCCTTAGAACAATAACTGTCTGAAACAGTTTCAGTAACATCTTTTAGATGTTACTGAAACAGTTTTAGTAACAACTTTCATTTAGCAAGATATCGGTCAAAACTGACTTGATTGCACCTGCCCCCTTCTTAAAGAAATATTGCTAAGTATTTTTATACAATAATACTTGTTAATGTACGGGAAATATGACCTCTTTAAATCTTTGCTTTCCAATTTTGAATAAACATTGGCTGTTAATAGTACGAAAGTTTTTATTCATTTATTTGTTTAGATGCAATTGCGCATTTTCTCACGACGCTTATACGTATTGCGGGGTTTACTTCACACATATAAACGTTTTGTATGCCAGGATATATTTCAAATACTCACTAGATTACGCTGTATAAAACAATATAAAATGAAAGGACGCAAATTCTTTACCTCTTCTTTCTCTCTTCATTTACAGAATGCTGTAGTGATAAAAAGTGTCTCGTTTTCTCAGCACCCAAGAAACCTCCATGAAGAGAAAACGAGAAACATTTTGTTCACTTGGGTGCTAACTATGTGTTGCATACAACACACCATTTCATATTCATAAAACAATGTGCGAGTATAATATCTTCACAACAACCTATCACATTATATATATATATATATATATATATATATAACATAAGAAAATATATCTCATTTCAACAATCGAGAATAGTCTTACATTATATACAAAATGTTGTTACTAGTGAATCCATTTTTGGTTCCATGGCTAAAGAATTTAAAACTCTATATTAAGTTTTGAATATTTTAAAAATAAAAAGAGAAAAACCATTTTATAATATTTATTTTTGAAAGTTGGAAAGTCCATAAAGAACACCTCTATTTTTGTATAAGTTAGTTCTTCATATTTATGTGTCGCTCTAAAACAGGTCTAAAACAACGTTTAGAGATCAATTTGAGGATTATAGTGCATGATATTTTAAATATATATTAATTTTCATTTAGTAGAACCCAAGAATGCAGTAAAACTCTGATATGGTCCCGGTATGGGACCATAAAAAAATGTGTCAACACGGTGGTAGGTCAAGAACATATATTACGTCAACAGGAGATACAAACAGATACAAAGAGATATAAAGAGAAAGAGTAATAATAGCTTGACTACAAGTGACCGACAGACTAGACTGAGCTGAACTGAAGTCGTACTGGAAACCAGTGTCTCTGTCGCACCGGCTCTCCTCGAGAGTAATTAACTCTCGGTTAATATAGGCAAAGAAGAGTCCATTATTAAGTGGGTAACTCCCCACAACAAACTGAAAATCACTTCAATAATAATGATCAGCGCGACTAACCAAGTATCTACTGCACTATGGTGAAACAAGTGTGTATGCTTTCTTATCTGAGTACCAAAAGAGTTAAATGGGTCTCGTTATTATTTTTATTTGGTTCAAATTATTTTCAGTAATTTCAACAGCAATTTTATTTTCTTGAACTTATTATTACATAAATTAAATAGATATTTATCATGTCTGGAGCGGTAATTGGCGATATTTTGAATATCTGAAAGTAACTTCTTAAATATGGAGGTGTCTTTCTACTTGCAAATCATCCTAATCGCTTTATTTCACAGCATTTCTTTAACTTTGAATTTGCAAAATTTTCCTTGATATTGACATTTTGAAGGCTTGCATGTGGTTAATGATAAAATTAGAATGTTTAAATAATTGAAATACATCTCATCTTTAGCAAAATTCAACCAACATTTTGGTGAAACGAAAAATTTAATTCTTAATAGACAAGTATTATTTGATCCCTCGTTAGTGAAAATATTATCAAGCATGTCTTACAGACAATTATTACTATAGTGACTTCGATCATCACCTACTTGTGGCCTTGCGTCAGTTTAAGCCGAGCTTAGTAAAAATCTATGACAAGATTGATTTATATGATATTTTGAATTTTTCGTACTTGAATTAAATAAACACTAAAATTATAAACTATAGGCAGCATTTGGTTTGTTTGTGGTTTTGTCAATTATTGACAAAGAAGAACATGCAATCTGCAAGTGTCAGGATATTGTTTTTGAAATAGTGATATAGTGATCATCACAATATTGATAAATTTTAGAGGAATTTCAAATTAATTACCAAATTTAGTTCAAATTATTGAAACGGTTCCACCTATCTATTTGTGAGCTGATTAGCTGCAGGTTGAGAATTAGAGTATTATGTAAGCTTAGTACGTCCACGAAAGATTTATAACGTAAGGTCGTCTATATATCCACAGGATTGCACAGGCTCTATGGATATGAGCAAGGCAAACTAGACTGAGACAGAAAGACCTTTCTGTAACGGTTTTCGAAGAGCCGGATGTATGCGTTGGCTGGCTTAAAGACCTCAAAAATATTTTTTTCATTTTTAGGGGAGAGAATGGAAGAAAAGAGAACTTCATCCCTCTTATCTCGAGTAATATATAAGGCAAGGTACCTCCACTCCATTTTCGATACCTAAGTTTTAAATTGAATTTTTTAAAATAAAAACTTTCTTGAAACTTTAATTTTAGTTTAATTGAAAGCTACATGATTAAATTTACTATTTCCACTAAGCAAAATACTCGAGTGCATTACAAAATTTTGAATCTTTTTTTTAAATTTTAAATTTTTCGGCCATATTTTGAGCAATCGACACATTTGTAAACAAAATTAATTCTCGGTTTCAATAATCTTGCAAAAATAAAAAATATATTTCTCATTCGTTATTTTTGAAAAATTATTAATTTAAAGTTAAATTAATCTGATTTGAAACAAAATTATATGTTTATGACATGAAATTTGAAATAAAAGTATTTCTTAATTACAAAAGTTTGACTTGTTGACCTTTCATTAGTCAAACTGGAATTATGGTGACCAAAAGTTGACATAACCCAGTTTAACATTTTGTAAGGGGAACAACCCTTAAAACATGTGACATTTTAATGATAAGTCTCTTAAAAGTTTCCGTAGTAAAAAAAAAAACAAATGTGCAGTTTAACATATTAAAATAAATTAGAAATTGTTTTAAAAATCTTAGTTCTAAATGATTTGTATTAAGCTTATGAATTTTCGATTTGTAAATAAAGTCTATTTTAATGAATTAATAACCGAAGACACTGAGTAGCTGAAAGAAATTTTAAAAAATGTTTGAAACTTTAATTAGCAAAGAAAAAATGAAAAAATTCTTATAAAAATTCATTATTCATAAAATGTTTTTCTTCTTCAGAAAAAATCTTAAAATTATATTATTTATAAAATCAATTAAAACTTAAAAATATCCCAGTTATAATACATTTTTGATTTTACTATTCGGAACATTTTTTGGAAATATGGCCTAATAATTAAAAAAATTACATGATTTATATTCCCCAATCAGTCCCTAATAATCTAATAAATAAGAAATTGGTATAAATAGTGTATTTCTAGAAGTTTTTTTTAATTAATTGGAGTGGGGTTAACAGATAAAAAATAAATATATTTTTATCAAAATTTTAAAAAAATAATAATTTCATAAATAATTTCATTCATTTGTGAATAAGTCCTGAAAGTTTCATTATAATCAGACAATTAGTTGATTTTTGCAAGAATTTTCAAATTAATGTGTCTTTTCAACGCCAAAAAACAACTTGCATAATATTACGTTTGGTTTAATAGTCACATTAAGTAAACACAGGGTGAATAATTTATGGAAAACAAACAAGAATATTTTATTAATTGAAATTTCAAACATGTTAGGAAGGATTCAAAAAATTTTAAAATAATGACAAAAGAATTTGATCTTTCCTTTTAATAATAGCATAAACATTTTGATGATAAATTTTTTTTAATTAAGTTTGAACCCTTGAAAGATCAAGCTATACTGTTTTTTCAACAATTGAGTGGAAGTACCTATATAAGGCACATACGTAAACAAAAAAACTTAAAACTCCGATGTAAAATTATTTTGTGCGTCATATTAAGGCAAGATAACAAATGCAAAACATTAAATATGTCCTATAGAAGCTAATGTAAATTCTTCAACAAAACTTTCAACAGTCGAAAGATCTTTTGACAAGTTACAATCTAATTCTTTTGAAAGAAGGTTCTAAAATTATGTATTTTTAAAAAGGGTAGTCCTACTTATTTTCAAAGTCTAAACTGATGAAGTTGGCAAATTCACCAGAGTACGCTAGTACTTTAATATTTTTTTTTTCTAAACACTGTTAGATTATCAATTTTATGAAATTTTCACTTCTCTGGTTTCTTTTAGGTTCTGCTTGTTTTCTTCTGTTTCTTTTTTCTTTCAGCCTAGTTCATCTACTGGTCACAAACAAAATTGTTTGTTATTCTGAAATCTTTCTCTAGCTTGTGCCTTTCTGATTTTCAACCAACTCGACTCTTTATATAGGCCACAAACAGACTCCAGAAATGAGTACCAAATTTTAAATTTAGGCGGGAAGAAGTTACCCTTCTCATTGGCTAAAAAAAGCAAGTGAAATAAACAAACCTAGTCTATTATACTATTTATTTTCATTTTTACTTTATTATTAATCCCTTATTTAATCTACATTTGTTATATAAACTTTTGTATTCTTCCCTCAAGAGAAAGAGCATTAAACAAACTTAGCTTATTGTTTAACGGGATAGCTATGGTAGAAAGATTTATTCTCCAATTTGTATTCTTCCTGTTATGGGAATTATTATATCCGTGATATAATAATACCGAAATGGCAGAAAGAAAAAAGATTGACAAATATACATTATTTTTAGAAAGATTTTTATAATGCTACGTCGTACACAAAGTTAGGTATATACCATTATATTCGTGCCCCACACAGAGAAATTATAAAATATATGCACCAACAAACGGTGTGTGAGACTTGTAATATTTCTGGAAGGGAAAAGTAGAGTTACGGCGGTTTCTCTATGAATTTCATTAGACCATGTGTTTTTCCTGTAAGGCTTACTGCTGTGGGATAGGAACGTCTTCTTCTCTGGGCTCCACATCACAACTCCTCTTCGTCTTTCTATCCCCTGATGTCATTCACCAGCCATCACGAAACTCATGTAACTATCTCACCGAAAGGGAGAGAATCGCCGTTTGTATCCCTACATTTGTATTCATTTTTTTTAGTTTTATATTCACCTTTTAACTTTTTACGTTATTTTCTCAATTATTTCATTACCTGGTTACTTAGTAAAAGTATTGTAGTAGCATTAATAGCGATCAGATTATGAGAATACATTTTAATATTCGTTAAAAATATAAAATAGTTATTTATCATGTGCTTAACTGTAATTTTTATTAGTATGCTAGTAAGTGATTTACCCCGTGTGCTTCAGCTACTGGTCTAACAGGTAACATGGTAATTATCTGCCTCTTACTACTAAGTCTAAAATTTTCCTATAAGACACCATGCTTAAATGCAAAAATATTCTGTACAAAATAAGCATTTCACCTCTTACCGGCTCTTCTAAGAAATCCAAAGAATATAGTCTAGTCGCAAGATAATAAAAAATTACATTCTAACTGCTAATGTTAAATGTCTAGAAATCAAAGACTCTCATTAATCAACCATTTTAACTAACCACACCACTTTCTTCAAACTTCTAACGGTCAACACACGAGACTTGTTCCCTTATCACTAACCCCTACCAGCATCCCACACACAACTGACCAAATATAAGAAAAGAGGCTTTCCATACCTATCCATACCGCCTGATCAGACATTGAAGTTTCAATGTCGAAACAAATGTACGATTTGTAGTGGATATATATAAAAAAAATTATGTACATGTACTAAAATATAATTTATAATAACTATTCACAGCTCTATATATTATATATCGAGCACTGTTTTAAATTAATGTTTTGGACGTTATAAAAATTCTTTCTTCGTTCTGTATTCACTCGGATATATATATATATATATATATATATATATATATTTCTAGCAGGTATATATATATATATATATATATATATATATATATATAAGACAGTAGCCACTCTAGCGTGAACGCATCGCTCATTCATTAAAAATGAATCGGAGCACGTAATAAGATATGCGCTAAAAAGACTGCCTTCTTCCACCGAACGCCCGGTGGCCCAGGTAGAGTCGCCGACTGACACCAATTCGGTCGGGTTTCGAGCCTGGGTTAGGGAGCAATCGGAGTCTAACCGTACTGATGAGCTGTGATACAGCGAAACAGACCTGTCTGCGGATGACAATATATATATATATATATATATATATATATATATATATATATATATATATCGAATAATTACACGATTACAAGCAAGTCAAAATAAGTGACGGAAAAAAATATTTCTAGCAGCAGACGAGTTTTTCAGGCTGATCGTATTATTCAAACATCTTCCAACCTGTCTCTTCAAAACCCGGGTGCCCGACTGACTAAATTCGTCTTACACTCTGTTTTTGTTAAATAAGCATTCCAACCGGGTGGAAAAAAGAGGGCTGTAGTAGGGTTTTCATTTTCCTCACTGTATAAACCTTACCATGTCAAAATGAAAACAATTAAATTTATCCATTTCGACTTCACACTCCCTCTTATCGTCTGCCTTCTCTTATAAACTGCCCTGGTAATCCAGTACAAAGGAAAATCTCAAAGCCATATTTTGGTGTAGGGTCACACATCATCAAAACCCATTGTCAGATGTTATGATTGGAATTAGATAACTAACTTCTGATAAATTCTCTTACTTTCTGAATAAAAGAATTTTGCACTCAGTAAATCCTTGTCTCCGTATTTTCCATTTTTCTAACATTTGACAACTTTTCCGGACTAAAATAATTATATTCTCCAATTTTATAAAAACTTCTTCTCATCTTGAAAATCACTTAAAATTCATACGAGCCATCTGAAAATAGGGTTCCACCCGTATTGGAACCTATACGATCTAAGTTGGGGTCAAAGACGTCGATCCAATTCCAATTCTGGGGACCAACAGGATATAGTTGAACTGGGTAGAATTTATTCCTGTCGAAGGCGAAAAAGAACACGCGATGATTTCAATTAAAGCTGGAATGCAAAGACAAATATAGACTGTACTGTGGAAATAAAGCCGGTTTTCAAGATTAAGAAATATGAACACTGGAAACAGTTTAATTAAAATATTCGTTCAGAAGCGAATATAATTTAGATTAAATTATTTCGGATTACATAACAATGAATTATATTTTATAACCGACGAGAAATATGTTTTGCATAAGCATGTCGAAATTGGGAAAATTTGAACAATGAAATAACAATAAAGTGTTTACGTCCAAAGACAACAATTGGCGATTAGGTCTGTCCGGGAATGACGTAATTGGGTGAAGCTCGACAGAGTCTGAACTTATTATATAAGACCGGATTTTCACAGATTCAGACAAAGGTGACAGCAGACAAGCTCGGACGCAAAGAGGTCTCAAGTAAAAACAAATCGAGCTGTCACTCCCTCGTATGTGCGTGTCTCTCTGACCACTCCTCTAAGCACAACCGTCACGTAGATTGCAGAGAATAAACTAGTGAATAGTGAATACACACGTTACCCGTCGTTATATTTTAAGCCGATGATCAACATTAGTTTGCAGGTTATACATTCTACATCGCACATATTCGTCGTTACAAGTATACAGCACACCGTTAAAACTACCGAACGAGAGGTCGTCAAAAATGGCCCGATCGACCGAAACAAATCAGACCGCTCTGCATAATCCCAATGAGACGAAGCGCCTTATCCTTTATGGTAACATCCAGCACGCAAAACCTGCCCGCCAGATTTGCGAAAACAAGAGCACACGCCGCGTACAACGACTTGCTCGGCAACTAGGAAATACCTCTCGAACGTCTATGAAAACATACTGAATGAAGAGTAAACACCCTAGACATAATGTTCTCATGAACGTAAAAATGGGTCTCCTGCACACAATATATATTCACCCCGAGACACTGAAGATCTCGAGTGAGTCTCACCCTGCGAGACTCTGATCTCAGGCCCCGAGCATTGACACTAGCCAACCAAAGTACCATTATCGAACCGATTAGGGTTGTTCTTCTGTGTTGAACACGACTGTGAAGAGAACATACACGGCATTTCCCATTGATCCGAGACTCATTTCACTCTTGATGACACCATCATGAGACAGGCCACCAATGTCCAAGGGAAAGATTAACTTTAATGCTCTGTACAGAGAGGATTGAGAAAAAATGGAATCGTCTCATAACAATTCAGCTGTAACTTTACAACATTTTCAACATTGAAGTATGCTAGAAGGTGGGGGGCTCATTGCAAGAGAGCCACTGCCCTCTCCAGCATGCTCCATATATGTCTCCTGCCCGCGCCAGATTTAACAACTGTTAATATCCTTTTCACATTAGAAACGCTTCTAGGGTTTTCGATATCCTTGTCTTGGAGTTTTTTTAAATTTAAGAAAATGCTTCAGCCTTTTGATTGGCTTAATGCCTTGATACCTGTCTTCTCAGAGATGCGGTAGATGTCCTCACCAAGGTTGATCTTTTTTCCTTTTTCCTCTCCACTCGCCATATCCGGGCTTCTTTGTTTCTTTGTTTCTTTGTTGAGTCTTGCTTTTGTGGGGACTGGGATGTAGGTGTTAGTGTAAGAATTGAGATATTGTAAAAGTAAAGTTGAAAGGACTGGAGAAGAGTATAGAAATGTTTTTTTTTAGAATGGTCATTTTTGAAGAGGTGGGGGTCAAGGATCGTGACATTGGTGATGGAGTCATGGGTATTTTTCTTTTGAGATGGGGAAGATAGAGTAGAGACCGATGAGGACAGCACCGCTACTGGTTTATATTTCTTTTATGTTTTGGGGGCCTTCAATTCCTTTTTAATTTTCTCAGTTGCTGTATCTTTTCCCAACTGGCCTCTGCCCGCTTTGGTGCATCTGTTAGTTCTGTATCTAAATTAACCGCCGGGACGTCGCTGTTAGAGCTGAGAGATGGTGTGGGTGCTTCAGGGAACTGAGGCCCAACTGCTCGGTTCTTCACTACGCCTCTAACAACGATGCGCCATTCTCCTTCTTCCTTGCGCTTGTCTTCAGGCTTAAGGGTACTTTGGTGGACAGCGGCCAAAGCACCAGATGCCTTCATCTTTGGACAGGAAGAGGAGAAGTGACTAGACTCACAATGACCGGCATTTTCTGGCTGCATTAGTTCAAGCTGTTGAAGATAGAGGCGAAGGCCGTTTATTCTATCATGATGTCAAACGTCCATCCGCCGCTAAGGTTGTCAGAAGACATAGCAAGTATTTGGCCACACTTTGAGAAAGACGAAGCCAGATGCTCCCCAGCGACTTGGAAAGGGATCTTGTATACTGCTACACTGATTTTTCCTCAGCCTTCATTTCCGTTTTTATAATAATGACTTTTGTTACTAGCTCTTTGCCAGAGATTTCCAAGCAATCTTCTGACGTGTATAGCAGCGCGTCTCACATGAAAAAGCCAGTTCCTTTAATTACTCTTTGCGGCTTAACCCCCAGGGACACCAGTGACTGAATCACTGTGTTTTTCGTGGTGCAACACATTTTGAGAGCACGCTTGTCCGCCACGAAAACAACACCGTTTTCTTTTCAAACTTCTATAATTCCTGGGAGTTTTCTAAAATCCCGTCATCTTTCAAAAGATGGTCGAAACTTTTAATCCTTTGGAGAAATTCTGCAATTATTATGCAACTTCATTATTCCCGGGTATATATTTGCTTGTTTCCACTTGTAATGCAGGAAATTAAATGAATCCTCTTTACTACTCCATAGCTTATCTGGAGGGTCCGATTTAGAAGAAGCACGAAACAAGACCTTCTTCACTGACCGACGTTTGCCCGCCATATTAAAGATTTTCTTATAATTAGCGCCAATCGTAAAATTCTTATCTTGGGCTAGTTTAATGAAAGGTACTGGAACGAGAAAAAAAAAGAAAAGTGTTTAACAGAAAAAACAATAGAAAAAATGAAGTTTACACAAAAAGACGAAAATATAAATAAAAGTCGAGCAGAGACGAAAAAAATTAAAAATAAACAAAGAAAAAATTCAATGACACCAAACTAAAAATTGATAAAGAATAAAAATTCACCCAGAGACGAGAAAAAATAAACAAATGATAAAGTTCATTCGAAAAAGCGAACTACTAAAAAAGTACATAAGAAATAAATGGAGAATGAAGTTCTTCCAAAGACAAAAAACATAAAATATACAAAGAATAAAGTCCGTCCAAAAAACGAATAACTAAAAAAATAAGGAATAAAGTTCTCACAAAAGTGAATAACTAAAATAAAATAAATAAAAATCGGCCAAAGACAGAGAAAGAAAACACTTCCAAGAAAAAGAAAATTTAAACGGTCTCAATATAAAAAAGAAAAATTTGTTAATACGCTTTTTTAATTATTTCTTTTCTTTTTTAAACTGGGTGAAAAAAAAACTAAATTAAAATTAGAATAAAATAAAAGGAAACAAAAACCGTAAGACTTTAGTCAGAAAAAGTATGGCCAAATCCCAACAAAAAAATATAAAAAGAAAGAGAAACCAAAAAAATGAAATTTAAACATCTATCAAAGTAATGAACAAAAGAAAATTAAATAAATGTAATGTAAAACCACAAAATGAGCTTTCAAATAATCAAGTTGCAATCCGCAAGCTGGTCAGCAACTTTTCAAAAACAAGTCAAACACGGTCGATGCACAATGATGAAAAATATTTATTTTTGCATTGCTACAAAAAATGTGGCACAAGGCCGAAAACAGGGATGAAGAAGGCTGGTCTTCTTCTGTCTTATAATTAAACTAGACACAATCACCGAATTTTCCTTACACCAAAACAACGCTTTCATACTTACCTTTCTTACTATGTCCACCATAATACTTCAGCGTCTCAATGAAGTCCTAACTAAAAAAAAAAAACATATATACAATTCTTGTTTGTGGGTGGAGAGAAATAACAATTTAAAAGCCACAATGATTATTTACAGGAAAAACAAATTATTTACAAGTAACTAAACAAAACAGTGTTACAAATGAACCCCCCTTACAAATTGTAACTTGTGATAGAAATATCAGTTAACTGGACGAAATCAATGCAGGACTTTGATATAAAACATTAATTCATTCAAACCACTCAGAGAAGCATACACACATCCAAGCACAAAAACAAATACGAAATTCACACCCGAAATACGACAGGCGTCCCGCACCCACCAGAGAACTGACATATCTGGTCACCTAAACAGGGGAAAGTTGGGGAATTAAAATAAAAAATATAGGGCAGAAATAAAACGGGCCGATAAGCAAACACTGGGTAAATACATTCAGAAAAGAAAACTAAAGATAAAAAGCAAGCCTAATCTAGTCTATATGTGGGCTGGGGTGGGCAATGTTCAAGTCAGCTAGTACAATGTCCTAATGCCTTACCGGCATTGAAATGCCACTCTAAGCCGGCTCCTCTCAATCAGCACAAATGCGCAAGACGCACCCACCCTGCACCGAACTTTGATGGGTGGAGCCATCCGCCTTTCCGTCCTAATCTTGAGTTTAAGCTAATGCTTAAAGCACAAAATGAATTGGGAAGATGTGAACTTCTCATCCCCGTAGAGCTCCTTCTGACGCATTCTCGAAATCATGACTCTCATAACGCCCAGCAAGCAAAAGAACATCATGTTCAGCTTTCTTCAATGACAGTACTACATTGCTACAGATAGAAATGGTCTCGAAGGCAAAGAATTTTCCGCAAAGCATGCGAACCATGATAACTTCAAGAAACTTGCACAGTGAGACTACAACACTGCACTGAACGAAGGTGTGATCCAAGGTTTCCACCTCCCCAGTGCAGCGCACGCAGTTTGGAGACTTCTCCAAGCCCGCCACACAAAACCTTTTGCTAACTCAGAGGGCCCTCCGAATCACCAGACAGGTGAGTGATGCCTCTTCGTTAGTGAGGCATTTCAACCTGAGTGCCCAAGGCCTTATTGAGCGAGTCTTCCGCTTCGTAAAACTGTGATCAAATAATCTTGAGCGGATTCCCTAACTAACACATAACATAATGTCTTACGAGACAACGCCTGGACGTTGGTAGGGCCTTCTTTCGCCCGCAGGAGTTGTTTCAGAGCTATCCGACATTCGCGATAGAAGGAGCACTCACCTCGAGGTAAACGGCGGGCCTCCTTCTCGGACGAGACCACACTTCTCAGGGATTGGAAGTTTTTACAGGCGTCTTCCTTCCAGGATCTACCATCACCATCTGTTTGCAGACACATTCGATCTAGAAATGCGAAGTGTATGTTGACCATTCTCGACGCTTGGCATACCCAGACCGCACTCAGAAGGGTGAAGGCAACAGATTTCCCGAGGTACCTTAGAGGACTTGCCTCCCCCACAAGAAGGAGAACAAGAGCCTGACTAATTTCATTGTGCTGCAGAAATAACAGCCTTTTCAGGCTTAGCAGAATTTAGACGTCTGACTCGCCAGTGTTCTTTACTGTTTAATATTTTTACTTTATTCAACAGATATTGGTATTATCTATTTCCCTTCATACATGATTATTCATGCCTGATTCCATTGTCTGTCTCCAATTATGTAATTTTCATATAGCGATAATTTTAGAGGACAGTTGGTTTTATCTTTTTATTCTTTGCGACAATTTTAAGGGATGGATTACACACATTTTTTGTTCGTATTCTACTATGTGTTAGGGTTAACTTGGCTGTGATTTCTTTCTAATGTCATGCTGTTTCTGGATATTGTCCTGATGTTTCATGGACTGCAGATCTTCTGAATTTTTACCATAAGCCTTTGGCATAAGGAAGAGACTGTGGCAGTTTTACGGTTCTTCTCCTCTAGGCATCTGTTTGTGTATGAATAAAACACATATTATGTTTGTATATTATGCTTAAGGGTACGTTTGATTCTGTTATGTGTCCGAATTGCCCCATGACTTTTAAACGGTGTTGTAGGCACCAGACGATCCCTTTCTTTACGCTGTATGGATGGTGGGAATTGAAGTTAAGGTATCGTCTGGTGAAGATTGGTCTATGATATACAGATGTCTTGAACAAATGGTGACCCTCGGGGTTGGACTAGTCCGGCTGAACCTGTGTAATCCAACTTGCAAGGATTTCAAAGCAACAAACATCTATAAGAATTCTTCATTAGTCCTTGATGTTAAACCTGATATCGTGACACAAACTACCACGAAAGATAACTAAAATGAAATAATACCGAATTGCTTTAATTCATATTATTTATTATTTTCTTTATGTTTTCATAGACTTGTTTAACTTCATACTTTAAAATGTTGACTTAAATTTTGCAGATGTTTCTAAGAATGTTACACGAAGAAATGACTTGGTTAGTTCGTTGATTGGTTTTGTTTAATGTCATATCAACCTTTATGGGTTAATTTCGAAATCTAAATATTTTAATAGAATTTTGTCTTTAAATAAAGTAATTGTATGCCTTCACTCACAGATAAAATGTATTGTAGGTAATTCTACTATAAAATTTTATTACTGATAATTTTACTATAAATATGTATTGTTATTAATTCTAATATAAAAACGTATTTTTATACTTTTATATTATTTTGTTTCTGTTTAGAGTGTTCACTATTTGCCCATAGCTAGGACCTCCTAACAGGTGCTGTTACCACGAGCTTAAGTAGACCTGGGAACAACAACAATTTAGAGATGCTCAAAATCTCAAATCTCCCAAACAAAGGTCTTGCAGCCGGATGTAGTTTGTCTTTATATCCAGGTCTAATGAAGAAATTAAACAACATTTCTAACAATTAAGGAAAGTGATTATAAGGCCCCAAAATTCCAGTCCGATAATGCCAAAAAGAAAAGGTAAAAAAAGAAATGAAACAAAGTCGAGATGGAAAAAATCTACTCGCTTGAAAATAAATGTTCTAATAGAATCTGTGTGTGAGGGAGAGAGACAGACAGACAGACAGAAACAGAGAAAGAGAGTTGCTATGATTCGATGAAGAAATATGGAACGAATGACTGCAACAAAATGATTGATGACATCGCAGCTTATACAAAAATGTAAACGAAGATGGTGACAGAGATATTTATACACTAACGCTTAGATATATACATAAACACATTAAAGAGAATATTTTCTTATAATTACACAACCCTACGTTCATGTGAAATAATTGATTATCCATAATTTAGACTGATTTTGAAGATAATTATTTGACAAAGCTGATTTGACAACAAAAATGTATTGACCATAAAATGAAATGTTATTATTGTTTCATGGCTTTTGTTCCACAGGTGTGTCAAATTTAGACACTAAATTTTGCATATTTATCTATACTTCTGAGGTGAGGTAGTATTTACATTATTTACATTGTACGGACTGTTGTCCTCATCTTATTGACATATTCACGACGTTTCAGATGTTCTACGCTCCGGCCTACCTCAGGGAATTTCAATTTCGAACCGAACCCTTTATTTCGATCACAGGAGTATACTGTTCTATGGGCCACGCCACTTCCGAGTGTCTTAGTTATCTCCCTTTAACTAAATTCCCTAAATCCACCCCTGCTGTAGCCAGTTATTGAACTCACAACCTTTGGGTTAAGTTACTTGAACTAGCCAACGCTTTTTATCCATTGGGTCATGTGTCCTTGAGTGCATAAATTTTTGAACTGATAAACCTAATGTCTCACAACTATTTTTAACCATAGCAATCTAGAAGCTAATGATTTTCTCTAGCATTCCGTATTATTGGTTCCCAAATTGTATTCATTTCAAAACTTGGTCGGCTTAGAAAATTTTTGTGGCCTAACATATGTGCTGATTCCTTGAGTTTTTGTAATTTTCAGTGGTGTTCTCTATTATTTCAACTTCATCCCATAGTAGACGATGACTTCTTTTCTTCCTCCATATGTGGTCAGCTACGTCTAATTTTTCTATTTCCCTTCGTGTCTTGCGATGTTCTTACAACCTTACTTTAAGAGGGCGACCCGTTTCTATTTTTTATTTCTTGCCGCAGCTGCATTGAATGGCGTACACAGTCCTTAGTCATCCTCTCCTCTATTGGAGTCTTACTCAGGAGATGTTTCTGCGAAGTGTAGAACCATTTTTGAAACTCGTCACGATGTTATATGAACCACAGATCCTTAGTATTTCTTCAATAATTCCTTCACATACGAGGCACACCGAGGCTGTTTTCTGAGTGTTGTTATTCTTATGCACAACTTTGACAATAGCTCCAACAACGTGGAGAACTATGACTTAACCTCCCGATTCTTTAGTTGATAGAAGACATTAAGATAACAATGTAAATAACAATGTGAATTCCTTCGTATTTTATGTACCCTTTTTTCCCGCTCAAGTAGAAGAACTAACTTCCCTCCATATGCCTTCAGCCTACCGAATGTGCTTCTGATACTAACTCAAAAGGGGATAGGGATGCATACGTACCCTCGAACAGCCTTTGTGACCACTTCTCCAAATGGACTTATTAGTTTGCCTTTTTTACGGCATATCAACCTCAATGGGTTATTCAATGCCGACAAGAGATTTACGATAGATTCGTATGCACAGAATATATATTCTTTATAAGAAATCGGTTTGTAAATCAAGTTTTAGATCATATTTTATTAACACATTTTTGTAAAGAGAGCTCTAACGAGAGTCAAATGCATTGCTAGTAAATTTGTTTTACTTCAAAAAGGTATTCCTGGAATTTTTTCTTTTATGTGTGTGTGCGTGTGCGTGTGCGTGTGCGTGTTTTCGCTCTCAAAAATGTGTTTTCTGGTAATATATATTTTTTCAAACTGTATTGCTGGTAATATAAATATATTTTCCGTTTTATATTTTCTTCTAGAGGCCGACCACTTTTAGATATGATAGTATGTTATTCATATCTGCATTTTCGAACAGATTAAACATGCTATTAGTATTATAAAATTGATGTCTAGAGATAGCTAGTCCTTGACACTCTGTCAAAATATTTATAATTGATAGTACTCGTTACATGCTTGCCACACCGGTTGAAATTCATTAGTAAGCAAGAAAGTATGTGTTATTCTCGTATGGCCGATGTCCAAGCGGGCTATTACGACCTCCTCTTTTTGAGACTTCATGAAGGATGTGTAACTTACACCGAGCTTGGGCTGGATTGAATAGAGTTTATTTTGTGGATAATCATCCCAGTAATCCTGCCATTTTTTGAAAATATATTTATTTGTTTACTCCTTAAAGTCTGTATATGGGATCTTTACCTCTGTACCCACCTTTATGTCCAAAGCTGATTTGTCTGCCAGGTCTGCTTTAGAGTTACCTTTTATTTCAGTGTGGCTAGGAATTCAACATAATACCACTTTTCTCTTTTTGTTCAATGCGCTGATTTTCTGTAGTAATTTAATGATCAGTGGAATGTTGGATTTCTTCCCCTCCAAGGCTGATGGGGTCTAAAAAAATTAGGAAGTTGTTTAGTTTGCTCTTGATGATGATGTCAGGGCCAATTCAATGTCATAAGCCTCTGCAGTGAAAATCACACTTCCCCTTGGGAGGCGTTTCTTTTGGGTAATTTTTGACTGACTGCTGCACATCCTATTTTGTCTACACTTTTTAAGCTGTCCGTATATATTTTTGTGCAGTCGTGCAAGTTTTCCAGTATTTTCTGGAATATGTCCAAAAACGTAAGAGTATGGCTATTTTTATTTTAAGAATTATGCATTTCCAGGATAACGTGAGGATGTTTAATCATCTAGGGTGGAATTCTGAATACCATTGTTTCTTGAATATTTTATTGTGAAGTACCTAATTCTTCGGCAAGAGGTTTCATTTTAAGTTCATATGATTGTATTACATTTTCTGCATGATTGAATTGATCACAATAATTTGGTTCAAATTTAGATCTATAAACTGAATTAGTTGGGCACAATTTAAGTTTTGCATAATACTGCAATGCTAGTTTAATACGCCGTATATGTGAAAATGTTTCAACGGCTTCTGTGTATAAATTCTCCACCAAGGATGTCTTAAAAGCCCCGAGCACTTGTCTGAGCCCATGATGGTAAGTTGCGTTGAGGGGTTTTATGTATGACCATCTCGTTGCCCCATATATAAAACTGGCATAATCAAGCTTGGAACGGAGTAGCGATCTATATTTTGGTCAGTGTATACCAGTCTGCACCCCATTCAGTATGAGCTATTACACGCAAAAGTTGAAGAACTTTGCTACATTTTGCTTGCAAATACTCCAGATAATGGATGAAGGTTAGTTTTTTGTCAAACATCACACCTAAGAACTTGTGCTGTTCCACTACTGAAATTTCTACTTCATCTAATTTCAGGCATAAATCATTATGAAGTTTTCTTCGTTTGCAGAAATGCATACAGTTGGTTTTTGTTTTAAGAAAACGTAAATCTATTCTCGCTGGTCCATTTGTGTATTTTATTTAGGCTTTGTTGCAGTTGCCTTTTTATTGCGCTTATATGCCGAAATTTGTACATGATTAAAAAAAACCGTCCACATAAAGAGAGCATCTTAGAAATTTCACAATAGAGCTAATTGTAACACAAAAAAGCATCACTGATATAATGCTTTCTTGTGGAACTCCTACCTCTTGTTCTTGCATTTACGACAGTATACTTCCTACTGGAACTTGAAAATTTCGATTTTATAGGAAGTGCCCTAAGAATTCTGTCAGTCGACCTCTTAGGCCCAAGTCATGCAAATCTTTTAATATACCAAACTTCCCTATGATATTGTACGCTTTTTCTAAGTAAAAAAAGACTATCATGATATGTTTCTCCCGAAGAAATGCTTCCATAACAAAGGTCTCTAGCCTCACTAATTGATCCATGATCTTTTTTTTCCTGAATGCACATTGATAATTGCTAATTGGACTGCTCTTTACCATGTCAGTCTGTTGTTGATCATTCTTTCCATGGTTTTACACAGATAACTGGTTAAAGCTATCGGCCTGTAATTTCCACGTTCTGAGTCACCCTTCCGAGGTTTCGGAATACACATGATGAAAGACTGTCCCCACAAATCTGGGAAGTGGCCACTTGTCCATTTATCATTAAACTGTTTCAGCAGCAGCTTCAATAATTTATTTAGCAAGTGCTTTAGGAATGATAATGAATGTCCTCTGGTCCCACAGCTGTATCGTTGACTTTTTTAAAGATTCATTCAATTCCTCTATTGAAATGGAAGGTTGTAACTCTCAGCATTACCGGATTTAAAGTTCAGTTTTTGTTTTATAGCATTTTGTTTGAACTTAACGAATTGTTGACTGCCATTCTTGGCTGATAAATTTTTTGAGATGGTTCTCGCTAATTCGTCAGTGATATCTTTTTTGCTTGTTATTTTGTTATTATTTATGCAAAAGTGTTTTATTGCATTAGTATGATATTTACCAGCTATTTTCTTTATCATATCCTAAACAGATTTATTTTTTGTCGCTGAACTATGTTTGCTGACGTAATTTTTCCAGCATTCCTGTTTGTTAACTTTGAATATTTTCCGAGCTTTTGCTCGAAGTCACTTCAGTTTCAGCAATCTATCTGTTGTAGGATCTTTGTTAAAAAGCCTTAATGCCCCTTTTCTGAGACTGGCTTTTTGCATTCATCATTCATCCTGTCTGAAACGGGTATCATTGCCTTAATTCTGCTGCATGAGTTCTCAATTCCAGGCTGTTAACCTATTATAACAAAATACGACCACGGGATCGGTATCTACACCTAGAACATGTTTTTCTGTGACGGGGATACAAAAACGAGGATTCTAACCTCTCGTATATGTATTTCCGTGTGGTACTTACTCCTACTACCACATTCGCCTTCGCTCGATATCGGCCGCTGGATGAACTGTTGATAATCTTTGATCAAATATCGGAGAGGATTGACAGTTTCCTCACTGAATTTCCCTCGGTCAATTTTCACGTACGTGCTGACTCCACAAAGAATGGTTAGTCCATTCTAATAAAACCAATGTGTAAGGCAGATGTTGCAGAGACTTCTCTATCGCTTATAAAGCGACCCACGTTATTGAAGAACCCGCCCGAGTACCGGATATGACGAGACAGCGGGCGAACCTCCTCGAAGTTTGTTTGACATCAGTTCCTGACAAATGCACAGCAAAAGTTTTACTATCTATCGATACATCTTCTAACTCCATATTTTTCGTTATATAGAAGGCAGACTGAGACAGCTTACCGTCTTATATGACAGTTCCTCTGCCAAACTTCTTCAATCATGCCGTCTCCAAAACTACTACCTTAATATCTGAATGGATCCTTTCTAGGATGGAAAACCTAAAAAATCATCTGAAACTTTCCTACAAAAACCAGTCAACTCTTGTTCATCCCTGAATGCGCTGCAGCCATTGCACACTGGAACCATTACGTTAACGTCTAATGCAAAGAACAGTATAATGTGACCCTTAATTCTTTCAGAACCGCTCGCAATCACTGAAAACGCAAAGTGCAGTTTGTCAAGGCCAAGATTGAAATGAAACAGATTGGATCTCATGAATTCTAGAAAATCACTAACCAAATTAAAAACAGAGGCAAATCGGCAGTTCCCACTATTATAAATGTTTCAGAGGTCATATCCAAGGCAAAGATCTTCGCATTGATGTTTACCTCAAACTCAACGTTAGATGACAAAGCCATCCTTTCCCCAACTCCCCACGTCTCATTGAGCACAAGCTCAGTAACTCATTTCAGTAAAAAGAAGTCTTTAGACTTGTCAAAACCTGGACCCCAATATAACCAATGACCCGAATAAAATTCTAGTGCTTGTTTTTAAAAAATATCAGTCCAGAATCATCCCCGTTTATAGCAAAATTATTTAACCGCTGCTTGAAGGAGAAATATTTTCCAATCATATAGAAGGATGCAATCGTATGTCCAGTCTTTATGAACGTGGGCAACCGATCCTTCCCTCCAAGTACAGACCCATTAGTCTCCTCAGAGTAATCAAGAGACTTTGAAGCCATTATCAACAAGAAGGTCGTGGAGCACCTGGATAACAACTTGTGTGACGATCAATATGAGCTTCAATCAGCCTGATCCACTGCTGACGTACTAACTACCATTATACACAGAATTATCGAGGCCCTTGCCTACAAGAACGATAGGATTAGATATATCGAAGGCCTTCAATAAGTTTTGGTACAATGGTTTATTACACAAGCTTTCCACCAACGAAATCGCTGGAAGAGTTTTCTCTGTTTTAAAAAGTCTTCCTAACAGGTAGATCTTGAAAGTAGTTATTAACAGCGAATCCTCCAAGTCTATGGCGGTCAATTCAGGAGTCCCTCAGGCGTCACTTCTAAGACCAACCCTTTTTCTGATTTACATAAATTATCTACTTAAGAATATACCCCGATCATATGTAAACAGCTATGGTGATGACACGGTGATATACGGGTGCACCTTCAAAACTCTTAGCAATCAGGGATTAGCAGCTAACCTCTTTTACGATCTAATACCAAGTTCTCAATAGGAGCAGAGGAGACTGGCTAGTTACGTTCAATGTCACCAAAGCCAAACCAGTAACATTACATCATCGCCGATCTGACCCCGAACTACGACCAATCAAGATGAACGGATATTGAGAGGATATTGGGCCACAGGTTCACAGCCGACATCAAGTGGAATTTCTATGTACAATCCATTGCTAAAGATACAGGTAAAATGATTAGCTCCCTATACCGCTCCAGAAAGTAACAGATAATTCATGCTATCCTCTAACTTTATAAGAGCTGGGTCAAACAGAAAATGGAGTACTGTTGCCATATCTTGGCAGGAGCTGCCCAGATTTCACTTTTCAATCTTAACAGATTTCAAAAGCGTCTCGGGCCTTGTTGGAGTATAACTATTCTCAAGTGAATGTTTCTACAATCATTACAATCTTGACTTGTTCAATTCTAAAGCCAACCGTTTTCTCTCTCTCTCTCTCTCTCTCTCTCTCTCTCTCTCTCTCTAAACTACCCAGTAAAGTAACCCTCTACCGTGAATGACCCTTGAGACTGGCACAAGGTGAACCATAAAGTAAAAAAGTAAATAAATAAATAAAACAGATAGAAAAAGAGGAGGTAGAGAAAAATACGTCAGTGCTACACAGAGAAGGACGGTGGTAATAAACACAGTTGCTTGTAGTCAGGGGTTAAATCATGTTTTGTGATCTAACGATCTGTTGAGAACAAATTCACCCTTGAATTGTAAGAGACCTTTTTGAAAAAAAAGATCTTTCCTTTTTTAATCTAATCTTCGCGAATTTGTTTTCATTTCATACGTTTTTACATCATTGCAGGATAAGTTGTCAGATCCGTAAAGTTCCGTTTTCATCACACTGTTGTGGTCGACTTTTATTTACCATGTGTGTATTTTATATTGTATTTTAAATAAACTTTATTTAAAATAAATCATTTTATGATTCTTAAAATATATTTTTTAAGTTATTTTAAGTTTAAACTCAACTAGTACTTATATATCCCTATTCCACAGCTGCACTTACTTTTCTGTGTAACATATCCATAAGATATGAGTAGACAACCCAAGACTCGGACACTTGGTATGTATGTATGTATGTATGTATGTATGTATGTATGTATGTATGTATGAGTTAAACTCCTAAACTACATTATTTATACAAAAATTTAAATAAAACTAAAAATGAATGGATTAAAAGAATAAATATGCTAAATGAAAAAAAAATTATTAAATTAAAAATTGTAATTAGATTTTATTATTTTCGTACACTTATCAAATCCAAACTGCGTTAAGCGTCCAATAGAGAAATAGAAAGAGAAAGGAACATAGAGCAAAACAGAAAGAGAAAAACGTAAGCAAAAAGTGAGTACGACAAAGAGAAAGATTAGAGGATTCTTAGATAACAGCAGATAATATAATGAGGGGTTAAATTATGTTTCGTGATTTAATGATCTGTTGAAGCTAAACTCACCCCTAAACTGGAAGTAACCTTTTGAAACTTAAATCTTTCTTTTATTTAATCTTATCTTCGCAAACTTGTGATAGACTGAGTGAACTTAAATGTCATATTGGAGATCAATTTATAATGAACTTCCATTGCAAAAAGCACCATTTTCATTTAAAGCATGTAAATGTAGTCTGAACTTTGAGGTAACTCCACTAAATCGCTTTAAAAACTGCATAGTATGAAGAAAAAAGGTTCCAAACGTAATACAAACGAACTTCTTCCATCAAAATGTTTGTTATTATTAAGATGAAAGATGAAAGTATTTTTAAATTATGTTTTGGAAATTGTTATCCTTTCTAACACGTTCGAAATTTTGGTAAAATCTTGTTTTTATTTTCATTGGCGAGGAATCAAATCGTTACAAGGGTTTACAATGGAAAACTTAATATTACATAACTCTTTTTTTCCAGGGACAAACATATTAATTTGGAAACTTTTGTTAAAATCAAATAATTGTCGGATTTTAATGAAATTTTCAGGACTTATTCACAAATGAATGAAACTGTTTTTGAAATCATTATTTTTACCAAGTATTGTTAAAAATACTTTTTTACATCTGTTAGGTTAGGTTAGGTAGGTTAGGACTTCTAGGCCTCGCGGCCTCTCGTGTGTCCCTTCTTAAATCCCCTCTCCCCTCTCTTAGCGTTGTGGCATGGCCGAGATGGAGAGAAAATAAATTATTTCCATCTCTAATCAAACTCATATTTTAATTTTAATAGTGTCTTATCCTTTTCAATAAGGCTTTTTAATTCCGTAAAAGTTTTTGCCAATTTTATGTGTGATGGTAGTGTATTCCATTGCTTTGTGACTCTGTTACAAAAAAAGTTTTGTCTAATATTAGTTCTACTGTGCTGGGTTGTTATTTTTATTCGTTGTTACGTGTTCTAGAATAGTGAATAAATTCTTATTAGTGTGGTCAGTAGAATACCTTGAAAACATTTATCAAGTCCCCCCTCAGTCTTCTATATTTCAGTGATGGTAATTTCAATTTTCCTAACCTATCCTCGTATTTAATAAATTTTAACGACGTCAACAATTTTGTTGCTCTTCTTTGAACTCTTTCAATTGCTACTGACTGTCTTTTTAGTAGAGGACTCCAGATTTGGTTGCCGTATTCTAAATGTGGTCTAACTAAGCTCTTGTACAATTTTGATAAAGTTTGACAGTTTAACCCAGAAAAGCACCGTTTAATTAAACCTAGCATTTTGTTTGCTTTATTTATGGCCTTATTTATATGCATATCAAAATTTAATTTTGTGTCAAAACTTACACCAAGGTCTTTCTCTTCAGTACAAGTATCTAATGTATGTGTATTTGTTCCATGAGTGATACTGTAGCTGAAATTTGGATTCTTTAACCCTATATGCACAACTTTACATTTGCTTGCATTAAAATGCAAATTCCTTTTTTCGGACCAGCTTATAAATATCATTTTGAATCACCTGTTGGTTTTTTGTTGTCACGTAAATTCATTAAATTTCAAGAAATTACATTCTGTAGGCAAAATTGGTTTTATTAGTAAAAGCAGGACTCATTGGGGAATGTAAATTATGTATTATTTTTTCCTCCATTTAGCAACTTTTACCGAAAATCTGCTCCGAATAGTTAAATAAAAAACGCAATCAAATTATGACATTAATTAGATAAGCTTTTAATTGCTTTAATAAATAATATAAATTAAGGACATCATAGTCTGAAGAAAAGAAAATTTCGATTAATAATGAAATTTTAAAAGAATTGTTGTCATTGTCTTTATTATAATAATTTATAAAGTTTCAAAAATATTTTTAAAAATAATTGCAAGACTTGTTGACGTTGGGTTGGTAGGTTATAAAGTGAAGACTATATTTACTAATCGAAAATTCAAAATTTGTATGTGTACATTAAAAGGTCATGTGTTTCACGCTTTCTTCCCCTTACTGAAAAAATTGTACAATTATGTCACTTGTGATCTCTCTACATTTATCTTATCTCGCATCTGTCGAGCTGTCAACACATTTCAAATACGGTGAAGTGATCAGAATGTTCAACTCTGTGATTAAGAAATTGTTTTATTCTAAATTTCCTGCTATAAATAAGTAATTATTGTGTAAATCAGATTAATTTAACATTAAATTTGCTATTTTTTTAAACAATGTGTCACAAATATATATTATGTTTTTGCAAGATTTTTAAGACCAAGAATTAACTTTTGTTTACAAATGTGTCGTTTGCTCAAAAATGGCCGAAAAATTGAAAAATTCAAACAAATCAATATAATGTCTGTTTGCAATACACTAGGATATTTAGCTTTCAATTAAAATTAAAGTTTCAAGGAACCGTTTTTTATTTTTAAAAGTTCAATTTAAAAGTTAGTAATCGAAAATGAGTGGCGGTACCTAAACGCTTTTTTCACATTGTGCATTCGATAATGTTATTACAAATACAAGGAAATAGAAGGACACTAACTAATAAGTCAACGCAAAGTATCAGCGAGGGAACGACAGAGAAGACGGCTTGAGCGTTTGTGTACAAACAACTTGTATTGCTAAACAGCCAGTAATCCACTGAAAAAGCAGCATAGCACGATGTAAAAAGACCCAAAACTTAATAAAAAACAAAATTTTATCGATAAAATGTTTGTTATTTTTAAGAGGAAAAACCAAAGAATGAATATTTTAACTATTTTTTTAAACTTTTTAATTTCTTCTGACACGTTTGAAAATTTGGTTAATTTTTTTTTTTCCTCGGCGGTGTAGATTCATTACTATATGAATATTGTCGCGCTGTTTTTTCCGGTGAAAAACACATTAATTTGGAAAATTTTGCAATTCTTGCATTCTTTGTTTTATCAGTTATATGTAAGACCCCTTGGAGAATATAAATCACCTTTTCTTTCTTTCTTAAACCGTTACTGCTTTTCTGAAAATCTGTAAAATGAAAAATGCAATAAATGTATATTTTTTATTTATATATGCTTTTAATTACTTTTATAAATAATATATAAGGATATGATGGTCTGAAGAAAAAAATTTCGATGAATAATGAATTTTTGCAGGAATTATTTTCAATTTTCTTTTTTAATTATAATAATTTATAGTTTAGAAAAAAATTAAAGTTTCTTCCACTAATTGTTTGTATTAGGTTATTAAGTGAAACCTATATTTACTAATCGAAAATGAAAAAGCTTAATACAAATCTTGACACACTAAAATTTTTAAAATGATTCTTAATTTTGTGTGTGTGTGTGTGTGTGTGTGTGTGTGTGTGTGTGTGTGTAAATTATTTTTTTTAATACGGTATTAAAAGGTCATATGTTTCACGGTTTCTTCCCCTTACAGGAAGAAAATAGATAATTATATCAATTCTGGTCAACCATACTTAGTTTATCGATTTATCTGGCTGTCAGTAATCAATCAACACGCTAGAAAAACAAAACTTCCGTGATTAAGAAATGCTTGTGTACTACATTTCAAATTATTAGCAAATCTTTGTTTCAAATCGGATTAAATTAATTTTGAATTTTCTAATTTTCCTAAAATAACATGTTACACACACACACACACACACACACACACACACACACACATATATATATATTTTACTTTTGCAACGGAGGATTACTTTTGATTACAAACATGTCAATGTGTCAAACAGAAATGTCCGTTTTTAATGTTTTAACAGAAAACGCTCAAAAGTTGGGATTCAAATCAATATAAATTCTGTTTGAAATACACTAGAAAATTTTATTTACTGGAAATAGTAAAATGAATCATTTAGCTTTCAATTAAAGCTAAAATGAAAGTATATTCATTTTTTTAAAAATTCATTAAAACTTAGGTATAGAAAATTAGTTGAGGTACCTAATATATATATATATATATATATATATATATATATATATATATATATAATGGAGAATGGTTTAAGATTGTTAAAGAAGCTGTACGCCTTACAACATTTCAGTATTTTTAATAGAGACTGTTCTTTTTCTTATAAGCATCTGAACCACAGTAGAAAACAATTTATAACGAAGATTTTTTAATCGAGTTCACCACATGCAAAACAGTAAATTTACGAGGGGTTACATGTTGTTAAAGACTTAGAAACAGGTACATTACTAAGGAGCGATAACAGAGGATGAGTAATGAAGAGGGCAGCAGATAGAGATTGATGTTTCATTGAAATTTTTGCAAATTAGAGTTAGTTGGAAAGTACGGAAGCGAAAGGGAGTTCGACAAGCGAGAAGTGCGAGAAAAGAAGCTTTCAGCGTAAAATTTACGGTTGCATCTAGTCGGCTCAACTATATATCTATAATACCTTGTCACCAGTCTAGTACAGCGCTTAAATTCAACTAGTCTAGATACGATAGAGAAAAGTCCATCCGAACAATTAACATAAAAGTATTTATAGAAAAGCAAAGTGGCTGAAGTCAAGACGCTAGATGGGGGTTAATATTGCTGATTCTTCTTTGGATGTTATCAAGGAGCTCTAGATAGATAAGAGTAACGGACAATATGTGGCAGCAATATTCTAAGCATTAACGAATGGTAAGCGTATAGATATAAAGTAATATTCGGAGTGAAAAAAGTTATACGCGACACATTAAATCAACCTTACTGGCAGCTGACCCAGCAATCGATTCAGCATATAGTCTTTCCACTTTATGTCAGACGAAAATGTCAGCTCAAAAGGGTGCAGCGAGTCACTCTGCTCGAAGTCAGCATCAGGCATATTCAAGAAAGAAATGCACAAGTGTGTTTGGTGTATAAAATGAAATGGAAAATTGTATGAATCTTTACTAATGACAATAAAATACTTCCTGGTTGTGAAGGCAACATTTTGAAAGACGTTAATAACATCTTGCTACACTACAGTGACGAACCGATGAAAAAAGTCCGAGCCTCGAGACCAATGACAAGAGAGAGAAAGAAAAAAAATAGGAAGAAACGGTTTTGCTGCAATTTTTTTTCGATGCTCTCGCGAGCGATTTTTATTTGGTTCCGCGGTAGTAATGTCTATTTTTGACCACGAACACACAAATTTATTTTCCGCTAAACTCCGTAATGCCTGCGGATTTCGAAGAATTTTCCATTTGGTGCCTTGTAAAGGGAACCTATTATAGAGGGCGGCTCCAGAAATTTCAGAAATACAGATGGTCATTTTTTTCATTGTCTGAAAACCCCAGTTATCTGCAATACTGACAAATACCGCGGATTTTAGAACCCGTCTTTAAAAAAATCTATGCCCCTTTTTTGGCACATAAGCAATCATGACTCCTTTTCGTAAATTGGTATACACAAATGAACATGTTATGATCGTTTGTGATATATATTAAATTGCTTGTATTTTTTGTAGATAATAATATAAAAAAATCAAGAAAAACTTATAGATAAGTTTGTTTTATTGCAAAATCTATACTGTGACACTGGATTAGAATAATACACTAGTTAAAATAAAAAGCAATAACTTACGGCTTAGGTTTCAGATATGGGAAAAAAGTTTTAAGATAATCTAAGAAAATTTGGAAGAAATAATTTCAGTGAAACATTTTTTTAAGTTACTAGCAAGGTGCAGGTATATTTAGTTATCCAGAATTTTTTTTTAACCTTTCTCCGAATTTTGAACGAGTTTAACTTGGTGTGAAGCTTTGATCCTACCCCCCAACTCCTTGAGCATTCTAGCACGTACTTATTCATTTGTTTGAAAGTATATTTCATTTGTTTGTTTAAGTATGAATGAAGATAACTAGTAGTTAATTAAGTATTTGTTTGGGAGAAAACCATGAAAGCAACTAGAAAACAACTCAGACTCTAAACATCTTCAACTATTTTTATAATTGCAACGAAAACAACGACAACTCTTCTTAGTACCCTTTAGCAGCAGTAGTTGTAGCAGTACATATGGAACACTACAACGGCTTCTAACTGCTTCTCGGTTTGAGCCTGCAACCACTACTACAACACATCAAACAGCGTTGTCAAATTAATAGATAGGTAAGAAGTTACTTTTTATTCTATCCTATTCAACAGTTTACATTTAGAAGTGTATGTGTTCACATGGGACTACGGAGTCACTTTACCAGGAAAAAAGGCTTCAGTTTGTTACTTTCAGAAAAAAAATCAGATGATAAAAAAAAAAAAAAAAAAAAGGAAGTTTCTTTTTTGCAGTATGTCACATTTTTAACTTTTTTTTAATTAGATTTCTTTATTTAGTAAGTTTTTCCATATAGAAGTAAAACTTAAAAAAAGTTTTGCTTTTCCCTTTTTATTATTTGACGCTATCAGTTCTTTCTCCTTCAGATTTTATTTTTAATTTTTCTCTTTTATATTCCCCAAAATCCCTCTCGATCGTTCATAATCATATCGACTACTCTAACAAAATAATGTTCTTTTTTGTTTGTTTGTTTTTTTTGTTTGTTTGTTTTGCGGGGAGGGGATTTAAATAAAAATTCATTTAACAGAACACTTTTATCCTAATCGCTTGTGAAAAAAGAAAATAGAAATGCCATAGTTACCTGTGTAAATAAAAATCATTTAAAAATAAAAAAATATAGAAGTGACGCGTGGGCAATACTCTCGCCGTGCTGAGGGTGGGAATATAAAAATCATCGCTGGTTATGGGTGATACGGCAAATAAGTATAGAATAAAAATTACATCTAACAGGTAAGGTCGAAGCTAACTTGCTTAAAGTGAAATGTGGACAGCCCTTTTAGTACGTATGGCATGTAAAGACACGTGCACATTTGAGTGACTAGAGCCTAAGTAAAGAAAAAACTCTTTTTTTTTCATTTTTATGAACACCCTCACCTGTTCACTGTTGTTTTCTTCTCTTCTTAACCGTAACCATTATTCTCGTCAAATATTTTCATCTCTCCCCTCTGATTCTTTAATACACTCTTCAAGATTCACGTTAAACATATTTTCTTTATAATGTCTGGTATTTGTTTTGCTTTTTTTTAACTTACAGTTTGTCTCGGTAACTTTTCTGAGTTTTCTCAATACAAGGAAGCATGAAAGAAGAATGTATTGCATTTTCGTGCGCTGAACTTCCCGCGTGACAATGTTTATAGAGAAGAAAGCATGTACTGTAGATTTTTGTCATGAAATTCGTTACACTATTATTTTAAAATGTTTTCTGTTTCGTAACAAAACAATATTTTTAAACCTAGATAAAAAAAAAAATGTCAAAGTTCGATTCTGTTAATTCGGTTTTTCAAATAACCTAACAACAATTATTTTCTTTGCATTAACTCCACCTCGTATACTGTGCCACAGACTCCTCCTTATTGACTTTCTACTCCTTACTCTACCTTTTTGAATTTTATTTCTTCAAAATCTGATAGGTTTTTTTTTGTTTTTTTTTACGAATATCAACTCAGAGAGGCACAAGAAGTTTCTTTCTCTATTTTCTGTTTGTATGCATTATCGTATCTAACAACAAAACAATATTATTGATAGATTCATGTTTAACGCCGTGCTTTAATTTTTGATTTTCGAATTTTAGATTTGTTGAATTTATTTGCTATGGCGCTAGCGGCTAAAGAAAACATCAAACTTATAGTTTACAGATCTAATTTGCAGTCACAGTACAAAGCAATACAGTAATGCTGAAATGAACCTTCTTTTATTTTAATAACATGGCACACCTACCTATTAGAAAAAAATGTAAAACATGTACTGTAGTTTGTGACTCGAGTTTTATCTTTATTCGTTCTCTTTATCTTTCTAGGTACTTTACGTAACAACTAAAGTTTGTTGTGTGTTTGTTTAAAGTTAATTTCTTTTGTGCTTCAATGTGACGTTAATTTTCAAGTTGTCTGAAAAGTTTACACATAAATCTTAGCAGCATAAAATAAAGTTATAAGTTAATGAAGCAAACTGATACATTTAAAAAAAAAAAAAAAGGTTTTATACTACATAACCTGTTTTCTTCTTTTTTTGCTTGATCTATATTGCTTTATTTTTTTTTTTTTACTTTCCCTCCTGAAAGTGTTTGGCTATCATACTGGTAGATAATACATCCAAAAAAGCTGTTATAGTTTAACCTCCAAAATGTGTTTAGATCAAAAACATTTTTTGTTTATCTTCATCTTGACTAATTTTCAATCAGTTTTAATTTTAAAAGTTGTAATTTGATTATTTTTACTTAGTAAAATGTGTGATGCAACGTGTACTAAGTACACAAGATCAACAATTTGATTAATGCATCACCCTCTTCTTGTCAGTGTCAACTACGAGGAAATGTTGGTTGCTTATCGCTATCAATTGACAAGCAAGTCGAAAACGATAAAATTTATAAAAATACACTTTCATTTAACATATTAAAAACTCCTTTAAGTTTGCGTTGCATTTAAGTTTTAATGTTTCTTTTTTTATGACAATTTAGCATCTTAAACTTTGTACACTAATGCATATGCGAAATAAACCTGATGGAAAGAATGAAGTAGGGTAGCAACATAAATACAAAAGACTTGATCATTGAACTTTAATGGCGTGCTTTAAAAATGTCTAAAGCTAAGATGCTGCACTCCAACACATTTGCGGTATGCACTATATTTCCTCATTAGAAAAAACATCGTTACCCACTCTTCTGTCTTATCAGTACTGTGACAATTATGCTGTTGAAGTCAACTTTTCGTCTGTGGGCAATTTTCGTTAACAATTTTCAATAACCCAGTTTAGTATGGACTATAAAGCTTAGTGACTATTTATCGCGCTTTTAAACACACAGCTACACCCACACTTGTTGCTTTATCAGAGGTATATCCCGCTTGTTTGTTTTGGCTTTTTTTTTTCTCCACAAATCCTGGTCAAGTTTTGATACTGTAGATCACTTGTGAATGATCCTTGTATTTAAACGTGGTTTAAACGGTCGTTTTGACTGTTTTTCTATACAAAACGATATAGGGCTTTCACAGATTTTATAAAGATGCTTTTAATTTTCGTGCATAATAAGTGTTATGATCTTTCTAAAATCAGATCATCTTCTGATTCATGTTTCATAAATTTCCACAGCTGGCCGGATGAGAACACTCAAAACCCAAGACTGAATAAAAAATTCGTCAACTGCGCATAGGCTCCACACATAGCTTTCGTTTTTTTCTTATATACAAAGAAAAATACAGTCCAGAATTTTCACCCAATAGCACCCACTCACACCTAAAGAAATAAAATAAAAATTAAAGCCAGAAAAGAGCATAAACTGCCATTAAAGGGACTTATTAGTCAGTTGGCACACCAGCCAGGATTTACAACACTTGTCGGGACGCAACCTCCCATATCCAAAAGGACACCCACCAAAGACCGTTGCCGCAGTAAGTCACAACTCACCCGCCCCCTCCTACAGTACGCCTCCGCAGACAACTTTTATGATTCTACTTGTCTCTTTCTTTCAACGAGAGACATTTGCACAAATTTAACATTTATTGTATTTTTACGTTAATACAATATTTTATTTCTTAAACATCTGTTTCTTTGTCCTGTCACCATACGCTTATTATAACATAAGACAATGAAAATATCAAGACTTTCTCAAATTTCTAACAAAATATCGAATCTATTCTTGTAAGCGACACACAGCACAATCTTATTTCTTAATGTTCAGTATTTCATGTAAGACCTGTAAAGAAATAATGACAATACATATGAATCTGAAAGTATCCTAACTTCAAAAAAAGGCTTCTTAAAGTTGTACCGCCACGAATATACTACAGACTTTATAAAACGTATTTTAAATAGTTTAAATATTTTCTTTGGAATTAAATCTGAAAGAAAAATTGCCTAAAGCTAACCTTTAAAAAAACAAATTTCCATATGTAAATAAAGTTTTAGGAATTTTTAAAACATTTAGCGTGTTCACTCCTCAGCTCATTAAACCAATACTATAGACGAAAATTGTAAACAAAAAATTTTAAAATCTCTTAAAAATCGGATATGTGTCCTACAGATGTTTCAAAATTAATTGGTACATTTAAAGATAAACTGGGTTTTATAAACTTAATGCTTACTTTTTGCTTAAAATATGACAACGTTTATTTACGCTGGGTAGCGTCTGATTTCCTAGTTCAACAACAATATTCTTGTTTTGCATAATCCCCGACTTAAAAAGCGTGCAAAATATTTTTTTTTAAATTAGGTGAATATGGGACACCAACATTGAATCAATGAAGAAATTAGTATTTGTATTGAAAAATCCATTATCTTTAGTTTTATATAACCAATAGTTTAAGAATATATTTTTTATTCTATCGCTTTTATGTAACTTAATAGAATTAATTTTATGTTTTATGAAACATTTAATTGCACCCAATTATATATATATATATATATATATAATGCAAGAGATTGAATTATATTACTCTCCTGATATTGAACTAGTCCGTCAGATGCATTAATGCAGATTTTTTTTCAATTTTGAATATCCATACAAAAATAATATCATTTGCCAAAATTTTAAAAAATATTTTAAATGTTTACCATCAAAAATGGCATTAAACTTTACTTTTTTTCCGATTCTTCGAACTGATCATTATTTAATAGAAATAACTATTGTATCGAATAGCAGTGGCATGTGTTTCTAAATCGAACTGAATTACAAGTCACTTTTAATAAATATTAAGTATTTTTGTCCAATCTGAAAGCAAATATGTTTTAAATTATGCAAGCACCAACTTACAAAAAAATATTTTCTTATTGAATTAATTTTGGAAAAGTTCAGGACGAATTTTCAGAATGTTCACACTTGATATTGCATAAATCTTTTACTGAAATAATACTTTCAGGGATGTTCTTTTATAAAATTGTAAAATGAAATTTCAAACATCCGCCTCTCAAATTAAATCGTGATATCGAAAAAAGGTTAATGAAATTTTCCCATAAATATTTCCAAAGTTTTCTAATAAAATAATGTATTCATTATTCATTTCAAATATTTAAAAAATCGTGTGAATGGGATAATTCACTGATGTTTGTTTTTAATTTAAAAGATAAAGTACCATATAAAAATTTTATTTCTACCAAATGCAAGCTCCCGTGCCAGATACAAAAAGGTTAATAGAAATAGTTAAACATAAGCGTAAAAGTTTAAAAGAAAAACATTTATTTACAGTTTACAATTGCAAAAAAGATACAAAATTTGCAAAAAAAAAAAAAATCTTTTGTGTGTCTATTAAGGGAGGATAACAATCTATAAAACAGGTAAAGAGGCTCATCCCTTGTTCCCTGATTAGGATGTCGTTTCCGGCTTTCTCTTTTCCAATCTTTTCTCTCTTACGTAGCCCCCTGCGCATCAGTGGCATTACCGCCTTGCTCGGGGTGATATGATTTTAAAAAAAGAAGTCACCAGCAAAACATGGGATAATATTACAACTAGGGAAAAGACAAGGATTTCCAAAAATGAGGAAAACATTTTAAAAAAGCAGAAACAAAAAAAACAAACAAAAAAAAACAAAGGTGCAACTATCTTTGAAAAAAAACGAAAAACGCATTTTACAAATTGCTCTATGTACGTCTCTGGGATACAGTAATTATTTTATTGTTAATTCTCTTTTTAAAGAGCTCCTTTTAACATTTCTCAGAAATCCTTTCGTTTTAGGCTGTCCAGCCTCAAGAGAATTTTCACTAGAACTTCAAATTTATCTGGTCTCTCTTTGGCTGGCTTGCTGGCTGGCTGGTAACAGAGCCTCCTTAATGTTCTCTAGATATCAATGCCTTGTTTAATGTTAACCTACCTTCTTCCCTTGCCGTCAAAAAGTTTTCAAGTCTTATCTAATAACCTGATCCTGATTTATTTTAGAAAATTAGGCTCACCCCAATAATAAGGATTTTGTTTTTGAGACCACGTCTTTCATTGTTAGATATATACGAAAAAAATTTCCATAAAATGAAAATGGTTCCTTCACAAACTTTGACGTGTTTTAACCGTTGAACTGGAAAAGAGAGCATTTTTTTCACAAACCGCCTGGCCTGCATAAAAATACGCTTCTCTCAAAAAACTTACATTTATATTTAAAAAAGAATAGGCTATACATTTAAACAAAGCTAAAAATTTTAAAATAATAAAATAAAATTTATATCACCATTATAAGAAAAATAATTAATGTGTACCAGGAGTTATGACATTGCTTATTGAAAAATATTTGTCAAAAAATTATGACGTTAGTAATTTGTCATAATCACAATTAATATAGTAAATAAACTTCTAATAATTGTAGTATAATCTAAAATCACCATCTATTTACGGCTTTTGCATGGAAAAATTGAACAAATTGAATTTTTTAAAAAATAATTTACCCCAATTATTAGCTCATTTGCTATATTAATTGTGAATGTAACAATTACTTACGCCGCTATAAAATGATAAAGCCGTAAAAAGAAAAATGCCAAAATTCTGATATGGCATTTCGTTTCAAGCGACTTACGGGAATGAAAGATCATATCTACTTGAATACATCACTTTAATGTTCGTCAACAACGACTGCACTTAAATAGATAACTAAATTGGATCCGGTGGTTGATGTTGTCTGGAATCAGTTAAGTGCCACGTGTGATACAAGCTTGGGCGATCATGTCTCGAAAGAAACATGACTGACTGGGCAGAAGATTTTTTCGCAGTAGGTTGCAATTACTTTCTGCGGTACACTGGTTGCCAACCAAGACTATAAAACCCAATCTGTTCTGCTATTTAACCCATAACTGAAGGAAAAAACATGGATTAATACATTTCCCAAGAGTATTTGAGCGTAAGGGAATGCAACGAATTCAAGTGGAATTTGAACTCGAATGGCTGAAATAAGGAAACAATTTAGACACTGGTTTGGAGAAACGGCTAAAGATTTATTTTCATTTACAAAATATGATAATGTTTGGTAAGTTGTAGAGTCATGACCTCCTTTATAGATTGTATTGAATTAATTGTGTGTGAGAGTATGAAAGAGAGTAAAGGCTGACTGCTTGTTGGCTATCTATTTGGGTTTGCCTCGTCGATAGTGGAGGCCATTCTTTTTCTGTGCTTACAGGAAGTTGTTTTCGCACTCTGATGGTTGGACGGGCAGTCAACCATACTCTCTCGTAGCCTCTTTGGTTAGTAAGCGTGTCCTCCCCGGCTTTTCTTGTATAGCCTATATAAGGGAAATACGCGGACGTAGTTGTAGACACCTGACAAGCGAAAATCGTGTTACTAATAGCCAGTACTCTGCTATGTTTGTGCTTTTAAAATTGTGTTGAGTAGAGTGCGACGTGTATAATTAAGCTAAACGAAAATTGGAATGGTATGAATTTGGCTGTAATTTGTTATCTCTATATGTAAATTGCGTTTTAGTGCATCATTGTGTGATGAACTGTGCTTTTTGCTACAAATATTCCCTTACCATAGAAAATGTTAAAAATTTTCTCGAAATATCGTTACCAAGAAAATGTACAAGAAAAAACATTTGAATTGTTTTGGCTACAGAATATTGAGAGTGGCGTTGGATATAGTCAGTAAAATGATTTTACCTTCGAGCATTTACTGTTTAAACTGGTTTGTTAACGACGTGCCTTCGAAGTCGTTTTGAAAGAAGTGTCTTATGTTTGAAACTGATGTAGTTTGTAGGTAGCATGCTGCTTGGATGTGATATAATGTTTTGGAAAACAGCTAAAAGTATCTGAAGGTTTGAAATGCGAAAGGTTGGAAATCGTATAGATTGAAGCCGTAGGGAAATGGTTAATGTTTATTTAATCGGCCTTGTGTCATACATAACCCCTACAACTTAGGATTATTATTCGCTATCACCAGAACGTTGTCAGCAGGTTAAAATGTGTGAATATGTGGAAGAATAAAAATATACCTTTTGCATGTTTGAATAGAAATTTATTGATAGAAAAGAATAACATAAATTGGTAGAAGTTAAATGTTCCAAGAGAAATAGTATTACGAGGTTAAGGGTATCAAGAGAGTTTGTGTACGTAAGCAAAAACGTATTTTGGTGAGAGAAGTGACATCCATTTTTGTAGAGTGTGAAATTATTAAGTGGGTAAATTTTCAAAGTAAAATGTGTAAGTGTTCAAAGTGTGTTTTTTTTTGGGGGGGGGAGTTTTTTGCTTGTTTGTTTTGTTTTTGGGCGTCGTAGTTCACCAGTTGGGTAGTAGGGATTTTTCCACTGCATGTTCTTCTCTGGGTTTGGATGTCGGTGTTCACCAATGAGGTAGTAGGGATTCTTCCACTGCATTTTCTAAGCTGGGTCATCGGTGTGATAGTGGTAAGAAGATTTTCTTCCACCGCGTGTTCTTTTTAGACGTCGGGGTTCACTAGTGAAGAAGTAAGGTTCGTGCTCTTTGGACGTCGGGGGTCACCAGTGAAGCTGTGGGGAAATGGTTAATGTTTATTTAATCGACTTTATGTCATACATGACCGAACTTCCTTCAACTTAGGATTATTATTCGCTATCATCAGAAGGTTGTCAGCAGGTTGGAATTTGTGGAAGAATAAAAGTATATCTTTCGCATGTTTGAATAGAAATTTATTGATAGAAAAGAATAACATAAATTGGTAGAAGTTAAACGTTCCAAGAGAAATAGTATCAAGAGAGTTCGTAGTAGTCTTTGCTCGAGTGAGTTTGTGTACGTAGGCAGGAACGTATGTGTGTATGTGTGAGCGTTATCTTTGAATAGGAGTGTCTTTGAAGTTATCGCTCACGGTGAACGGTGAAAAGGCAGAAGGTGGGTAGCGAACGATGAAGAAGAAGGTGAAAGGTGAAAGAGAAAGATAGAGACAATAATAATAACGTTCGCTTGACGTTAGTCAAGGGTACGTGTTAATTACGCTCCTCAACTTTACTCGCTAATGCGACGGTCGAGCTTGCTCGTTTTTTTATTTCGTTTGGGAATTCACTCCCGTATGTGATTTTGACATTTCCATTGGACGACAAACATTTGGCATCGAGATGTGATATTCGCGACTTTTGTGTATGTTAAGCAAAGTGTGTAACTTCGAGAAAATTTGTTTATTTCTGACAATGAGCCAGATTTGATTTTTTTATTCTAAAATTTGCTTTGTTCACTACAATATCTCTCGTGTGACTTGAATCGGTTGGACCAGTGGATGATCTTGTGTGTTTGGTGTTATATGTAACACCTTTCTTGGGTCAATTTGTAATGAGAATTAGTGGTTTTGTAGTTTGTTTTGGTGAGTCGACATGGGTATGTTTGATTTTGTCGTTTGATACTTTGTCTGTACGTTCATTTCGTTCAATGGCGATATATTTCTCTGTGTTATCGAGTATTGAGACTGGGCGGTCATAATCTAGTTGAATTGGGGTTTTTTTTCCAGAAAATATCTTGGGTATATGTGTATCTTTCATGGTCTCTCTTGGTACTGTAAAAAATGGGTAACTTATAGTTGCTGTTAAAAATTTCACAGAGGTGCTTGTCGATTGAATTTCAGGCGCAACCAGGAAAAGACTGTCCCGGCAAAACGAGTTGAGTTCAACATACCAATTCTGCTATGGTACATTGCAAATCCTCTTTGATGCTAAGAGACTTATGGTAAATTCTTGTTCCACTGTGTTGAGATGGGGTGTGCAGAAGGGATGCTTTAAGCTGTCTGTGTAAACACTCCACTATTCCATTTGCAAATGGGTGATATGCAGTTGTTTTTATGTTTCGCTCCTATCAGCTGTTTATTCCTTAAATAGAGTCGAATGAAATTGGGGACCTCGATCGGCTGCGATCTTTTCGGGAACGCCACAATTTTCTATCCATGAACGAATAAGTTCTTCTTCGCCGGTTTCGCTTGCAGAGTCGATGAGGGGTATTGTTACGGGCCATCTTATGAACTGTCAATGATTAACATTTTTTAATCCTTTTGATTGGTGGGAGTGTTCCAACCAATTCGATGTGGATATGTGCGAATCGTTGATCACGTTCATTGCACATTCCTGATAGTGATTTTGTATTTATAGATGCTATTCCTCTGACAAGGCACACGATTTTCAGTCTAGGAACGGATATCTGTATACATATATTGACCACACACAACGGTCTCTAGTCATCTTTTGAGTGGCTCTTTTTCCAGGGTGAGCTATGTTATGCAATGTTTCAAAAATAGGTCTTCGCATTGTCATTGGGATTCGTCAACTGTAGAGAAGATTCTTCCCGTAGTTGATTGAAAGATAGTTCTTGTTCTTGGGATAGTTGTTTATAGTATACTTGCTATGGCTTGTCCATATTTACAGCATTGACAGTGGTTCTTGACAAGGCGTCTGAAATTATGTTCTCTTTCTCAGAGATGTGTCTCATATCGGTTGAAAATTGAGCTACAAAATCCAAATGTCTGATTCTTGAAAATGAACATTTATCCGCTGTTGTTTGGGAGGAATATATAAGCGATTTGTAATCTGTGAAGGTTGTGAAATGTCTTCCTTCTAAGAAGTGATTGTAATGTTTGACAGCAGTGTATATTGCTAGTAGTTCCCTGCCAAATGTGCTGTATCTTTGTTGTGCCGGAGATAATTTCATTGAAAAGAATGATAGAGGTGTTGTTTCTCCGTTTAGGGTTTGTTGTAACATGGCACCTATCACATTTTCTGATGCGTCTGTTGCAACTGAAAATTTCACCTCTGGATCGATGTACTGGAATTTGGTGAAACTCCGTAATCCTTATTTGGCTTTGTCGAATGCTAGTTACTCCTTATTATTTCACTGCACATTTTTCTTTGGTTTGCTTTCCAACAGTGTCGTCAGTGGTGCGAGTAATTGCGAACAGTGCGGTATGAAACGTCAGTAGTAGTTCAGCATTCCAATATATCTCCGTAATTTTCTTATGGATTTTGGCATTGGAAAATAACGTATGGTGTTTATTTTATGGGATACATATTTTTTTTATTAGAATAAGCAACAGGAAAACGCAATAGAACATTCTAGAAAAATTGGATCAAAACAGCAGTAGAATTTAGATTACATTTTTATATTTCTCAACCAATCAGCTAAAAACTTAGAATAAGAACATTCTAGAAAAATAGGCTTGAAAGTAAATTAACACAAAAATATTTAGGCCCCAAAACAAAAATGTAAAATAATAAATCTGATTGGTCAGTAAATGTTTTCACACCCTAATGTTAGGAAGATTAGTTGATCCCCTATTAATGTATATAATACACACAGTTAGAAAGATAGGTCAGTCACCAAGCAGTCACCAAGCAGTAACCAAGCAGGCCATTAAGTCCGCATGACACCGTATACTTTGCCGGCCATGTCCTTTCTTCCATGCCAAAAGTTCGTGACCTCGCTCCAAGGACCTTAAAAGAAAAGCCGACGAAACTTTCTTTCAGCAACGCGACACGCTGCCGCCAACTGAATGTAAGTAGGAAAGGCTTATTTACAGACTCTGATAATGCAAACATATACACGTTTTTGGACAAAAATTAACTTCTTGCCAAGTTTATATTTCTCAAAAGGGCAATTTTAGAATCATGTATTTTGTTGGTTTCTACATACCATTTTATTTGTCACAGAATAAATTGTTTGTTGTTGAATGTCCGTTGTAATTTATTCCTTCACTTTGCGCGATTGCAAAATTGAGTGTTGTATTTGTGGGGGAAATAATCAACATACAACCCAGCAAATACCAAATCCCCCACAATTTTTCTCGGGCAAAGGTTTTATGCCATTGTTATCTATCTTGTGATCTATAAAAGAATCTATGAAATACTGAAATGTTTGTGCTGCGTCTTTAGATCAAAAGGCATTTTTTTTATTCGAAAAGTCCAAATGGTGTTGTTATGGCTGTATTTTCGATGTCTTCCTTGGCAATGGGAATTTGGTTGTATGGTCGGATAAAATCTGTTTTAAAGAATACTGTTTTCCTTAGTAATGCTGAAGTCCTATACATGTGGAACAGGATATCTACCCAGTGTTATTATTCTATTTAGAGCTCTATAATCTCCACAGGGTCTCCAGCCTGATCTGCATTTCTTTAGCACCATGTGTAACAGCGATGCCCAAGGAATACTGGGCCGACGGACTATATTTAAATCTAATATCCGTTGAAATTCCGCCTTAGCATTTTAAAGTTTATCCAGTGATAACTGTCGGGGTACTGCAGATACTGATTTTTCAGTGGTGATTATCCAATGCACTGAATTATGTTTTGAATTTTCATTCTGCGTCACTGGGTTGGTTATGTCTTCGAATTCCTTTGTCAATATTCTGTAGGTGTTGTTATCAGGTATTCATTGGGGAACCCTTCTTGAGTAGAGACATTAAGCTGTCTATTAAATGTTGCCTTTTTAAGGTCGACAATAGAGCATAATGGCACAAATAATAAAATCGACACTTTGACGCCAGCAACGTATGGAAAACTATTTTATGCGAGAGACACGATCTCACCACAAATACTGGCAACAAATTATTTTTCCGTTATTGCTAATATTTTTTCAATGCATTATTTATAAAAATTTTATCAATGTCCTCGAGCTATTTGGTCAGTTTATAAAAAGACAACGCCTTAAATACCGGGCAAAGTTATGCTAACAACTACAATCACAGGATGTCTTTCAGTTTATTTTTAAAAAATGTTATTGAAAAAAAGATTGTATTGAAGTTGAGTAAACAGTGCAACGTAAATTTTTGCAAGTAGTTACTTCACGAAAAGACCTGGTCACTACTCGATGAGGAAAACTAGTAGATTAGCTAGTGCCTTTATTGAATATATTCCTAATCTTTCACTACAAAACAAAAACAAATACCGTAGCACACACACACACATATATATATATATCTACAAGAGAAAGAACTAAGAGCATGCTGTCAAGAACAAAAGCCTAAAATATGCAAAACTCATTTTTGTTTTATAGATACTTTGCAGGTAGATCCCAAAGCCAAGTGAACTTTAAGTGTTAACCAGTTCATATTAGGTGGATTGCATTAACTCTGAGATACGCTACATCGAAAAGTCGCTGCGCTACATGAAGCTATAAATTAAAATTTATTACTGACACTGGCTTTACAATTTCTATATTACCTGTTTTTAGTTAACTAAATTGTTTTTAACCTAACTCCTATATCAATCTCATCAGCTACTGGTTAGAAAAATAAGATATTAAGAACAAACTAGCATAGAAAAATGAAATTCAGTTGTTTTTTTTTTAAGATTTAATCAGTAGACTTTCGCGATCGCTGATGTCACTAATCATATACAGTAGCGGCGATAATATAAGAAACGGAAACAACAAAGACATAAATATGTGTATTACTTAAAAAGTAATGCATGATTAGCAATGAAATTTTTACTGAATAAAGATTAGGGTGTAATGCATAAATATTATACAAAGTTACAAAAATTTACATAATAGTTTTTTTCGAATAAAGATTAAATGGAACAAAGGAAATAAGCTACTCGTCAAAAGTTAAGGAACGATCATGTTAATACTTGATTGTGAACAAAATATCAAAAGAATTTAATATTTGGTAAACATTTAATATTTGGTAAACATCCCCTTATTTTCAATGACTTCTCTGCATTGTCGACCACATGATCTAATTAATTTCTTGCAAAAATCAGCTGTAATTCCCTCCCATTCGTCTTTCAATAACTCCCATAGGTGATCCTGGTTTTTCGGGTTTCTTTTCTGCGCCCCTTCTCCAATTATCTTCCAAACATGGAATACGGGCATGCAATCCTGCATTTTTAACCTGCGAGCAACCGTTTTCCTTGGGATCTTATTATCTGTGTCTTCATTAAATTTACGAGCAATTGATATAGCAGTTTCAAAACGGTTTTTTGTAGATATTCTAACAATTTTTCGATTGTCTCTTTGCGATGTTTTTTGGAGGTCTGCCGGTTTTTGGTTTTGTATCTAATGTTTTATCGGTTTTATACCTGCTAATTACACTATGAACGACACTTTTAGACCTATGAACAATATCAGAAATTTCTGAAATTGAAATTGACATTTTTTCTTGATTTAGCGATAATGAGTTTTTTTTCTTCAAAAGAGAGCGTTTTGTGTGTAGAATTTGCCATATTGCTTAAAAATAAAGTCCTAATGATAAATGAAATTTTACTTATTGCTGAAAAGCCCCATCGAGTTTTTTAACAATGTAAAAGTTTATGCAAATTATTAACATCGTTCCTTAACTTTTGTTCAGTAGCATATTTCCTTTTGATCCATTTAATTTTTATTTGAAAAAAAAATATTATGTAAATTTTTATAACTTTGTATAATATTTATGCATTACACCCTAATCTTTATTCGGTAAAAATTTCATTGCTAATCATGCATTACTTTTTAAGTAATACACATATTTATGTCTTTGTTGTTTCCGTTTCTTATATTATCGCCGCTACTATATATATATATATATATATATATATATATATATATATATAACTTTGACTTAACCAGAGACTCTAAAATTGGAATTATTCAAGATAAAATTCTTCTTTTATGTGGCGTGTCCCTTCAGGACGTAGGTGATCATGGCCCTCCACATCTTTCTGTCCCTTGTAGCTCTTAATACCGTTTGTCTTATTTCTCCCCAAAACTGCTATGCCATCCATTGCAGAACAGTAATTTGAATGTAACTACACCTTCGGTAAATTCTCAACGATGTTAGCTTTTGTTAATTTGCGAGTGAAATTAATAATCCTACTTGAAGTTTTCGATTATAAAAGTCAATTAATTCGACTTAATCTGTTTTTATTATGACACGTGCCTTGGCCAAAGAGAAACTATACCTGCTAACATCTTATTATAGATGCATTAAATTTTTCATTCGTATTTATTATGCAAACTAGTGTTTTTTGGAAATTTTACGCGAAATTAGTATACTCTAATTTTATTATGATATTTTATAAAAAAATTTAATTACTTTTACGTTACAGTTTTGAAACCTGGTAAGAAAATAGTTTGAAATTTAATGCAAAAGAATAATTACTGCATTGTGATTTGGGACAATTTACTTACAAAGGTTTAGTAACAAAATATTAGGCAACAGGTTTAAATAAAGTTAACTTGTACATTTATAAAAGAGACTTTTGCCAAATATTTACTTTTTGCTATTAGGTTCATTCATCACAAATTCTACCGACGAAACAAGAAAATAAACCAGTTTGTTCACATTTTAATATGAAATTAAAATATGTTACATTTTGTTTTAATTTAAACTTTCTTTTTGAAACTGATAATCAGTGAAAATGAAACGTTACTCCTAATTTTGAGAAAAATAATCCTTTCAATTGAAATATTCAAAACGTCCATTTTAGTTTGCTTAAGAGAATTAAATTTATCATGATTTTTTTTATAGATAAAGATAAAATATTTCACTACAAAAAAGAAAAAAGATTCTGCAAGTATTCTGCAAAAGTTCTGAAAATATGCTTTGATCAAGCTCTCACATTTCTTTTAAAACTTTCTTTGCTAAACTTTTGCGAAAACATAATTATTAACTGCGCTCAAAATGTCAAAACTGATAAATCAGACTAATGCGAAGCTTGGCTGTAAGTCCCATTTTGTGGACTCTGTTAGGGTTAGTTGTATTTGTAAAACTAGTGCATTGCAACCCAAACGCTACAATAATCAGTTTCCTTCATCAGCTGTACAAATAAAAATATTTTCATCTCACAACTTTTATCCTGGTTCATTAAAGTTTTGTTTTTCATTTTGGTATTTTCCGCTTGTTTGAATAGAATCTGTATTTCAATTTCATATTGAAGGGATTCTTGTAAATTAATCAGTGGTATTATGCTCCGACCATGAAAAGTGTTTGAAGCTTGAAACAGATAAATTGTGTGTGTGACTCCGTTGAGCGTGTGTGACTCCGTTGAGCTGGAAAGAATGGGTTGCTTGTAACAGATGTTAATGTATCCAAAAATTAAATATATTAGAAATTGAACAATGAAGTTGTTTTAGAATTTATGAACATTTTACATTTACTTAGAAAGTTTTATTTATATAAAAATGGACGATCAGAACGTTAAATGTCGTACTTGTTGATTTCAGTTTGGCCCTTTTTTAGAATAATTCCTCTACATTAAGTATAAAATGATGGTACGCCTTTACCATTAAGTTGACTATTCATAGTTAAAATCAATTCTCAAAATCGTTTAGTTTTATTATTCATTTTCACGAAAACAATTGTGAAAATGTTATTACACAACTTTTGTAATTTTAAAAAGAGATTTTTCTGCTCTGATACAAATTAGTAACAAAACTTTAGGAATGTGTTAGGGATTTAAATTTATATGATGACTTTTTGAAAAAAATTTAGAAAAGAAGTACATAGAGAAGATAAATATAATGGAATATGGATTTTTTAAAAATTGATTTTACAGGAAAAGGCGCCATCCACTGCCCTTTAAGTTGGATGACTCATTACCCAAAATTTTTTCAGTAGTCGACATTCTGAATATAAGCAGAATATACTATCAGAAAGTGGCAGCAGAGTATATATGATTCATTTTTTTAACATTTTAGTAGCAAAATGTATTTTTATTTTAGCCTTTTTTTAGCGAGCAAAGTCGACTTCTTATTCAATAGATCGAACTTCCAATTAATCAATTGAAATCGTTAAGGAGCACTTTGGCCTTTCTCTTTTTAAATTGCAAGAACAGCTACAATCAACATTTTCTCCTCTATTTAACGAGACAAAACAAACGAAACATGCAATTGATATTCATCATGTGTAATTCGATTTCGTCACATTGCAACAACTTTGTCGCCTATCATTGTAAATTAATATAAAATTTTAGTTTTGTAGTTTTTTCTGTACTAATTTCCTACTGTTTCCTCTATTTTTATTAGAAATATTTTTTAAAATTTCAATTCTGAATTTAAACAGGTATTTCCCGGTTTTTGTTAATATTGGTTAACTACACTTGCGCTCACTCGTGGGAAATAAATTGCGACTGTAAATCGGTCTAATATAACTGTGTTTTTATGCGGAAGTTGCGGTTTTATGATAGAGACACTGCAGATAGCTGATTGTAGATGCAAATAAGAAAAAGTGTCAAAATATTATGTGTGCATGATGCAAATGTTTCTTCTCATCCATTTCGGCATAAATATATTCCTACTTTCCCCTAATGAATGAAATTCAATACTCTTGTATATCAAAAAAAAAAAAAAAAGCCGGCACGATTAAATTATTTTCTTCAATTTCCTCACCTGCTTATTTGATACAGTATGGTTATTTTCTCCGGTATGATTATTTTATTTTATGTTTATTAAAAATCTATAAAAAAAAATTCAATCTAAAAAAGGTAGATGTTTATTTGAGCCACCACGGTTAAACATTTCCAACCGTCATGACTTTTCCAGGTGGCACTTGTATTTAGTACAAGAGTACCTTCAAACAGAACCCAGCGACTCGTCAAGTACTTAATGTTTTCCGCTAAGATTAACAAAATATTTAGTAAATATTATTCTTTATATTTGCGTCTTTCATTTATTTGCGCTATATTATTAATCTTTACTTTCTAGTTAGTAAATATCAGTCATGAACAAGAATAAATTCACAACACACGAGTATAAGACGTCATAAAAGTTGGCTGAAGTTGTAGATTATTTCATATACAGGGTGCGATGGGTAAACTGTCGCTATTTTATATTTAATTTGTGTTTTTGTTGTTTTTGTTTTTTTTTTAATTTTGTCGTCTGCACAATATATTAGAATCAATTGGGCATCGTCTGTGATAAACAGAGAACCCTGACGCAATTCACTTTGCCAGAAATTTGGAAATGGCATGCTGCACTGCTTGGCATTCGCGCTGGAAGCTCTGATCCAAACATTTCAGAGTGTTTCGGTGTCAATCTGGGGACAATGCAGAGTATTCGAAAAAAGCTGGAAAAGTTTTAATGGTGATTCCGAGAGTATGGCATCTGGGATCTTTTCTGATTAGAAAAGAACTCCCGAATTTGTTGGAGAGAGCCTCAGACTCAACACAGAGGCGTATAACACTATTTTGGCATGTGGAAAAATATGATAATGTAATATTGCATGCGGAAAAAATATATAATACTATAATATTGCATGTGGAAAAATATGATACTATGTTAATACGACGGAGCGAAAGAAATTATTGCTAGTTGCATTATTGATTGTGCAGAATACCGTCGCAATATGAGTGGAGTGAAAAAAAATTTTATTACGAAATTTGTAAAATCTGAAAAACTAGCTGAAAATAGAAGAGAATAAAAGGGAAAAACAGGTATAAAGTAATAGGTCAAGTGAGGTCATCATTGGCAGCCATTATGTGATAAAGCGGAAACAAATGGAAACCTTGGACACCTTACGGCCGGTGGAAGTGAAAAATAACGATAGTCAAAACATGTTTTTCGACGACTGTCGAAAACTTTTGATGAGGTTAGGTAAGGTCAGATACATAATTCTCGAATTCGCTAGGAAAGGATTTGACTTGGGAATCAAATGATGTAATTACTCGAACGAGAAGACGAAATGAAATGACGTCAATAGAAATATTGCTATTTCATTGGTTAAACCAAGGGGAGAAAATAATTCCACCTCAAAATGTGGAGGCGGAAATGATTTAATTGGTTTAATTAATGATTTAATTGTGTCCGTCATGCACCCCCAAGAGAATTTGGGACAGGCATAAAAACTAGAGCCCAAAGAGCCAAGTTCAGTTGTTGTTACTGTGCCGAGCTAAGGAGACAAGACGAACTGACCGCCGCTGTCACAAAGACCCATCTTCAGCTGTTTCCGTAAGGCTTCGGTGAAAAACCCTGATAAGACTGTTTGAAACGTCAAAACTTTAAAAAAAAACTTGAAATCTCCGAATGGAGTGAACAAACATTACTCTCAAACAAAAACTTTCGCTCTGTTGTAAGAATAGGAATTCGACGACTGTTATATTTTATTTCTGTTTGCTGTTTGGGGTTTTTTTTTTGGGGGGCCGTTCTTTTTTTATTAACCCAAGTGTGCACGCGTGTCCGGTCTGGTTTGAAATGGTAAAGATACGGCTAGCGGAATTTCAACGTGTCTTCCTTGAGATCAAAATTCAGAGCGTGGGCAAGGAGGAACACCGTTATAATAGACGACTCGAAGAGCAGCTACTATCTGGTGCCGTATTGACAGCATAATTCCAGGCTTCCGGACCTCGTCAAAGGCATACATCAAATGCCTTTGAGATATAGTGCTGCCCTGGATCAAGAGGTAGGATGATGGAAAACTTTGTCTGGCAACAGGAATTCTCATCATGCCACTCAAGCAGGAGAACCAGTCATGGCTGTCAGACAATTTCTATGACAACATCACCCACTTACACCTGGCCACCTAATTCCCCAGACTGCAAGCTTCTTGATTATTATGTGGGGTGCAGTTGATCGAGAGACTAACAAAACTTGTAAAATCAATGAACAACTGAAAGGAAGGATTATAGCAGCATTCACTAATTTAAACTAAGAGATAGTCTAGAAGAGATGCAGGAGATTTTAAAATTGTCTGGTGGCTGTAGTTGAAGCCATTTGTGATTTCTATTGAATAAATTTACTTTTTAGTATTTAAAGAAATATTTATGTAATTTTGGTAAATTTATGTATTAAAATGAAATGTTAATTTAGACAACAGTTTATGCATCGCACCTTGTATATATAACATTTGTAGAATATATAGTAAAAGCATGAAAAATATGTTGATAAAACAAAAAACGTAAGCAAATAAGCCCTGAGTTATGCTACATTGACGGAGTGGGTATGTTGAGAGGCAACAGCATACTAAATAAATAAACGTTTCGTATTTTACTAAACCTTTTGTTATGTGAAGTTATCGCATTATTTGTTGACGAGAATTGAAAACTTGGATACCAAGATAATCTGGTGTAATGAATGAGTAGGGTTTGTTTTTTTTTCAATCTGTGTAACTATAATCCACTGCAGAAATTACTGTACTGATTGGTGAACACGAACTGTGTGTTCATTAATTATTTTTTTAAGTGGCACAATTTTCCAATCTTAAAATTTTCAATGTAGAAAACTGCAATAATGCAATATTTGATTTCAAATGACATTGTTAGACTAGAAAAAGGGTAATATTTTTCTGACATGTCAGCGCTTCAGATTATGGCCTATTACCGAAACTGTCTGCCAGATTAACCATTCGAGAAATATTTTCCAGTCTGTGATCTGATGACCAGACACCAAAATCTGAAACTTTTCGTGATAGCGTAACATTTTTTTCTCCAATACAAGATTTCATGAACCTGATGAAACTATTGTTAAATATATGGCAAAGTAATGTAAGTTGTCTGCATACTGTTAACACCGGTGGAACAGATTGTTTTGTCAACTAGGACCAAATTCGACGCCACGTAATGCCAGAAAACGATAGCGTTTCACCTTAACCCAAAGTTAACAAATAGTCTTAGCAATGAAGGAAGAAATCATAGATATGATAAATTCGAAGAGCGGGGTGGCGTTAAATTATACAAAATTTGAAGTCGAATGTAAGTTGAAGTGGTTGTGGTCTGCAGTTCATTTCTAAGTTAAGGTCTCGCTTCTCGCATGTACAATGTTAAGAATGCTGACGAGCCCATCACGTTGCGCTTGCTTGTAAAAAATAAATGACGCCTAGCAGAAGTACAATAATGCGTTAGAATTACAGAGTTAAAATAAACAAACCCTGTTAGATTAAAAACGCATTACGACTTTACACGTTGTTATTCAAATCCAAAAAAACAACATATTTTTGGATTGTAAACAAAACACGTTTTTTAATTAATTTTGTATGAACAGTTTTTTCGTAGTCCCCGAAGGAAGACGTTTATATTAGTAACTCCAACGAGAAGCCCTTTGTCGTTAAAAATGTTGAGAAAAGTCAGTTCAAATAGAATTAGAAACTGATGCAGCTATTTCGAACGTGCAAAAATATCTACAGAACATTTTGTCCTATATGAAGCACAAACCAAGCTTGTAAAAGCTAAAACCTGAAGGGGACAAGTGATGCCTCCATGGGAGAACTTAGTACAAGTGTATTTAGAGAAGGCGCCAGCAGAATTGCTATTTATCGTTGTTCAAGGCAACGTACCACGCTTGTTGATTAGAAATGCGTTTAGTGCCTTTGATGTCAATTTCTGAGTACATACACCATGTCAGGGAAGTACTAGACAAATACCTAAAGGTGTCCGATGATCAATTCTATCAATTACATAGTATCAAAGCTTACATGTGGGGAACAATACTCCTAAATTCCTCAAGGACAAAATAGACAAGAAATGTGAAAGCGGGAAGCTGAAAAGATCACAGAATCCATAAAACTGGACGACCTCAGTGATTTAGTTACTGAAACAAAGGGACTCAGTCCGCTTGATAAATTACTTATTTTGTCTATAAAGTTTTAAAATTCTATTATTTCATTATTAAAATATATTGTAAGTTTTGAGGCTGTATAAAATATTTGTTAAAAAGTAAATTTAATTTTCTTTTAGAAAATTTTCAGTTATAAATGAATGATTATATTTTTTTACTTTTGAAATGACGTAAACTGATTTAATAATCGAGAAATGTAAAGTTTGAAAAAATTAAATGAACTAGAGATTTTTTTCTCAAAACCCAGTTCGGTTTTTCGCTATAGTAATGGGTGTAATGATAGCATATATGTCATCAAACAACGCCATGAAATTGCTTACCTCTACAAGATAAAAATTGTATACTTGTTATGTAGATTTCACTGCAGCTTAGAACTATATCAGTATAAACTTCAACGTCTCATCCATTAGAAACTGCCTTCTAAGCTCCGCTTCCCTTAATTGTCTAGATCTGATAGAACTATATCATTTGAAGTTTCCGATGTCAGATGAGGATTCTAAATATCGGAACCTTCCGCACCTCATCTGAAAAACGATAAGAAAACGAAAGCTCAAAATTATTTAATCTCTTGTTAAAATATACTTCTCCGCGTATATAGAAGTAAAGATGTAAAGAGCCGGACACTGATCATTTAAACATTTCATACTGTATCCCAAATTAATCTACTTTTAGGAAACCGCATTTCTGCTTTCTCTCCAGCGGGCAATATATAAAAGATTTTCTTTTTTGGAACGGGGGGGGGGGGGGTACGCTAATGGCATACATATACATTCATATTTGGGACAAGAATGATCATGAATAAAAAATCATCATCCTCTACCAAGTATTTTATGAAGTAGGACACAAACCCTTCCAAAACAGAAACGCTATCTCGAATTGGAACGAAAGCAGTAATGGCTCGTTACTAAAAACTTCAAATGCTTGAGTGTATGGATCAGTTGCAACAAATTTAATATAAGAAATAAGGAAATTGAATAGTGAATATGTTGTACTAGTAATAATATCGCCGAATACTGCAAGTTGCTACAAACCAAAAATAACAAAAATTCGATTTGTGTTCTTAAACAGTTTTGTCAGATTAAAACTTTCATAGAGATGTTATTACCGACGTCAAACTTGTTCAGAAGTATCTAAACTGTCGGCTCTATACAACCGCTTTCTTAGACCGATGGTTCACAATGGCTTCGAGCAAGAGAAATGTGTAGGCTACAGATGTATAACGTAAACTATATTACTTGAGGATTTTTAACAACAGTAACAACTAACATGGGTATCACAAGCAACTTGAAGAGAGTGTAATGTCTTAATCAAGATGCTGACGTTCCGCACTATCCCAAAAAATGAAACGAAAGGAGCTATAACAGTTACATGACTTGAGAAACCTATTTTCCTGAAAAATTGTTTAAAGAGAAAGATTTTTAAGTTTCAACCGATAGCAGCATTGACTGCTCAGTCAATGAATGCCAAATATTTTCTTATAAGGAAGCAGTTAACATTACCATTACACTTGTAATTTTTTTAATTTACATATGTTAGCCTATAAAATGAATTTGAACATGTTAGATTTATTTTTATAATGTTTATGCTAATTCGGTACAGTGCACCTTCATGACAACCACCATATACTATATATAAAATGCCTACTTCGAAAATTTAATTCAAAAATTCATAATGATAGTACCCTTTCCTTCTGGCCGCCGCCGCCTCTATCTAAATGCATCTATAACCAATATTCCTTTTCTAGAAGAGTAACAATGATTTCACACATTTTAAAGCAGAGCTTAAGATTAACTTTAATCATCATCTTCCTGAAACGGTTCGAAAAACAATTAGTGTGGAAGCAATTATAGTTATAAGGGTTACCGTTTGGTTAAACTGTTAAAATCAATTTGTTTTTTATTCTTGTTAACAAACACATAAACTATCATTTAACACGATGCCTATATTATAAATCATTTTAAACTATATTTTTGCAGACTAGAAAGAAATTTTATATGGACATTATTAACGGAGCCAAACTCATTTAGAAGTATCTAAACTGTCAGTTGTATACAACCGATTTCTCTGACCAATAGTGAAAAATGAATTCGAATGAATGAAGCATGTAGGTCTTGGGTAGGACCACGCACCTTCAAATTTTATGGACTGGCGCTACAAAATCACAAAAAAGAACTATGTCGGTTAAAACAAACCACATCACATGAGGTCTGTTCACAGCAACAACTAAAATGGATATCACGTATAACTCAAAAAGAAAATAATTACATAATATGCTGACGCTCGAAACTAATTCAAACAAAATGTTAGGAAGGAAACCCCCACTCCAGCTATACTGAAAAGAATGATAACAGTTATTGGACTTCTCTATTTTCCTAGAAAACATTTTAAAAGAAATATTTTATAAATTTCACTCCTTAGTAGCACTATTTCCACAATCAATGAATACCGAATGTTTACCATCGATTATGATTCTGTATATTTTTTTAGGTTTTTTGTTTTCACTTTTTATTTTTTAATCTGTTAAGATACGTTTCTATTTTATTAACAAAAAAAAAAAGAAAAACAAATATTTAATTCATCATGTTGATCCACGAATTGACCAACTGTTGGAAATTATTTAAAAGCAAAAAGATACCGTTATATATAGCTATTATAATTTGATAGCCTTCAGAGAGGTAAATTTCGTGGAATATTTATCTTTTATCCTTTATGCATGCAATATCATATAGCATATTATCAAGCTAATTACACTATTTTATGTTTTGAAGAAAATATATTGAGTAAATATTTTGTCACAATTTCTGAAATTAAGAAACTGTTAAAAATTTTATCCTCTGCATAGTTTTAGCATTTACTTTTGTCTAGATCGCAATAGAGATTAATTATCCTCCTTACATTAAACGCTTTCGAAATAGAAAGAAACGGGTATTTGATAAAAGTAGAAGTATTGATTCTGCACGATCAGAGAATATAAAACCATCAACCCTTGAAGCGCGATATAAATACATCTACGTATACACTAGGGACTTTTAGGAGACAGTCTGTGATGTTAGTCTTGAGAATATTGTTCCCTCCGAATGTGTTTCACTGTTCAATTTACAGCAGTTTGGGGAATAGAACAGAAAGACCAATGTCAGAAGAGATGTGAAAAGTCACTGGAATTGGCAGATGCAAGTGTATTCAGAAGGAGCTCAGGAAAAACCAATTGGAATAATTGACAAATATAGCCCAGATCCACAACGAACGCTATGATGTCAAGCGCTGGATATGACAGAAATGTATGCGTAATATTTATACGAAAAGATGTGGTGCTATACTGCATAACATCTCCACGTTTAGCACAGGTCACAAATTGTTTGAATGTGTTTCATTATTACAGAAAAAGATATTGAAATTCTGTCTGCAAGATGCCGTTGCCAATGACGTACTTTACCATTTAACATGTGTCAATATGAACGCTATTAATGCTACTTATAAAAGTATGTTTATAAAAAATGGAATGAACGAATATTCATTAAACGATAACTATAAAAAAAAAACCATCCAGAACAGCAAATACAAGAGAAAATAGAAGATGTAAATTTTTTACATTTATCTTGTAAATGAACCAATATTTATTTGCAGTTCCAGTACTGAAAGTAGTTTAAGGTTAGGGCTTTCACTTTAATGCTGATGACAAAACAATCAGAATATTACAAAAAGGGCAATTCTCATAACGTATACGATTTCGAAGACACTTTACTGACTTCGAAGCACCAGATGTGTTAAATAATTTTTAAATGGATTATAGTTGGGCCTCACATGAATTTAAAAAACATTTTCCGTCTGGAAACGATTAAGAATGCGTTGTCAATTTTTACTAAAGTAATTATGCATTCTTTCAAGGCAATTCGTCAAGTTGATTATAAACCTCCTCTTTCTTCTCGACAAGTTTTTTGGCACTACTAGTAAAACAACAATTTAAGTTTGTCTAGTCTTGAAGCTTCATCAGGTGACAAGAATCGGCATGGTAGATCACTTAAGACAACTGAATTTATAAATTTCATATGAGAATTTGAAAACTGATGGAGAAATACTAGAAATTATGTTTAAAGTAAAATTAGTCTAGAAGTATAAGTTTATTTTGCGATAGACAACGTACTTATCTTGCTTGATAAGCAACTGTATATGAAAGGAAAAACTAAAACCTAAGGACGTCAACAGAAATTTGGTATTTAGAATGGGAGAGTTGCATACAGGTTTTGAATTTGTTAAATATTTCGGAAATATGTTAATATGAACTGTTTAGACCAAGCTTTCGTCGACCCAAATATTTATGGTTTCATAACGGAGGGAAAAGAGTTTGAAGAAGTGCATAGAAGCATTCGCAATTTTATAATTTTTTTCTCTACAAATTGTAGTTTTTACAGACTGATGAAGTTTTAAGAAATCAAGTAAACAGTGTCATTAAGAATATTTCACTTGATATAAAAGTTGATAAACTTAAGCCAATGTTAGAAAGTGTGAAAGAAATGCTTATCTAGTTTGATGACGGAGTATCTGAAAAGATAGATGCATTTAATAGAAGTTTGAGAAAGCAGGCCACCTTTTTAAACAAATTGGATGGTTATGTTTTAATGCTTACTGTTTCTTTTTACGACGAAACAAAGATGTTGAGATCTTCATATTTCATCACTTCACATGTTAATCATTTTTCGCTCATGATTAATAAAATTATACTCGCATGGTCCCTGTTTATTTTTCAGAAATCTGCGCATTAAAATATGAATAACCTGAGTTGTGGCGTTGTTTTGAACAAGGATGTATCATTTTGAGCAAACTGTGGGGAAAAACATCAGAATCGTATCATGAAAGTTACACGAAGACTACGTGATTATTATTAACCCTCACATAACGCGATATCTAAGGTTCGAAATTACTTGAATTTCTTTTTCTTGAAGCTTTTATTTTAGTTTTAATTTCAATCTAATTGATCAAATTTAACATTCCCAATAAACAAAATATTTTACTGTATTTCAAATGGACTGGATGTAGTTTTCGTTTTGAATTCACAAAACATCATTGATTTTAGCCATCTTTCAATATCAATGTAATTTTCTTTACAAAAAATCTTTAAAAAATATACTTTTCTGAAATTTTATTTGAGTAATATTATCTGATTTAAAATTTAATTATTATTTTTTTTAAGTTTAATAAAATATTTGAAACAAATATTGCTTACTTTAAGATTAAAATATCGCAGAAATTCATTTTTAAGGGTTTTGAAAGATGGAAGTTTATCTATGGTGCATTTATCTGTAAAAATTACATGGAGACTATAAGGTTAGCGTCTTTTTATAAAATTCCTAACTCCTCAGTAATTTAAAAAAATTATGAAAATATTATCCGTAATCTGATATTTTATTGAATTTTAGATACATTGGCTTTAAATTTACAATATTTATCGTTCTTAGTTTTTGATAATGTCTTGTATGGACGCCCGTATTTACAAAAATCCGTACTTTTATGCGTATACAAAAATAATTCAAAATTCTTTTGTAAAATATTGTCGGCCGCTAAATTTTAATGAGCTTTTCTATTTTTGATTAGTAAATATAGATTTATTTAGTAACAATATCGCTTAATCATGACAATGTCAGACATAATTTTAATTGATTTAAAACTTTATAATCAGAATAAAAAGTGAAAACAAAATTAAATTTCTGGAAATTTCATAAAATTAAATAAGTGCGTGTAAAATATGTAAAAATTATTTTTATCAAAATTCCTTTAGATAAAAATTTCTAAAATAATTTAATTCTTCTGTTAATAAGTCCTGAAAGTTTCATTAAAATACGACAATTATATTTTCTATTTTTTCCAGGGGTTTTCAAATCAATGTATTTAAAGTCGCTAAAATTTCCTATACTTATCTTTAGTCACTGCGTTGATAAAAAAAAAAATAACTAAAAAAATTTTGAACGATCTGAAAAATATAATTTAATAATAAAAATCATTTGGTTTTTCCTCTTAGTAATAGTATAAAGATTTTGACGATAAAACTTTTTATTAGGTTTGGGGCATTCTTTCATCATGGTATACTAATTTTAACAAATTTAGACATCCTTTTTAGGAGTTTCTGCGTAGAACTCAGTAGCAGTTAAATTTAATGATCAATATGGAATTAATTTTAGTACAACTAACCGTGATTAACACCATCAATTTTCAAACAAAACTAATTGTCATCTTATAGAAAATGCCTAAATGCAACGTTCTATTTCGTTAATGTGAATTTCGAGAGAGATCGAGATTACATTATGAATATAGCAAAAAAGCAGTACTAACTCAAGAAGCTGAAAAGGTGTTCTAAGCCAGAAAAATGAAGGGGAGGGCATTTTTACGGCAATTATTTTAATGACTATCATACTGGTAAGTAAATTAATTCGGACATAATGAAGAAAATACATTTAAGGACGTTCTCATTGTTAGCGAAGAGAATAAAAGCAGTTCAGAATGACAGTCGTTCATTAAGAAGAACAGAGTCTGACGACAAGATTTGTAATTGCATCTAGAACCTAAACAAATATACAGCTACTCGATATATTTGATATATACAAGTTCACAGTTGTCCCCTTAGCAATGATGTTCAGTATGGATGGTAATTTATTGCGCTGTACAAGCAACATTGATGTTAGGCATAATATAGACAATAGGCCTGCCAACAAGTTTGTTGATATTGTAGCTGACCTCAGAAGTCTCCCCATCACTTAACATTATAGAGGGAATGATAGTGATATATGAATTAAAGAATGTAACTAGTAAGATTTTCATTGACTACAAGTTGTCTAATTTCAGTAGGTTTATGGAAGAAACATGCAAATTATAAATGGGAGATACCAAAATCAAAAAGTATGACAATCTAAATATCTAGGGATTGTTTTAACGGAGGACGGAAAGTGCGACCCTGAAACTTGAAGGCAAATTGAGAAAGCAGAATATATCTTCCAAAAGCTAAGCAAAGTATTCTTTTTTTTTTTCCTTCTTTTTTTTTTTTTTTTCATGCGCCATGTTCCTTCAGGGCGTAGGTGGTCATGGATTTCTACTTGCCCCTGTCTCTTGTCGCTCTTAATATTTTCCTCTTAATATTATTCCCGAACCCCGCTCCATCCATTTGCTCAAGCCTACCAAATACATCTCGTGCTGCTTTCTCCTGTCTCTCTTTACCTCTATCCATTATGTGAGTATAAGATTCTCCAGACCCTCCTTCCTCATTACGTGTCCCAGGAACCTCAGCTGTCTCTCCCTGATGTTAAGTATATTTTATTTTCGTTTGCATCCTCTCCAACACCTCATCGTTGCTCACGTGCTCGGTCCATGGTATCCTCGGCATCTTTCTGTAGAACCACTTTTCTGCTTCTCGAGCCTCTTCTTGAAGGAGTCGTCCAACATTCGCTGCCATACAGATATCACATAGCAGTCCAGTACTTTTTTTTATTTTCAATGAGATTTTCCTGTCTCTCAGTACTCTGGTTAGCTTTTGAAATGTGTGCTTGGCCATCCCAATACATCTTCGGATCTCAGTGTCGTACTTCCCATCCTCTTTCAGAACGCTTTCTAGCTATTTAAATTTCCTTCTTTCTATTAGTTTCTCCGATCTGTAGTTGGCATTTTGGGTTCTTCTTTTTGCTGATAACCACACATGCAGTTTTATTGAAGTTTATATTCCGTCCTTTCTTCTCGCCTTTTCTTGCTATCTTGTGTAGGAGGTCCTGCATCTTCTTTTCTGTGTATACTAACATCAGTGTTTCATCCATGTATCTTATATTGTTGAGACTGTGGCCACCAGTAACAAATCCTAGCAAGGATTTTCTTTCTCTCAGAATTGTTTCGCTGTTCAGGTTGAATAGATTCAGTGAGAAAACACATACTTGTCTTACGCTTCTTTCTATTTTTGTATACCTGCTAAATTTATTTCCTGACTATGGGCAAGCGGTTTGCTGCCGGTATAGGTTCTTAAATTATCCCGAAAATATCAAGGTAGCCGAACATCTCCCACATGTCACTGTGGCGTACTTTGTCAAATGCCTTTGTGTAGTCTATAAAGCACAGATACAGGTCCTTCTGCATTTGTATTGCACTTTCTGATAGCATTCCCTGTTCCCGTATCTTTAACGAACCCGCACTGTTCTTGTCCTATCTCTGGCCCGATTCTACTGCACGCTCTGTTCATTAGAATTCGGACAATGAGTTTTATTATGTCGCTCATTAAGCTGATTGTTCTTTTGACCTTGAAAATTTTGAAAAATTTCGTTAAGAAAAAAGAAAAGAGTACTGAACTGTTATGTAATATCGTCTTCCTATATGACAATGAATTCTGAACAATTTTCTCTCAGATAAAGAAGAGACTTGAAGCAACAGAAATGTGGTTCTACAGAAGGATGCTGAGAATATCATGGACCAAATACATGAGCAACAACAAAGCTTTAGTGAAAATGGAAACAAAAATATACATGCATAACATCCAAAAAAACAGTTGAAATATCTAGGGCACATAATGAGGGCAGAGGGCTTGGAAATTTTGATACTCACAAAACAGTTGAAGTCAAGAGGGTCAGAGCAAAACAATGCATTACATACGTTGTGAGCTTGAGTAAAGGGATGATGAAACAAGGTGGCTTAGGAGAGATAGCAAAAGACAAAATTTATTGAGCACAACAAAGGACAGAAAATTGGGGAGAGAAATGATCACCTATGTTCTGAAGGGACATAGCAGAAGAATAATAATTTCAATACATTCACTTTGGTATTTGATTGCTACTTTAAACATTCAGTTAAAGAATAAATAAAAGAGAAAAGAGCTAATGGGAACATACATTATACGATTCAAAATGATATAGAACATTGTCAGTTATGTTCAAACTGTAAAACAAAACAAAATTTAACTGTTTATATTGAAAAGCAATTGAATTTTTCATGGTATAAGTATGGAATAATGCTGTTATGCACAATTATTGTAATGTTGACATTAAAAAAACTGTTACAAAACATAGTAAATCATTTACAAAAATCAGATATATTAGTGATTTTAGTAGCCTTACAAATGTCAGTATGAAATCCATTCAATGAACTATATGTATCATCTTCTGATAGAGATGTTTGACTGTTGCTTTTTTGTCATTTTCATAAACTTCATATAGTTTTCTGTGCAAGTAGAGGAACTAATATTAGAGATATAAATGTTGGTGTTTCTATACAATTCCATTGCCACTAGGTAAACTGTCATGATTTGTATCATTTATGTCAAAAGTGTGTTGAAAAGGATTCAAATGATTTGTGGTCCATATATCATCAGAGCAATATTCAGAAGTAACTCAATCTTATGAAAACATCTGTCCTGACTCAATTTGAATGACAAGAAAAACATGAATAAGAATTGTATGTATTCTATCCCTTATGATTGCAAAAAGGAATATGAAATTAAACCAGATACTTCTTAAATGTAAACTTGTAAAAGTCAAATAATTAGTTAGTGAGAAATAAAGTATAGATGGAAAATGGTGGTCACTGACCCCTTCAGTCTGAAGTAAAATGATGGACAGAAAATACTGGTGAATCAAACATTTGAATGAATCCACACATATGCCAAACTATAACAGCAACCTCAGTGGGTTTAACATATATATATATATAAACACAATATTTTAGCTATTAATTAAGAAACAAATGCACCAGAAATACCAACAGCTAATAACACTGAAGAAAAAGTGTAGTAGCAAAGGAAAGTAATGCAAAAGAAAGCAATACAGCGGAAGGTTGACAACAAGACTACAGCATATAAAGCAAGGACATTAAATTGAAGATTTCAGTTCTAAAATTTTTAAACTCTCGAGTTAAAAGAAACTAAACTGACATAGTGTTGCAATCTGTGATTTTTGATAAGTTGCTAAAGCAATTTGAAAAGATAAACAGTTGAGTGCATTTGGCAATGGCTTCACCAGTGGTTACATCTGTATGGGACTTTCTGCACCAAGAATTGGTTTCTGATGAAAGAGAGAAAACAGATTCCCAAATGCAGAAGGTAGAGTGAAAGTATGGCTTTGAGACAAACTTTTTTTTCAAGACCATATGAAACCAGTTCTGTTAATAACAGTAAGATGTATGGCATTTATTGGTTGAATTGAAACACACCTGAAAAGAACTCAAAAGTATTAAGAAAAAGTATTAGGACATCACATCTACCTGAAAATAATAAAAATAATGATAACTCTTCATACCAGAAATTGGAACAGAACTTTTTATATTGACTTTAACTTCTTTTGGAATGCATAGAATATAATAAACTTTTAAAAATATATTTAAAACTTTATTTTTTCACAAGGGCAAGATATTATTTAATTCAAAGATATCTTGAATCAGGAAAAGTGCAAATTTAGTGATTCATATAACATAAAATTAAGCTTGCACCTTAAAAATTGCATCATTTTTCATGATACAAACAAAAATAAATCTTTTAAACATGCTAAATAATTAATTTGGGTTATATTAGTTTAAATCCCAGAAATTCTGCAGCTAAATATTTGGCATCATCCAACTGGAGTTCCATAAAAAGTTATGTCTTTCCTGAGAATGCCTCAATGTGAGATGAGGCTTTATTTTTTAGTCTCACAGTGTATTAATGGGTGCCTCACATTTGTGACTTTATTTCACACAATGCTTAGTAAATATTTTGGCTAAATGACTCTTCGTATTCCAGTAACTGAAAATGTCTGAAAAATCTTTGATTACTAAAAAAAAAAACTCCATAAGAGGAAATTTGTAAATGATCTATATTTCTGACAATCTATTTATTTACTCAATAGTTGTATAATAAAGGGAATGAATCTATGCAAAAGGAATAAGTGACTGCAAATTCAAAGTTTAGGTTTTATATAAGATAATTGGACCGCTCAATACAAAATTGAAAAACTTTATTAAGGTCTGTTACTACACACTCAACTGAAGCTTCTTTTAAGAATGGATAATTTAGAATATCCACTTTATATACATAATTTCTAAAATATATTAAATTTTTTTTGGTATTTCCTAATATTTATGTTCTATGTATTGGGAGAAACTATTTGAAGAACATTAGTGTATGAATGTTCTAGGTAAAGTTAATATTTGAGGTGAAAATTAATTAGTTTTGTTTCATCCATTAAGTTACTTTGTTTGAAAAGATTAAGGCAATGATAACTTTTTACCGTTCATATTAAAAACTCAAAATAATGCATACTAGAAATGTGAAGTTTTTAAAGTGCATCACATAAATCAGCAAATAGAATAAGTTTTACAATAAAATTTTATTATTTATTCTCTACTAAAGAGCAAATTAAAAGTGAATCATGAAACTTCTGACGTCATGGATTTATTTTAAAATCTTTTTCTTAGTGCAATAAAAGAATAGAAAAATAGTTGCTTTTCTTTACATGGCTTTTCGAGTGTCTTGGAGAACTGAAACAAGAATTAGTTCAGCACTTTGAAAACTATTTGTAAAATGTGATTTTTTTAAAAACTTTTTTTTATTTAACTCTCTTGTTGTGCAGTGACAAAGCTCTCTAATATTGTTACTTTGAAACCCATGGAAGGCTGAGCAAGTATGGCATAGAAGTCAGTAGCCAACCATTGATTGATCATGGGCTTGTCATTTGCATGTTATATGTTGTTAGTAAATAATCACTACTTGTTAGACTAGATCAGCATGATAAGGGTCTTTTTGAAATTACTAAAAGTATCCCTTACCTTAGAAGAGACACAAAAATATTTGTCATAGTTTGTTTGTTTACAAGTGGAAAGTATACCAGGTTTGATGGTAAACTATTTACTTTGTTGAGATTTTTTAACTGATTGATTTTGCTTTATGTCACTTGTATTATCTGATGTGCTGTTTCAATAAGACTTATAAGAGCCATTTAAAGGAAATTATAAATCAAATGAAATACCCTTCATCCATGATGCTAATACCTTTTTTATTGTCAATGGACTATTCTACTTCTTAGTTAATCATTTTAGTACTTAAACTTCTACTTGATTAAATCTAAATCTCTATATTTATTAATTATATAAGCATTTTGCACACTAGAACAAGTTTAATATCAATTTCTTGCAGTAAGTTGTTTCTATTTAAAATATTACAACTTCATACATCGAAACTTATCTTTGTGCATGAAGTTGTATTGATAGAATATTTTTCATTTATTAAGCAGCTGTTAAAATATATTTAAATGATAACCATGAAATCTATTACAACTGTCAACAATTTTGCTAGATAACTTTGCTATTTTCTTGTACAGTGAAATTGTATCAAAAGCTGATTTATGAACAGATTAACAAATACAATGTACTTTATTCTTAAAAATAACTGTCAGAATCTTATTTCTCAACTAAACTTATCCATGTCTTTAGTATAGTACAAGACCATATCTGCCTATTGTTATTTTCAAGAGATATTGCAAAGGCATACTTTTCACAACACAAAGTATCTCAAAACAGGTTATTACAATTATTTTTCAGCTTTATACTCATGCTATACATCAGAATGCTAACTTTTGATAATTCTAGTAAAATAACATAAAGCCCTAAAAGTTACAGAACTGTAAAAAGCTAGACTATATTTACATTGTTCAGAATGTTGTCTTCATTGTTGTTGCCATATTCACAATGCTTCAGCTGTTGTACACACAGGCCTTTTTCAGATTATTGGAATTTCAAACTGAACCCTTTATTTCCTAAGGACATATAGCCCAGTGGATAAAAGATGAGAGTTTTGAGTTTAATACCTGGGTACAGAATATCTGAACAAAAAAACTTAGGAAGTTGAGTTAAAGAGAGATAATTGATACTAAGACATCTGCAAGAGGCATGACACGTGGAATTAGAACAATCTATCCGGTGAATGAAATTATGGGTTAAGTTCAAACTTCCAATCAATTGAAGAAGTTCAGTTCAGTTCAAATACTCACAACTTTGTGAATATGATAACAATGGTGAGGATAACAACCCAAATAATGTGAATAACTACAATACCTTATCTCAGAAATATAGACAAATGCTAAAACATATTGTTTTAAAAAATGTCTATCATCAGGTATAGCTAAATTGTAGTTATTGGCTAAAAAGTACTTGAATCCCCAAATAGTATATTGATTGCAAGAGAATATTATATCAATAGTTAAAAAACCAAACCCTCACGGAATCAAAACAGCAAACCATGGATGACTTTCAGAAAGGAATACTAGAAATCATTAAAATAAGTGAAGAAAGACAAATGGAAATACAAAAGACAAATGCAGAAAGACAAATAGAAATGCAAAAGGCAATTGATGAAAGACAAATGGAAATGCAAAAGGAAAATGATGAAAGACAATCACAACTACAAGAGCTATTACTAAAATTAACAAGTACAGCACTAAAAAGGAATACGGAAAAAGAGTCGTTTTCGCAAGATGCTGTGTGGAACGCTTTTAAATACTCGATTGATGAAGACAAAACTTTCGGAGAATATTACAGGCGATATGAAGATATTTTTAATATCGACTGCCAGCACTGGAGCGAAAAGAAAAAATTAGGGCTTTTGCTCAGAAAATTAGGTATGGGCGAACACACTAAATTTGTAGATTATATTCTACCAAAAAAAGACGAACGATTTAACGTTCGACGAGGCAGTGACAGGCCTCCCTGAGCTATTTCGCCCCAAAATCTCGTTGTTCCATAAAAGGTGGAAATGTCTTAATCTCGTGAAAGACGAAAATGAGGACTATTCAACATTCGCAGCCATCGTCAACAAACATTGTGATGACTTTAAATTGGCGGAGCTAACTCCAGACAATTTTTAAATGCCTCATACTTGTCCAAGGACTAGTCGCTGATAAAGACGACGAAATGAGAAAACGAATGCTGACCAAACTTCAAAACAAGTCAGGTTAAACACTACGAAAACTGTCAGAGGATTGCCAAAAATGCCTCAGTATAAAGAAAGACAGTAAAGATATCGAAGAATCAGGAGTCGCGCATATTCGTAAGGTAAAAAGTAATTTACGGTTTTCGCCCTCCCTAAAAGCAAAACAAGATTTTAACGACAAAGAAAAAAGATACAAAACAACTAATGACAGAAACCAAATAAAAAACAAGCCCCCTCCCCCTTTCTGCGTGTTACAGATGTGGTGGGTGGCATTGGTTTAAAGATTGTCGTTTCAAATACAAAAATTGATGAGCGTGTGGAAAGATAGGACACAAGGCAGCTGTATGCAGAAACAAAAACCAACCTAGTAGGGTAAGATTTACTAGAGTGGAATATGAAGACAATGAAAACACGAGGAAATATGCAGAACTTGAAATATTGAATAAGAAGATAATAAGAATTACAACTGGATTCAAGGTCAGACTTAACAATAATCAATCTACAAACATGGCGGAAGCTGAACAGGCCGACCATGGTACAACAAAAAAATGCTAAATCTGTAACAAGGAAAAGGATTAACTTCGAAGGCGAAATTATCGTAAATGTGAAATTTCAGGGAGAAACCAAAAGATTAAAAATCTTCGTGATGAAAAACACAGACAACCTGGCAGGAACGGAGTGGATGCAGAAATTCAATGTACGGGATTTTACATTAGTTCTTTTTGCAACAAAATAGACTGTGAGCTTTCAGAAACCACATAACTGAAGGAAGAATTATACAAACAATACCCAGAGGTATTCTCAAGTGAGTTAGGACGATGCAACAAATTCGAAGCGAAATTGAGCTAAAACAGAACGCTTAACCAGTATTTAAATAAAGGAGAAACGTACCTTTCGCCACAATTGATAAAATAGATAAAGAGTTTGATAGACTAGAAAAAACTGGAATCATTTCAAAAACAGATTACAGTGAATGGGCAGCACCGGTAGTATATATGAAGAAAAAATCGGGAGAAACCCGCGTTTGTGCAGATTTTTCCACAGGTTTAAACAACGCAATAAAAGACCATCATTACCCATTGCCAATCCGGAAGAAATATTCACCAAACTAAATGGTGGGAAAATGTTTTCGAAAATTGACCTAAGTGAAGCGTATTTGCAGATTCCATTTACAGAAGAAAGTTCAAACATACTATGTATAAACACGCACAAAAGACTCTATAAATACAACAGGTTACCATTCGAAATAAAGGTAGCGTCTGCGATTTTTTAGCAGACAATGGACACCATGCTGACGTGACAAAACTTCGCCACAGCTTATCTAGATGATATTCTAGTTAAAAGTGATAATATGGAAGACCAGGCGACACATATCAAGGAAATTTTCAAAAGAATACAGGACTTTGGGTTCAAAGTAAAAAAGAAGAAATGTGACTTTTTTCTTGAAGGAAATAAAATATTTAGGCCACATTATTAACGAGAATGGCAGGAAACCAGATCCAGAGAGAGAGCTTCAGCAATTAAAAACACGCCTGAGCCTAAAAACGTCGCGGAATTACAAAGTTTCCTCGGTCTTGCAAATTATTATGGAGAATACATCGATAGCATGCATAAATTGAGGGCACCCTTCAACGAATTACTGAAGAAAGATGTCCAGTGAAACTGGTCGGGGGATTGCAAAAAGGCTTTTAAGGAAATTATAATGAAATTGACGTCGGATCTAACATTGACACGTTTCGACTCCTGGCTGGAAATTAGTATTGCAAGCAATGCAAGCTCATCAGGTGTTGGAGCGTGTATTCTACATAAAATGCAGGACGGTACAAGAAAACCGGTAACCCACGCACCGAGATCACTGCTACCGGCCGAAAAAAATTACTCGCAAATAGAAAAAGAAGTATTGGGCATAATTTTTGTCTCAACTCGCTTTCATAGATATGTATATAGAAGAGAATTTACGCTACAGACGGATCATAAACTTCTCCTTACCATATTTGGATCAAAGAAAGGATTACCAGTATAGACTGCAAATAGACTCCTGAGGTGAGGTACAATATTACTAAACTATAACTTCAAATTAGAATTCGTACCATCGAAAAATAGGACATGCAGATGGACTATCGAGAAGGATACCTATGAAAAATGAACTCTTAGAAGACTCGGTAATAGCGACTCTGAGAGCCGAGGACGAAATCAGTAAAGTGTTAAGTAATACGGTGAGAAAATTACCTAAATTCATAAATACCACTAAGAAACAAATAGGAGATAAAGACACCAACTTGGCAGACAGTTTTTCAATTTCCGATAATGTCCTATTCTACAATGAAAGGATGGTAATACCAAAACCATTACAAAGGAGAATTTTGAAGGATTTCCATTTAGGACACCCGGGAAAAATCGCATGAAGGCATTTATCAGAAGTTATGTGTACTGGCCGAATATGGATGATAATATTGCACAGAGGGTAGAAAAATGTAAGGGCTACGCGGCGGCTGTAAAATCACCACCTATCATTCAGAAACCATGGCTAAAGTCGGACAAACCTTGGTCGAGAATCCATGCGGACTACGCAGGACCCATCGACGTCTACTAATACTTAATAACGGTAGACAGTTTTAGTAAATGGCCTGAAGTTTTCTCACAACAGAAAATATCATAAACTGATTACACGAACAATTCGCTAGGTTTGGCGTTGTAGATTGCTTAGTAACGGACAATGGTACGCAATTTACTTCAAGGGATTTTCAAGAATTTTGCGAGACATACCAAATAAAACATATAAAAACAGTACCTTACCACCCACGGCTGAATGGTTTAGCCAAAAGATTCGTGGATACTCTAAAGAGAGCATTAAAGAAAGTTGGAGATACACCAACGGAAAGAGCGTTACAACAATTTCTACAAATATACCGAATTACACCTAACAGAAGCACACCATTGGGACTTTCATCTGCTGAGGTGATGCTTGCGTGCAAGATACGATCAGTCTTCGATAATTTGCTACCATGCAAAAACAAAACCCAGAATACACCTATAATTACGAAAAGATCGTTCAAACCCGGTGAACGAGTGTACTTCAGAATGATTAAAAATAATATGGCGTCTTGGGAACAGGGAACAATTGTAAACAGAATAGGAAACGTGATGTACGCTATAAAGGAAGAAAAATTTACGCATAGAAGGCACGTAAACCAAATACGAAAAAGGAGTGAAGAACCAAGCTCCCCACCCTTAGAAAATAAAGATACTATGGAATAAATTTTTGAAACCTTCGACATTCAAAGACCTCAAATTAATACAGAAATCGGAAGAACTAGCAGAAAACGAAAGTTTACGGAGCCATTAATCATAGATCCCAAGCGAAAAAAATACTAACTCCTCCTAAAAAAGAAGCTAGGGAGGGGTGTGTTGTTGGATCGCCCCTTTTTGTATACAAGAATGAACTCGCCTGATGTGTACATATGATTATATGTACACATCAGGCGAGTTCATTCTTGTATACAAAAAGGGGCGATTCTGCCTATACAGAGAACGGCAGTTGCAGAGTTGCCTAGTGGGTCAGTAAGTTGGTGCAGAGTTAGTTGGAGTTGTTTTGGATATAGACTCATTACCCGGACATACTATTTCACTGCAAGACTGTATATATTGATTTCTACTAATAGTATTCCTGAACTGACTAACCCGTGTTCCAGTTAGATCTCACTATCTCGTTTTGTTATTTATTATTTCATGTGGTTTCTCACCCGGAATCCACAATATATATATATATATATATATATATATATATATGAATATATATTGGATAAAGAAATGGGCTTTGTTCCAACGAAAGAAATTGGTATAGAATAAAAAGTGTGAGAAGCCGTGAACGTTTTCTTTAAAGTTTATATTTATTGTTTTTGTAATTATACATGTTATGAAACATTAAGTGTCCATAATGATATTTGTGACGCTGCACGTGTTTCGAGTCTAAAATTGACTCTCTTCTGGCGAATAAATATGTGGTTTTCGTTTGAGTTCCTTGTATTTCTGGTCGCGAGCTTGTTGTTTTATAAAGTAAGTAGGAAAAATAGGAAAATAAAGAAAATCAGTAAAACAAAATAAAATAAAATAAATAAAATGCTGGCACGTTGAATGGCCTGTGAATATATATATAAATGTTTGTATATATGTGCATATATGTATATATATATATATGTATATATGTGCATATATGTATATATATGTGCATATATGTATATATATGTGCATATATGTATATATATATATGTGTATATATGTGCATATTTTTTTTAATCATATAACCCCAAGCAAGGCGGTAATGCCACTGAAGCGCAGGGGGGCTACGTAAGAATGAAAAGATGGGAAAGAGAAAGCCGGAAACCACATCCTAAACAGGGAACAAGAGATCAGCCTCTTCACCTGTTCAATAGACGTGGGTGGAAAGCCGGAAACAACATCCTAAACAGGGATGTATATATATGTGCATATATGTGTATATATGTGCATATGTGTGTATATATATGTATATATATATGTGTATATATGTATATATATATATATATGTGTGTATATGTATGTA